>JAWWMO010000019.1:1069399-1085143 GCA_035047845.1 Dendrocincla fuliginosa
CGGTGAGTGCACCGCGGGCGGCGGGCGGGCCGGGCACCGGCCCTCATAAATGGCGCCCAAGCAGGACCCCAAGCCCAAGTTCCAGGAGGGTGAGTGAGTGAGTGAGGGTGAGCGGGCCGGGCAGGGCCAGGCCTGGGCGTGCGGCGCTCCCGGTGCTCGCGGCTCGGCCGGGGCCGCGCTGGGATGCCCTGGCTCTGCCCCGGGGGTGTGGGAGCCGGGCAGCGAGCCGGGTTCCCGCGGCCTTTGTGTCGTCCTGTGCCTCCCGGCCTTCCCGCCCCGCTGTCCCACACACCGCCCGGCACCCGCGGGCCCGGCCCTCTCGGCGTGGGCCTGCCGGGCCTGCTGTATCGTGTGAGGGGCTGCGCGGCCTGCGGAGGGACGGCGGTGAGGAGCGCTGGGATCCCAGCGGTTCCCCCCGGGGGGGGTTCCAGCGGTGCGGGAATTCCAGCGGTGCCCCCCGGGGGGGGTTCCAGCGGTGCGGGATCCACGCTGGCCACAGAGCACCGGGTTTCGGTGGATAACGGGGAATTGGGCTTGTTGTGAGGCCCTTTCCGCATACGTAGTGAGTTTTAGGCAATGGTTGTCGTCGGTGGTCATATAGGTAAGAGAAATAAAAATATTAACATAATGAGTGGCTGCCCCATCCCTGGAGGTGTCCGAGGCCGGGCTGGACGGGCCTGGATCAGCTGGGCTGGTGGGAGGTGTCCCTGCCCTGGGGTGGGGACAAGGTGTGTCTGTGCCGCTGCAGGGTGTGCGTTCACAGCAGAGCCTGCCAGGGCAGCGTGGGAACAAAGGATGCGAAGCGTTTGCGTGGCTTTTTTAAAAAATAAATATTTCCCGGTAACTGCGGATGTCTCAGGTGGAAAACATTGCACAACAATTGAAATAGAGGTGTGTTTCCACCAGCACTAATGAGCATTGTGACACGTGAGGGTAATAATGTCACGTCTGATTGTTGGCCTTAACTATACAGACATTTGCTTTCTTTAAATGAAAGTACTGGCTGTGTCACATATCAAAATGGGCACCTCTGTGAGTGCCTTTCTAAGTCTTTTATTTTCTTGATGCACAGAAGCATTTTGCAGTTCTGCAGCTCATCTCCCTAAAGAAGTGAGGCACTGCAGCTTCCAGCAGGAAACATCTGGGCTCAGATATCCTGTGCTAAGAACATTGAAATTCCCACAGTGTAGCCACACAGTAAGGCCTTGCCACTGAGGAGAAAAAACAGGCTGAAAACAATCTTGTCCTACTTCAAACCCACCAAATGAGCAGGTTTCTTGCTGTTCCACAGGCCCAGCACTGTTCCATCCCCCATGTCGATGGGGAAGTGGGGGGTCCTTCTCTCCCTGACTGCACTGAACAGGGAATACCAGGTGCTGTTGTTCCTGCAGGAAAAAGGGGCACAGATGACAGTGGATTTCTTGGATCAGAAGCTTAAGGTGCAGAGGTGGGATCTCTGAGGAGAGTTAGTTTCCTGCTGAGGATCAAAATGCAGTGTCACAGCACTAAAGGCTCCCTCAGAGCCAGGCAGTTTTCCCTGTTTGCTGTGGGAGCACTTGGGCTGGAGTGGGCTGCATGGAGCCAGTGTGCTTTGGGGTCTGCAGCTGGCATGGGGGTCTTTGGGGGAGTTCTCTGTGCCAGCCTTACACTGGGATGTGGGAGTGTCTGTCCCTTGATGCAGGGGCAGGAATTTGAGGTTTGGTGGCAGTTACCTGCCAGAGTCACCAGCTCTTTTGCCACACTCTGGGCAGGCTTGGACATGGTTTGTGTGCTACTGGCCTTGCCTGGTGCTCCTCGGGGATCTCTGCTCCATGGCCTAAATAATCACAGCTCTGAATTTGCCTCTCAGACAGCAGCCTCTTCAGCAAATCAGTATCTGCCTTTGAGTTGCCTTCCAAGCTGCCACTGGACTCATTCAGTGTTGGACTTGATGACACATGTTATGAAAGTGGCACTTTGGTGTTCTAAGATGTTTGTCTGGACCTCTCTTCCAGGTGAGCGAGTGCTTTGTTTCCATGGACCTCTCCTTTATGAAGCAAAGGTATGTGTGGCTGTTCATTGCTGTGGGTGGTTCTCACTGTTCCCCAGGAGCAGGAGGAATTGGTTTAGTTTACCTGCTGTGCCTCACTAGGTGGGATTGAGGGCTGAAATGAAAATTAACGAAAACCTGATGATGTATGAAATTTTAAATCCTGGAGCAAACTTTCAGGAAGCCCAGTGGTACTGCACAGTTATTCTGGTAAACTACCAGAGGCTGGATGGTTTCACATGTTGGAGTGTCTGACAGGGCCCTGTTCCCAGAACACTGGAAGTGTTTGTGCCTGCAGGACTTGGAGATGCTGCTGGCTCAGCTGCAGTTTGGGCTTTCTCAGGGTGGAGGTAGATGAGTACAACCCATGGTCTTCAACACCACCACTGCAGAAGAGGACACTGGGTTACAGTCATAAAGGAAGTGGCATTCCTGGCTTTTTAACCACACAAATGTGCATTGCAGCTTTGTGATCTGGGGGTAATGCTGCTGCCTCAGGTTTGCTGAAGGTACAGCTCTGGATTTGCCTGCTGAAATGGAAAAAAGGGCTCTGGTAGCTGTGTGGGTTAGAGGACTTGCAGAAATTCCTGGGGCACCTCAAACAGGGCTTTAAATCCATTAGGATTTAGTGTCAATAAATGTTAAATGATGGGGCAGCTTCAGAAGGGTGGGCAGGGAGGCAGCAAGAAATGCCTGACGTTTCTCTTCATGAGAAATGGTCCTTCTGGTGCTGAACCAGTGCCCAGAGCACTGGCAGGGGACAGGCTGGGCCAAACCACCTTCACCCTGGTGGTTGTCCTCTGCTCCCCCCTGGGGATGGGGTTGTTGGGGATGGGTGTTCAGGGTTGTGTCCTGCCAGTGCCTCCAGAGAGGAGAGGAATTGAGACTTCTGGTTTTGTGGCGATAAACTTGTGTCAGTTAAACAGCCCAGAGCTGCTACAGCACTTGTGCTTCCCCTGCTGTGTCCCTGTTCTTTAGCCAGGGTGGGATTTAACCAGGCTCTGGCTCTGCCAGTTTGGTGCTGGAAGGGATTTCCCAGCTGGCAAGAAGCTTTTGTCTGGCTGTTTATATAAGAGTGAATCCTTCCGAGTTCATGTCCTGGCAGAATGAACTTGAATTCTAATTGTAAAATGTTTTACTTATTTAGTTCAAAGGGTTTAATTTTAAAAGGTGCTTTGTAAGTAGTAATTAATAATAACCTTTGCTTTCTTCCTGTTCCTTTGATCTGTTTTTCTTCAGTGACTCTCAATTCATCAGTTGTTTTGTTCCTGACCACATCCTGGGTGTCCTGCAGCAGGATGGTCAGGGAAGCCCTTGTTTGTGTTGGAGGAGTGGGAGGAGTTGTGGCAGACAGGAACTGGCTGTACATCTCTGAGGTGCAGAGTTCAGTGAGAGTCACTCAAAACACTGCTAACCTCCAGCGAGGAAAATATTTTGCTACAGAAATACACTTGAGTCATCTTTTGCTTCATGCTCAGCCCTTTGATTCTTCAAAACAAGTAGAGACAGGCTCAGTGTGTGTCTGGCTGGTTTAACTTCAGGCTGCCAGAATAAGCCACTGGTGCAGGAGGGGCTCCAACAGGAGTTGAATAACCTTACTCTGAGGTGTGAGCCTGAGTTTGTTCCATGGGTGGCATTTTGAGGATGGTTACTGGAAGATGATGTTCCTCTCTCTTAGCAGTTTTGTTAATTGAAAAGGGTGCACCACACTGGTCTTGAGAAAATGTTGTATAGCAGAATATATAACACTAAGAGGTGATTCAGCATGGCAAGAAAATAGCAGTTATAAATTCTGTGAGTAGTTTTTACTGCAGTGGGGATAAAAATCCTTAAAAAGGGACTGAAAGCTGGAGCCACAGAGGGTCGTTCTTCATGTTTTACAGCACCCTCATTCTGTTGAAGGGGCACCTGTATCTCAGCATCTCCACAGCAGGACTTGTACTTTCTGGATGAAGTGCTGAAGTTTGTGGATTTAGTTTGAATAGCCAAGAAGTTCAGGCATGTGTGGTGGGCACAAAATGGAGGTAGCTGGGGTTATGTACTCTGTTCTGGGCTGTTCTTTCAGGAGGAGGCCTGTCCCTGGCTGGGTTTTTAATGTAGCTGTGGTGGCTTGAGCTGTATCCATAGCCCAGCCTTCTGATGGAAACAACTGTTTATTTACCTCCTGTTTACATTCTTAACCCAGAAAAAGCCCTTAGTGCAGCTCTCTCTGAACACAAGGCTCTCTCTGTGCCTGGAGAGATCCCTGTTATGTGTTTTACTGTGGGATACTCCTGTGTTCCAGCAGCTGACCTGACTGTGAGGTGGGGCTGGATGGGAATGAGCTCCAGGGAGTGGCTGGTGGCTCCCCTCGACTGGGAAGGGGCTGCTTGGTTTCTCCTGGGGCATCCTCAGGGTTCAGATCCTGCTCCTGAAGGAAGGTATCCCTCTGGATAGCTTTGCTTTGCCCTCCCCAGCCCATCCCTAGGCAGCAATGGGGGTCAGAGAACAGTGTCTGCTGGGAATATTCCAGGTGCTGGCATGGAACTGAAAGCTAAAAAAGCAAAAACTCCTTCCAGTCTCCTTGTTCTCTTTGGGACTGACTGACCTTTCCTCTCTGTTCCAGTGTGTAAAGGTTGCCATAAAGGACAAGCAAGTGAAATACTTTATCCATTACAGTGGTTGGAATAAAAAGTAAGTATTGCACAAAGTGAAAGCAGAATTTCTCTTTCCTGTAAAGTGCTTTGTTTGTGTGTGAGCTGGGTAGACCAGCACTGCCACGTCCCTGTTGTTGGGAGATTCTCTGGGATTGACTGAAATCATTTTATACCTGAGCTGATGATTTATAGTAGCACAAAGAAACTTTTCCAGACTAACCATCTCCTGCAGAGCTTGGGCTGTCAGGAGAGCAATGGGAATGCTCTGTAGCATTTGGTTTGTTCAGGGTGGAAAACACTTACTGTAATTCCTCCCTGACAGAAATGTCTGTTGTGAAAACTTCCTTTTTATGTGTTGGTAGAAGAGACAACTCCCACTGAGGTGGAGCAAAACTCACTCAAACACCCTGGACTTGACTCTTCTACCACATTTGGCAGCACATTCCGGGGAAGCAGAGCCTGCTGAGGGCTGTGCTCAGCAGGGGGAAGGCTGGCTGGGTTAGCCTTTCACAGGAGCAGGTGGAGCCTGGGCTTCAGTTCCAGCCTCTCATGGCAACATGGACTTGATAAAGTAGACTTGGAGATCCGTTTCCCTCCTGCAGAAATAGCAGGATGCCAGGGGAGGGATTGCTGAAGATTAAAAGTGACTCAGTGAAATAAATGTTGAGCCCATTAAAGGCAGAAACTTCCAGGAGATTGTCATATTGATGCACTTTTCCCTTCTTTTGAATCATGTTGTGCCACCCAGTTCCAATTTAGGAAAAATAGAGTTTTTCTTAGTGATTAAAAGCTCTTCAGCCTTTGAAGTCTCAGAGAGCAGTTTCCTGTTTGGTTTGGTTTCAGTGCTGAAGACTCTCAGTCACAGCTGTCCTGATGGCACTGACGTGACTCAAAGCTGAACTTCATGTTTCCTGTGTAACTTTGAATTGCAGCTGCTCATCCTGCTGCCAGAGGACAGGGACTGGCTTAGTGTGAACAGCTACAGGAGCATAATTAGCTCGTGTGGCTGCTGGCTGTTAATGAGGCAGCAAACATTTGGCCCTTCCTCCCCCTCTTTACCCCGAGGAAGGGGCCACAACTGGTGTCCTGATCCTGCTCTTCTTGCTTGTGCTGCTGGGTTTGTTTGCCCTCAGAGTTCCAATGAACACCATCAAAAGTGGCATTGCTGCAAGAGCTGGGGCAATGTGACCCCTTCCTTGGGGCTCTCTGACTATGGGCCTTTGCTAATTGCTTGGCTGCCTAATTTTTTTGCTAATATCAACAGTCAGGACACCTAAAAGGTTTCTTCCCCACCCCATGTAATGTGTCCCCTGGTTACACAGCACTTCTTGAAGGTCTCCTGCAGCTGTACAGGCAGGAGTGAGGGAATTAAATAGGGGACCAAAGCACTACCCTAAAATCCTAATCCTTGGGTGCAGCTGGAGAGGTTTCTCTGGAATTTTTGGATGCTGAGTGTGCCTTGTCTTCACACTCTGCAGTCCTGGTGCTTCTGTAGCAATGTTGGTTTGGCCACTCGAGGCCCCAGGTCTGGCAGCTGTTGAAAAATGACACAGAACTCTACAAAGAGCTTTAACTTGGCCACTTTTAATGTGTTTTATTTTAAATAAACTGTCAGATTGCTCAGATGATCCACTCTTTGTCAGAGTGGAACTGCTGCAATTTCCACAACACCTCTTCTCTTAAGTTGTTCACTTCAGATTCTTCACATGGTCATTCCATCTTGGTTTCCTTCACAGACAGAAATCAGAGCTCTTCTCCTTACAGTAAGATCTTATTGCTGAATTTGTTAACCTGTCAAATGTTGGAATAGATAAAGGAAACTTGCTTCATAATATATCATGACTGCAGGTGTCCCATAATTTAGCAAGCATGGAATATTTTTATTTTTTTTTCTGTGATGCTTCTTTTGAATGAAAGACAGTCCTCTCCCTCCTAAATTGCCCATCCTTCAAGTTTGGGAAATTATTTGGAAATGACTGAGGGTTACACTTCCCTGGAAAAATCATTCCAGCTTCACTCAGTGGGGAATGTGTTTGCTAACTTGCACCTTGAGTTGTGCCAGTCCTTGACTTGGCACAA
Source organism: Dendrocincla fuliginosa (assembly GCA_035047845.1). NCBI lineage: Eukaryota > Metazoa > Chordata > Aves > Passeriformes > Dendrocolaptidae > Dendrocincla > Dendrocincla fuliginosa. Next base: position 1,076,144 of record JAWWMO010000019.1, read on the forward strand.
AAGCAATTTAGTCCCAAATTCTGTGCAGCTTTGAATTGGCTGTTGTGTGTAGAATGCAATTATTCTTGATGTTTTTGAGTGATCATCTGGTATTTTGGCATTTTTCCAGCTGGGATGAATGGGTTCCAGAAAGCAGAGTACTCAAATACGTGGATACCAACCTGCAGAAACAAAAAGAGCTTCAAAAGGCCAATCAGTGAGTAATTTTATTAAAGCCATTCTCAGTAAATATTCAGTAAGAGCTTCAATCCATCAGCTACATATCAAGGGAAGTTAGTGAGTTTAAAAAAAATGAAACAAGCTTCTTTTCCATTAAAGTCTCATTTATGAATTTCCTCTTTTTAAAGGGAACAATATGCAGAGGGGAAGATGAGAGGAGCTGCTCCAGGCAAGAAAACTTCTGGTCTGCAGCAGAAGAATGTTGAAGTGTAAGAAGGTTTTTATTCAAAACAAAAGAAGAAACAGCCCCCAAAGCCCCACCCAAAACACCTTTACTTGTCTGTTTTCCTCGTGATCTTTTGGATTTCCCTTAGAATGGGTCTGCAGGTTAAACTCCATTTCTTGTGTCACAGCCCATGCAAAAGCTGTGTTTCACCATGTCAAAAAGGCCTTTGTTGAGGTATTTGTTAAACTGCCTTTAGATGGTGCAGAGTCCAGTACTGAATGGAGGGCCTGAGTAGACACATTCTACATTTTTTACACTCTGTTCCTCTGAAATTGGTGACCTGACACTCAGAAAGTGGTGATGCCTCACAAGTCTCACGTGTCTCAGGGAAATCAGTTTCTGTACAGAATTTCCCACTTCTTCCAGGCTCTGCAGGCACTTGGGATTGAAGTGCTTCTCACTGCACAAGTATCAAAACTGCATTTGAAGGGTCTGTGTTTGGCTGCTTTTGACCAAACCAAACCCACACTCTATTAAAAATGGGTTTGCATCCTAAGAGACCAGAAGCAGGCTCAGACATTCATTAGCAACAATGAATTGGAGGCTGTAACTGTCAGGTTTTTCCCTCCATCCTTTTGGGTTTCAGAACAGGTGGTGTGGTAGATTCCTACCTAGGCAGTGCAGCTCTGCTGCTTTGCTCATTTGTCACCAAACTCTTCTGTTTGGGGCAGAGTTTCACTTAATTATGAAGATGGTCATTACTAATGGGATGTTTTGAATTCCTGACTCCATTTACAATTCTGATGCTCATGAGGAAGCTGCTGAAGTGGCATCAGTTCTTAAGAAGTGGATTTGGCAGCAGTTTCAGATTTCATGTGTCACTTATGGGCAGCTTTGTTGTGAAACATGAATCATTGACTTGAGGAGGGCAGCAGTGGTGGGGTCAGGTGATGTGTTTTTGCTCTGGATCCTGAAGCAGCTTCACTTTGGCATTAGCCAAAGCCTGGCCCAGGCTGTAACTGGCTCCTGTCTCTGGAATGGGCAGCCAGTGGCTCTGGCTGATCCCTGCTGCTGGCTGGGGGCTCGCAGGGGCTCCAGCACCACGTCAGGCTGGGCTCTGTCAGCTCAGCACCTGCCCCTGACAGGGACCAGGCTCTGCTTGTCTTCATTTGGGAGTGAAGGAAACCTAACCCGAGTTTCTGTGTAGATAGTTGATAATGAATGTCATTCAAATCTAATTAAACCAGATCTAAATTATGGCCATTACTAGTTTGGCTGCTTAAGGGGCTGTGCCCCGTGGGTTGTCTCACCTTTGAGTCAGTGGGAGGAGAGTTAATTCCAGGTGTAAGTTTGACAGAGGTGGTGATGACTCAGTTGTAAATGTGTAGTTTGCACTACAGGGAGCATGGCAATAGCAACTGCAGAGTTGGTCCAGCTTGAGTCACCCAGGCTGAGAGCAGGGGGCGAGTCGTCCTCTCTGGCTGAGGAAACACCAAGTGTTAACCTGGGCTTAGAGTCAGGCTTGGCTAATCCTCAGCCACACCTGATGTTGCATCCAAGGGAGACCCAACAGCAAAAATTACTTTGGTTTCAGCCCCTGGGAAACTGGAAAGCTTAAACCACATTACCAGGTCTTACTTCATTCCTGGTTGAAACAAGTTTTGGAAAGGGCCTGGCTTGGCTTCCTGCTGCCATCGCTGTCCTGAGTGGGTTGGAGCAGGTCCCCTGTTGGTGCACGGGTCTTGCTCCTCTGGCCAATGCCATGTCCATGCTTCCCTCTGCATGACACCTGTGCTGCTTCCAGCAAAGTCTCCCTATTTTAGTTCCCTACTTGGAGGCCAAGGGAGTGGAAGTGCTTTGAGTTGCCCTGGCAGTGGTGTGGGGTTGTGATTTATTGTTGACCAAACCACAGCTTCTTACATCTGCTCACAGCTAAAGGCAAGGTGGCTCCTGGAAAATCCCCAAATACCCTTCCAAAATCAAACCTGTGGGTTGTTCCCTTGTAAGTTTAAGCTCCTTGTAGATACATGAAGTCCTGGTGGTGGGGAGGGAGAGAAACTGATAACACTGTTTTTTAAGAGTAACAGTCAACCTCTTTGGGCCTCAAAATGTATCTTTTGCAGCATTCCTGGAGGATTTGAGGGCAAGGTAATTTGTATTTTAAGCTTTATTCTTCAGACAGAAAAATGATAATGGAAATACAGTGAGCACAACTTGTCCTGCAGGAATGTTCAATAAAGCTCTAATATGCTGCCAGGAAGGTAACTTTTGGAGTCTCAGACTCGTGGGGAGGCTGAACCCGAGGCCTGACATTGTGTGCTTCCCTCTGCCCCAGGTTCTTCCGCCGGGATGGAGCCCACACTGTGTGCTGTCTGGAGAGCCCTGCCATCTCCACCCGGTGAGTGAGGGCTGGCCTGGCCTGCACTGCAAACCTCTTTCCTTCCCTGCATTTCCTGTAGACACTCTCAGGGTTCTCAGCTGGATAATGTAAGTTTGGCAGCAGTGATTGCTTTGGTGGTGGGTTTATTTAGAGCCCAGCAGCTCCTCTGGCAGGTACCTCTTTGGTTGGTACAGTATGAGCAGTCCTGTGCACTCACTGTGTCCACTGCTCCCTACTCACTCCAGACTCTTGGAACTGGATTGTTCCAGAAGGTTCCACTGGTCTCCATGCTTGGAGTTCCATGGAAACCAGTAACACACAAGAGTTTTCTGGGGTCTTGGAGCGAGGCTGCTGTGATACTGGTGTTGGAAGTGAGAGCTTTCAACTTGCTCCTTATTCTTCAATAGTTTTATTTCAGTCTGTTCAGAATAACTGTTCTGCAAGCTGCAGCAACTGGTTCCTAAAGCTTTGAGACTTTTTGAGGCAGTGCTTCATGAAATAGAATTGTACATGAAATGCAGGTTTGGTTTTAAAATAATTATTCCTCTCCTGATAACTAGAAGCTGTAACAGAAAAAGGAGTGTAGGTATAGTAGGTTTTATGGTTATGTGTGCACACTGAGACACTGCCCTCTCCTGACTTTGTTTTGTGTAGCTCTCCTGAATTCCAGCTTCTGTGAGTTTGTTCCACCTTTCATGGGCCTAAAATGATTAACTTGCAAAAAGTCAGGAAACAATCAGAGTTAATGGGTGCTTGAAAACTAAGAGTAACTAAGAGTGTTCTGGAGGGAAGATATGACACTGAATAACCAATTTGAGAAGAGCATCTGATGTGAAATGGTCTAAATGCAGGCTCAGCAGAGGGGCTCTCAAAAGAGAATCTCCCCTTGGGGGCTGGTTTTCAGCTGATACAAGTCTTATTCTCAGTGTGAACGTGCCAAGGCGTGTGCCCTGCCTGGCTCAGGCCATCCCCTGCTCCCTTGGGCTCTGCCAGGCACACTAGGCCCTCCAAATGCCAAACACCATCCAAACCCTGCCAGCTGCCCTGGCCAGGGGCAGCTCTGGGACTGCCTCAGGCTGGAGGTTCCCTCCCCTCTTCCTCTCTCTGGCCAGCAGTAATGTGTGCTCAGGGCAATCAGTGAGTCAAGCCAGAGATGCTCTCCCCAAGCCCCTCTTTGCCTCCAGCCCTCTGTAATGAAGGGACCTCAGAGCTGGAGGCTGGGTCCATGCCATGCTTTAATATCCCTGGGTGGGACTGTCTTATATTTATCCTGTAACTGCTGAACCCTTTGGACTTCTGGCATCCCCTCATCTTCAGGCAGCCTGTTCTCTTTTTGAAGAGGTGAGGAAGGAGGAGGATGACTCCTGTCATTTCAATGTCTGCTGCTTTGGGGCTTTTTTGGTGGTTTTCATCTGTCTTGGGGAAAGATTGATCAGCTCTTCAGGCTTTGCCTTTTATTGCTGTGATGCCTCCACCACATTATCCCTCTAGGTTTCAGCTGTGAGGTCTTTAGCACCTCATACCTCTGTTCAGGCTTTTAAGGAAATTTCCCTCTACAGAAGCTTCCTTGAGGCTTCCCTGCTGCTTTTCAGTTTTGTTGTCCAGTCCAGTGAGAAATGGCTGAGAAGGGGAAGGCAGTGCAAGTTTGGGCTTCTGTTCTGGTGTGGTTGTGAAGTGGCACAACAGGATGTGTTTAACCTGTCCTAGGTAGGTTCCATCCCTGGTGTCCCTTCAGGATTTGCATTCCACTTGTCTTTGCAGGAAAGGATAATCTGCAGCATGAGGCACCTGCATGGTGCTGTTCAGCTTTAGACTTGATAAGGATTTTATATTATTTATAGTATATTGACCTTCTCTTCCAGTGTTTTAAACTCTGCCTCTGTTCTACTGCTTAACATTATTTTTATTGTGTGATTTGAATTCTGGAAAGAACTCCCTGTTCCTCCCTGTTTACTTTAGGTTTGGAAAAAAGGCCTTTTCAATACACCAGCCCACTATCAGTGACTTAACTTGGCCATTGCTCCTTCTTCCTGGAGATAGGAGCTTTATTCTGCCCCCAGTTTCAGCCTAATGCTTGTTTGACTTGAAGTTTTTAAAAAAACTCTTATTCTTCCTGTCTTCAGCCTTTCCTAGGAACTCTGCCTGCTTCCTGGCCCAGACAAACCCAGCTCAGAGCCTGAAAACAAGTCACTTGAGATAGTGGTGAATTTCCAAGGAAATAATCCTGTGCTGGTAGTGAGTTCTATCCACACAAACTGCCAGTTTTGAGCAGTTGAACTGGCCTGCTGTTAGCAGTGAGGAAAACTGAGACATGACTAGTAGTGCTGTAGTTAAAACTTTAGGAAAATGGGCAGTAAATAGACAAAGTGCTGCTGAACCTTCCCTCTGCTGCTGTAGTGGTAAAACTGGTGGGTTTCAGTATTTTACTGGAGTTGGTTCACTTGACTGAGCTTTATCTGGTAATTCCCAGCACTTCTGTTTCCTTTTCCCATATTCTGTTTGAAATACAGAAATAACACACCTACAAGTCTAGTGTAGTTCTCCAAGAGCACTTGAGAAGGACGAAACATCCCAAAAAAAGTGAATTCTAACCTGATACCTGAAACATCTTGTAGTACCATAACTGTGAAGCAAAGCCATAGCTGATGTTCCTTGCATGGGTTTTATCTCAGGGCTCCCCAGGCCCCTGAGTCTCTGCTCCTTGGGCTGAACTTGGTGCACAGTTTTCTGGCTTTGTGCTTTGGCTTCCTTAAGAACCACTGTCCTGATATTTGCAATCATTTGTGTTCTTCTTGCAGGAAAACAAAAAAGAACAAGCAGAAAAGTAAGTATGTCTCTATTTTGTGGACAAGTGGATACCCTTAGTGAAGGATTCTTAGCTGGAAGGACCTTCAGTCTGCCCCAGTCACTTCCTGTCCCCTGGTGCTGTCCCTCTCAGACTCCTCTGTCTCTCCCTGCCCAGGAGGGGGGCACACTTGTCTGGTTTGTACAAAATCCACCTGTTTCAGTCTCTCAGGATTTTGGCCTCTTGCAAATCAATAGCAAAGTGGTATCTCCATGAATCTGTTGAAGTAACTTCATAAGTCAGACATATATTTTTCTTACTGAGCTAGAGATGTGACAGCTGCCAAGCTGAGCTGCTGGGCCCCAAAATTCTGCTCTAGAATGTTAGACTGGGAACATCCTGGTTTGGTTTTAGTGCAGAAACCTCCACCTTCAGGTAAGTGTCAGAACAGCAGTTTAAACTGTCACAAATGTGGGACTTCCTGAACACAATATTTAAAACAAAAACCAACCAAACAAATAGAAATTGAAGTCTTACAGCCTTCTTCTAAATCTTTCCTGGAATTTCTCACTGATGGAGTCTGTTCTGCACAGCTCCAGGCATTGGAGAGGGGAGCAGCACCAGTGAGACTCCCCAGCCTCCGAGGAAGAAAAGGGCTCGAGTAGATCCAACGGTGGAAAGTGTGAGTGTTTTCCACTCTGCCCCAGGGCCTTGGGCAGAGCACAGGAAGGGGGCTGTGCTCACAATTGTTTCCAGGGAGTCATGAGTCTGGCTTTGCTTTTTTTCAGGAAGAAACATTTATGAACAGAGTTGAAGTAAAGGTGAAAATCCCAGAGGAGCTGAAGCCATGGCTGGTCGATGACTGGGACTTGATCACCAGGCAGAAGCAGGTGACTTGGCAAGACAGCAGTTTGGGCCATCCCAGGCATGGAACAATCATGGTCAAGTCCATAGGGGCACGTGTGTGCCTTTTGGGGACCTTTGACTCTTGGCTTGACTTCATTTAACTCTCATTCAGGAGTTCATCATCAGGTTGCTGTTAAGCAGCACAAGTGTCAAATGGAAACATGGATTTAGGCATAGAATCCTGGAAGGGTGTGGGTGGGAAGGGACCTTACAGCCCATCTCCTCCACCCCCTGCCATGGGCAGGGACACCTTCCATGCTGCAGGGTGCTCAGGCTGGTTGGGGTTTTGTATGTCCAGCTAAAACCACTGGGGGTGTTCCTTTAATGACATGGAACACCTTAACCTGCTGTCTTCAGTCGAGAAATGCCCTTGTGTGCATTGGTTTCAATTTAGCTTCCAGGTATAAATGTCTGCAGAAATTAGACAACTTCTATTGATTCTGTTTTACTTCTTTGCAGCTCTTCTACCTTCCTGCCAAGAAGAACGTTGACTCCATTTTAGAGGATTATGCAAACTACAAAAAATCCCGAGGAAATACTGATAACAAGTGAGTAGTGCTCATTTCCAGCCTTGGGCACTTTTGCTGCTGTTGTTGGACTTGGAAAATTGAGTAAACTTGTCAAACAGGGCCCAGCCCAATGCCCAGCATCCTGTTCCAAGACCAAGGTCATGGAGGAGTTTAGAAATCTTGAGGGGGTAATTCCAGACTGCATTTCTGCTTTCTGGGTGTTATTTCTGCTTCCCCCACTTTCCCCAAGCCTTTTCCTGAATGAAGATGGTACAAAGAGCCCCAAAAAGCTGCCTGGTAGGTGAGCTCAGAGCTCCTGGGTTCCTTCCCAGCCACAGGCTGGGGACAGGGAGGTGCATGAGGACTTGTAAAGGATTCCAATGGACAGAGCTAATTACTCATTTGTAATTACCCCCCAGTCAGCCCTGACCAAAACAAGGTGTGTTTATTCTGAAGGAACCTGTCCTGTTTGAAAGGGACAGAGAACAGAAAGGGGAAGTTATTTCTTCCATTCAAGAGGAGGCAGATTATTGACTTGTCAGGTTGTTTTGACCTTCTCTGATGTAATTGTCCTGATGTCTGTTCTCAGGGTGGGGCGAGGGTTGGGCTGCTCAGTGTCACTGAGAGTCCCTGTGCAGGTGGGGTGAACTTGGAGGCCTGCAGGGATAGGGCAGGAGAGGCCTGGGAAGGAGGGCTCAGGTGCTTGAGATATTGGCAGCTGTCCCTTTTTTAAGCAGGAGTTTGGTTACTTCAATATTGTACTTTTAAAGTGGTGTGAGCTGGGGTGAACTTTGCTGAAACAGAAGAGCTGGTAAGTGTCCCTAAAATACTGCCTGGAGGGGCTGCCCCAAGAGTTCATCTCTGAGTGTGTGGCTGAAAACAAGGCTGCTCCTGGTTTGCCTAAATCCTTAGTTCAGAACAGCCTGTTTTTAGGGGAGGTCTGGAAATGCCTCACTCCCAGTGGCTGCACATTGTAAGGTCTCCAGACAAATGCCCTCGAAGGGTCTGAAGGCTGGTGAAGGATCCTCAGCGTGTGGCTGGTCTGCCCAGGCCCAGGTCCCGCTGTGGGAGCAGGGCTGGCAGTGCTCTCTGTCCCCAGGGAATACGCTGTCAACGAGGTGGTGGCTGGAATTAAAGAGTATTTCAATGTCATGCTGGGAACTCAACTGCTCTACAAGTTCGAGCGGCCCCAGTACGCCGAGATCCTGGCGGATCACCCCGACGCTCCCATGTCTCAGGTCTATGGGGCCCCACACCTCCTGAGGCTCTTTGGTGAGTACCCCCTCAGGAGGGTGAGGAAGAGCAGCTGGAAGGGTTCAAATCCTTCCTTTTCCCTCCTGAGTCTGTGACTCTGAATCAAGGGGTCACTCTTTCCTTACTCCATGTATCCAAAATGCCTGTTGGGGGGGTTTGGAGTGGAAATGGCCTTTTAACAGTCTGGTTGAGCTTATCCATATTGGAGTAGGCTCCTGGGCTGCTTTTCTCTGCTACTGTGAAGTTGTGGCTGTACTTCAGTTCTTGTTCCAGCTGTTTTTGTAACAAGTGCTCCTTCCTTTGGAGCAGTGCGGATTGGAGCCATGCTCGCCTACACACCTCTGGATGAGAAGAGCCTGGCTTTGCTGTTAAACTATTTGCATGACTTCCTGAAGTGAGTACTGCTAAGGTCTTGCAGCAAGAAAGGGAAATTCAGGGAGTACAGGCTGTTGTAATGCTGCCTGTTTCCAGTGGATTGTTGTGTAGTTTGGGGCCTGTGCGTGGGATCTTCACAGGGCAGGGTCAGGTCACAGCGAAGCTCTGACAGGAGCACAGTGAGGCTGGTTTTAGTTCTCTCCTCCTACACTGAGGTTATTGCAAGTGCCAGGATAAGGGGGAATGGCTTCCCACTGCCAGAGGGCAGGGTAAGATGGCAGATTGGGAAGGAATTCCTGGCTGGGAGGGTGGGCAGGCCCTGGCACAGTGTGCCCAGAGAAGCTGTGGCTGCCCCTGGATCCCTGGGAGTGTCCAAGGCCAGGTTGGACAGGGCTTGGAGCACCCT
>JAWWMO010000019.1:1104081-1136518 GCA_035047845.1 Dendrocincla fuliginosa
GGCGGGCCCGGCCGTGGCGGCGGGAGCGGGACGGGACCGGGAGCGGGGCCGGGACCGGCCGGGCCTGAGCGGGCCGGGCCCCCCCAGCCATGAAGAGCCTCAAGTCCCGCCTGAAGAAGCACGAGGCCGTCATTGGGGGCAGCGCGGTGCGTGCGGGGGCGCCGCGGAGCGGGTCCTGGGTCGGGGCAGGGCAGAGCTCGGGGGTCCCGGCGCCTCAGGAGGGTCCCGGTTTGGGGGCACAGAGGGGTGTCCCAGTTTGGGGGCACAGTGGGTGTGTGTCCCGGCTCGGGGGGCACAGTGGGTGGGTGTCCCGGTTTGGGGGGCACAGTGGGTGTGTGTCCCGGTTTGGGGGCACAGTGGGTGGGTGTCCCGGCTCGGGGGGCACAGTGGGTGGGTGTCCCGGTTTGGGGGCACAGAGGGGTGTCCCGGTTTGGGGGCACAGTGGGTGGGTGTCCCGGCTCCCCGGGGTCGCGGTGCCAGCCCCCCTGCCCGGCTCTCGTTCCGGCCGTGCCGACCCTCTCTCCGCCGCCCCGGGCTGTGCCTGCGGCCCCAGCACGATTGAACACCTTTTCCCCGGTGAGAGCCTTCGGGGCCAGCCCGGCGTGCCCGGCTCCGCACGGGGTGGGTGCGGCAGGACCGGCCGTGCTGGGCAGTCCCCAAGGGCTCTCTTGGGAAGGGGCTCAAGGCTCCGGGGTCTCGGCAGGGCTGTGCTCTGTGCTCTGTGCCCTGTTCCCCCTGCCTTTGAAAACCTCGGCTGCCGGGAACCGGCGTTATTGCTCTTTATTTTGACTTCGTTCACCCCTGTGGTGCATTTTGCTGGGGGAGGTGTTTGTAACTGGAGAAAGCCGCGCTCGGAGATTGCTTTGTGAATCACCTTTGGCGGTGCCTGTCCCCGGGAATCCGCCGTGAAGGCTCATCCCTGCCTTCCCATGGGATTCAGGAATGGGGGCTGTATCATCTGTCCTTTGAGCTGCCTCCAGACCCTGCTGTGCATCTGCCCGGGATGCGGGGCTGGTGGCACCTGGGGAGAGGAGAGGAGAGCAGCTCCTGTGCGAGGGATGTGCATCCTGACCCTTGGGAAGGGCATTCCCGGGGCACAGCCGTGATTCACAAGGCTCTGACGGTGTTTTGTCAGGGGTAGGCTGGCGCTGCCTTGTGCCCATCGCTTGTCCTGTGCTTCAGAGCTGTTTGTCATTCTCACATTAGCCCACAGTAATTAAATCTCGACAAAGACTGACAGCACCCCTATTTGTTCGGAGTAGGCATGGAGATCTTTCACTTCCACGGGGGAAGGCTCAGCAAACTTTGCCTTCCAAGAGGGTTTGGGAAGTTTTCATACTTTTAGGAGCTGGAGTCATTCTAAAGTATGTGAGGGGAAGTTGCTTTCAGCAAGATTCTTTAAGGACTGGGCTTTGTATCCACGATCAACTTATTTGCCTAGTTTCTTACGTGGTTTGGTTACGTGATTGCTCCACCAGCTCATCCAATACCACCTTATAACCTCGTGTGTGGCAGGAGGAAATGCATGCCCACGGTGGGTGTTGCAGTGGGGCTGAGGGGGATGGATGGAGGGATGAAGGGATGGAGCCGGGGCTCTGTTCTGCTGCTGGGGCAGGGGGAAGGGGGTGGGAGTCCTACCGGGGCAGCTTTACAGCTCCTGCTCAAAGGAGGCTGAAAGGCTTGCCTGTCTGAGAAACTTCATCCCTCTCTCCTCTCCCCACCCACTGCTATTTCCTGGGGGGTGGAGGGAAACCTAATCCCTGCTGCTGCTTTTGGAGATTTTCCCCCAGGTTAAGGGAATAATTAGGTGCCTTCTGATGGAGATCTGTTGGAAATGGCTTTATTACTGGGCTCGTGAGGGAGGGAAGCCACAAAACGCAGCAGAAAATATAAGTGATAGTTATTACCAAATCCACAGTTATTCAGAACATTGTGCCTGAAATGGAATTACCTGGTTTTGCCAACTCCAGCTGGCTGATGGTGCTTGGAAAATCATCTGAGCAGCCCATTCAATGCTCTGAATAGTGAGACAAATGCCTGCCCTTAGCAGGAGAGCAGGCTGGAAGCTTTCATGTGAGACTCTGTGGAGCACAAAGCCTCGAGGTCAGAGGTGATGCCTCTTTCACCAGCATTTACAGAAAAGATTTTAATTAATGTGGTCAGTCCCCCTGGGTGCCCACAGCAGCACACACCGCCCGTGTTTCTGAGCTTCCAAAATACCTCCTGATACTATAAATGTGTCTTGTGACCTGGTTTATGTTTAGGAAATGTGCTCTTCCAGCAAAGTCAGGAATTCTGCCTGTAGCTGTCTGTACAAATGAAATGCTCAGTGGTGAGCTTTTCTTGAGAGGATGGTGGGGGAAAGTTTGGTTTATTGTGAAAGCTGCCTACTTATTTCTGTAACCCTTGGGAAGGAGCTGTGGAGGAGCTCGGCTCAGTCTGAGGTGTGTTATCTCATTACTGGGGGGTTTAACCTTCCTGTCCTTTGTGATGAAGCCTGGAATTTAGGGAAGGGGGCTCCTGGAGTTATTGGGAACCACGGGGGTCCTGGCAGTGCTTTGAGCAGAGCTGGAGCTGCCACTGAGCAGTGGCAGGTGTTTTTTTTTGTCTGCAATTGTTGCATCCTGAGGTGTGAGATGGAGCTGGTGTGAGAGCCACACGTGGTTCAAAACCAGCAGTGCTGCCTGCTGAGAATCACCTGCAAGAGATTGGGATCGCCCGCACGTGGTGGCAATGAGCAGGTAGAGAGCCGTGTGAAAGCTTCTACCAACCCTTTCTCCTCTGGGAAAAGTGGTGCTGGGGTTTGTTTAATTAAGAGAAACTGAATATTGCCTGTAATTAGTGGAAACCATTGTGCAAGAAACAAAGGTGGACACCTGAGCACTTGCCGTGCTGTGATGATCTGTGATTATTAAATTAATACCTGAACAGGCTCTGTACTTTAGTGACAGCTGAACTTGTTCAGGGTTGTGTCAACACATTTTTTTTCCCCTGTGGAGCCTGTCCAGCTCTCTTAAATGTGTGAGTTTTCCTCTAGGTAAGGAGTGGAGCTTTGTGGGGTGACCCAGTACACAATTACACATCTGCTCCTGCCCTGTCAGCACCAGGGAGGGCAGGTACCACCTCCTGTTCTGGTCTGACCCATTGTATTAGGGGAATGAGGAATACTGTTTGAATTTGCTAATTCATCAGAGACACCATCTCTTTGTATGTGCAGCAGAATAAATGTGTTAAAAATGCTTTGTAGCCCCAGTATGCTGTCGAATACACATTAGTAACTGAAGGAATGGAGTAAAAAATATCTGTATGATCACCCAATTTTAAGCCTTTAATGGTTCAAGATCACTTCTAAAGAGCAGCCAGACCTCGTGCTGCTGGTGGCACTGGGAGGTTTGTGCACAAAAAGGTTTCTGTGGTGTCTGTCACGACTGTGCCCTGTGCCAGGACAGCAGTTTGGGAGCCACTGGTCCCAGTGCTGGGAGGCAGCAGCAGAGTTCCTGCAGCCTGCTGCTCTTGGCCAGAGCAGTCCCTGTGCCATCCCTGCCCCCTGAGGCAGCCTGAGGTGACTTTGGGACGGCATCCTCGAGAGCCCACAGCACTGTAATATTCAAATGGCATTCCTGGCTGGGCTGGGCTCGTGCTTTAGAGCATGTTTGGTTCCTGGAAGCTTTATTAAGGCTCTCGTTAATGTGTGTGCTCTTTGGAAAAATCCCTTTGTGATTCGTTTGCATTTAGTTAACTGGAATTAGGTGTTTGTTGGAGTGATGTTTGGGGTTGGTGCAGGAGCAGCACAACAGGCAATTTGTGGTCCAGCAAAAGCTTTGTGGTGCAGCCTGTTTACAGGTGCAGTGTAATTTTCAGGCTCGGCAGAAAAGAGTTTTAATGCTTTATCACTTTGGAATGTAGGAATTAAAAGTATTTAAAATAGTGGGGGTTCAGTGAGTGCCTGTGAGTTCAATACCCTGAGCTGATTTGCAGACATAATTACACAGATAAGCTCTGTAGTTTATCTGGTTTGAGTTCATCTGACCTTTACTGTAAGAGCGACTTATGGAGTACTTTGTCAGTGTTTGAATATGAATATGAGCAAGCAAATGCTCGAACATCTGTGCCTGATGCTGTCTCCATGTTCTCAGCACTTCAAGGTGACAGCACAGGGCTGAGGCTGCAGTGTGTTATTCCTTCCCCTGCATATGAATGTAATAATCACGCTGTGTTTCATCAGCCCCTGAGGTTTCCTGATGCTTTGCTAATAAATGGAAGCACACAAATCAATGGGGCCTTGCTGGGGCTCATAATTGCAGCTAATGCTGTGCCCGGAGCCCCAGGAAGGCAGGTGATGTGCTGCCCTTCCTCCAGCACAGGCAGCTGGACTCTGCCCTTGTTCCTGCTCTCTCCCTGTCTAAAGGGGGGATATTTTCCCCTGGGCACCTGTGGGGTGAAGCTGGGCAGTTCAGGACCTGGGGCTCCTGTGTCTGTGGGGTGGGAGCTGCAAAGGGTTGATGTGCTTTGCTGTGTGTGAGTGTGGCCCCAGTCACCATAAAATGTGCTTAGCAGAGTTTTTGAAGGAGCTGCAGAGCCACTGGTTTGTTTGCAGAGTGTGTGAGCAGCTCTGGTCACTTCTGTTGGTGTCCAAGTCAGTCTGTGTCTCCAGGCTGGGAATTCAAGGCTGTTCTACCAATAAAGAGCACTGTGGTTGTGTGGGGGCCATGAGGCACAAGGAAGCTATTTCAAAACAAAACTGAGACTATCTTTAATTCTTTCTGCAGGGTTTGCCTCTTTCAGGTGTTGTGGGCAGAGTCCTTTGACACTTGCCCCGCACCTTGTGAGCTCTTGTGGCTGGTGCTGGTGGATTTTCCTCTGTCAGCCCGTTGGAAAAGGGACCCTGGCAATGCTGGGAGGGACCTGTTGCTCCTTGTAGGAGCAAGTGGGCAATTTTAGAGTCCTTAGGATGGTTTTTAGAGGACTGTGACATGTCACAGAGCCAGAAGTACATTTAAATAGGTTCTTGACACCTAATAATTTGATCTTGGTGGGATGTGCTGACTTCAAAGGAAAATGCCTTAAATAGGATAAAATGAGGAAAGATTTTGATGAGGTTGAGTTGGTTACTGTTTGCTTTGCTTTCTTCTGTTTGTTAGGACAGTGTTACCTGCATTAATGCCAGGATACAGTTACATTTAAACACCCCATGGGCAGCACAACATAAATACAAATTCCTGACACTGCTTTGAGTGATGCCAAACCAGGGCAGGCCTAGGGAGGCTGGTAGTTTAGATTCCTGTCTGGACTAAACCTTGTCCAGTTTGTAGCATTCAATGGCTTTTTTATAAATGAAGGATTTTTAGTAAATGAGGAGTTCACAGGAGGTGCTGCCTGTGGGAACCTCCTGGGGGAAACAAGAACCCTGTGTTCAGGCTGTGTCTGCTTTTCCTTTACCTGGACTAAACCCTACCTCTCACTCCTGCAGTTTGGCACTCTAAAACATTTAGATGTGGGTACAGACAGATCTTATTAAGACAGACATGCTTACAAAGCATAAAATGCTGCTTTCACTTGCTCCAGTCGAGCTTAACCTGGTATGTGCAGGATCTTTCCATGCAAATGCAGGTAAGGCAAAATGTGCACTATAGATGGGTGATGGTGAAGTGCCTCTGCACTGAGGGGCAAGCTGCACCTGCTGCACATATTTAAAAAAAAATAGTTTCACTGGTCTAATATACCCTTTCATTCTGTCAGTCTGTGCAGTTTTCAAATAAATCAAGCTACTTCAAAAGGATTTGTCACTTCGTGCCATATGAAATGGCAGGGTGTGCCTGTCCAGGCCTTAATTTTGATTGCAAATGTACTCTGACCCCTGGAGAAAGAGCAGGAAATCAAAGTGTGCAGCCTGATAGATGTGTGAGCCTGCCCTTGGCATCTGAGAGAGAGCAGGGTTGGGTTAGATAGTAGGGAGAAATCCTTCCCTGTGAAGGGGGTGAGGCCCTGGCACAGGACCACCCCTGCCCTGGGCAGGGACACCTCCCACCAGCCCAGTGGCTCCAAGCCCCATCCAACCTGGCCTTGGACACTTCCAGGGATCCAGGGACAGCCACAGCTTCTCTGGGCACCCTGTGCCAGGGCCTGCCCACCCTCCCAGCCAGGAACTCCTTCCTAATACCTAATCTAAATCTCCTCTCTTTCACTGGGAAGCCATTCCCCCTTGTCCTGTCACTGCATGTGATTAGATAGTTCAGTTATAATAGAGTGGTTCATTCAGGACTATTGACATGTAGGTGGAATCCCTCCAGCCCTGGAAGTTTCAGTCACTCCCTGAGAGGCAGGGGGCACTTGGAGCAGTATCCTGTGCCTGCTCAGTGTGTGTTCTCTCTGAGCAGGGTGCTGTGAACGTGCCTCTGCCTTCCTCCCAAAGGCCCTGGGTCCCAGATGGATGTACAGAGTATGCAGGCACCCCGTGTGTCTGCTCTGGAGAAATCCCTCCAGCTGAGAGCACACCAGACACAAACTGGGGGGAGTGGGACTGCTTCTGATCCTAGCAGATGGAAAAGGTGGGATACTGCTTGTCTGTGGAGACCTGGAGTTGGGAAAGGATTCCTGACAGGCTGAGCTTCGAAAATGGGTGCTCTCTGTTAACAAAGAGTGGGTAATAATGGCCTTGGCCAGACATCTCTGGGGTGGTGGGCAAGGTAGCACCTTCAGAGATCTGCACTGCTGGTGGCTGAGGATGTTTCTGGCCTTTGTTCTGAAAAAACAATCTGAATTGGGCTCCAAACTTCAGTTACACTGAGAGAACACAACGTGAGCATGTTTAATTTGTTTCTACCCTTGAAGCTTCCTGGTTTCAGCTGCCCTGGAGAACAGTTCAGTGAGTTTGTAGGTGGGCTGTGTTTCCTGAAGCTGCTCGGTGCCGATGGAGCCGTGGAGGCTGCTGTGTGCCTGGTGGGAGCTGGGCAGGGCTGGGGAGTGTGGTTTGGCAATCCTAAATCTCGTGGTCAGGGCTGTCTCAGGAGGATCTCCAGCACAAAGGGGCTGCAGGACGAGTGCAGCTCGAGAGTCACGAGGAGTGTGTGCAGGCAGATAAAGCAGAGACAAGTAAAACCTCTGGGATCCATCCTTTGGAGAAGACTGTACCCCTGAGAGCCACAGTCCTCCCTGCATTTCTCACCAAACTGATCCTGCCTAAATGGGCCGTTTTTGTTGCTGTCACTTGTCAAGTGTATTTATCCCTCCCCACGAAAAAAGCCATTTTTAGCTCGAGGAGACAGACGTGGTTCTGGTCAGAGGTTGTCACAGTCACTGCAGTTTTTTGGAGTGGCTTTGTCACATGGAGACTAATTGCAGAGAGGTCTTGGAGCACTCTTTGGGGAAACACATTGGAGCTGCAGGGCAAAGGCTGGTGCTCACAGCAAGAGATGTGGGATAGGTCAGAATTTACTGGGAAAGAGTGAGTCCAAATATGAATGAGTGATTTGAAAACTCTTCCCTGAGAAGACCCATTTCTTGGGCTGTTTGCAGTCTCTCGTGTGTGTCCTCCAGGGTGTGCATGTGTGGGTTTGCTGGCCCTGTACCAGGTTTCTCTTCTGCAGACAAAACAGTGCATTGCCTGTCTTGTTGACCTGCTCCTCTAAATACTGCACTTGGGAGATCTCCATTTAAATTTAAAACTTGTGAAAGGGGACTCTCCTCCTCCCCTCCTGTTAATCATTGTGCTGTCATTGAATGTTTTCACAGCCTCTGTGACTCCTCTCAATCCTCGTGTTGGGAGACAGACTGGCAGCAGCAGTAAGCTGAAACCAGGTTCTTTTCAGAAAGGGTTTCAGTGCTGTAAAAGGAGAATTTTTTAAAAGCAGAGGCATGTGTGTTTTCTAATTTGAAATGGGTTGCATTTCTGTCAAAATAGGCTCACGCATTCCATCTGCTCCGCAGTCGTAACTGTCTGAAGTCGGAGCCTGAGTCTGGTTTCAGCTCCGTGGCCCGGTGGAATGGGGAAAAAGTGACTGCTGGGAGTATTTCAGTCCTGGTGTGTTATTAGTGGTGAAAAGCGTGACCTTGGCCCGTGTCAGGGCGCAGCTAATGGGACCAACGTGTTTGTTATTTTGGAGCCGTGTTTGCCTGTGTGCAGAGCCCGGCGGGGCTGGGGGGTCCCTGCGTGCCTGTCTGCCCAGCGCCCCCCAAACCTGCCCCGCATTACTCAGGGCACGGGCACGCCGGGAATGCTCCCCCAGCACCGCCAGGCCTGGGCCTGCAGAAAATAGACCGGGGCTGCCGGCGCTGGCCACGGATTGTTGACAAGACATTTGGGCTCTGGCAGGATCTGCGTGGCAGCCCAGGCCACTGTGGCAGTCTGTGCCACACAACAGCAGCTCCTGGAAGGGGTTTGGGCATCCTGGGCACGGCCAGACCCGCACGCGGCTCCGCTGGCTGGGGGCTCTCCCAGAGTTATGAAGGCTGAAGGGGATGCCGAAGATGGGGAGAGCATCCCTGGGGACCCCAGCTAAGTGAAGGATGGAGCAGGAGGAATCCAGGGCGGCGGAGAGGAGCCGTGTCTGGAGGCAGGCTGTGTGAGCTCGGGGAGCTGGTGCAGCTGAACTGAGCCCTCCTGGCAGCACCAGAGTTCAGGATGATCTGCTGGTTCTCTTGTGCAGCCAAGGACACCGTAGGTATCCGAGCTGTCACATCCCTGGCAGTCATTTACACCTGCCAGAACGTGAAAGCTTGCACTGTGTCAATGTTTTGTAGTAGTTACTATTTAATTAATGTGTGTTGTACCTCGTTAATGACTTTTCCTGGGAGGAATTTCCCTTAAATGGGAAATGCATTTGTTAAATGTAAAATGATTTAATCATGGAATGGTTTGGGTTGGAAGGGACTTTAAAACTCATCCAGTTCCACCCCCTGCCATGGGCAGGGACACCTTCCATGTCCAGCCTGGCCTTGGACACTTCCAGGGATGGGGCAGCCAAAGCTTTTCTGGGCACGCTGTGCCAGGGCCTGCCCACCCTCACAGGGCAGAATTTCTTCCCAATATTCCATCTAGCCCTGCCCTTTTGCAGTGGGCAGCCATTCCCTGTGTCCTGGCCCTCCAGCCCCTTGTAAATTTAGTGTATACAATTTACTAAAGTGTTAGAGCCAAAGGGAGAAAATATGAAGATGATGGATTTGTTTGGTTGGTTTTGTTTGTTGGTTTTTTTTAAAGCAATGGTTTTGTTAATCAGAAGTTTTGTGACATGGGAGCAAGGAGTGGCTGGTGAGGGTTTTGCAGAGGTTTGGGTGAGTTTGTGGTAGCAGGTATGGACTTCAAAGGGACAAACACTCAAAGTGGGGTCACTTTCCTGTAGGGGTGGGAATGTGCCTTGTGCAGAGGAATTTAGAAGGCACCGAGCTGAATGCTGTGTGTGTATGGTCTCTGAGGTGTCTGAAATTCAAACCTGAACCCTGCACAAGGAGGGTCCTTGCAGAGGAATCGTGTCCACGGGGCAGGGACATTGCCATTCCCAGACCGGGCAGGCAGTGTTTGCTGGGACTGATGGTGTCACCAACACAGTGACTTCAGTAGGCCAGGCTGGCTTGGCTTTCAGGCTAATGGATGTTTTAATTGATTGCCAAGTGAGTTCTGCACTTCAGCTGGGCAGCACTGCTGGTAATGTCATTAGTGGGCTATTTTTATTACTTCATGTCACTTTTAGCAAGTGTTGCACTGAGTAAGCTGCTGCTAAGCCATCATGATTACTGTAATCTTGTTTATTGTGAGAAAGGGGAGCGAAGATAATCACACAGAGTCACTGGGACTGGCAGGGCCCTCTGGAGATCACCCAGTCCACCCCCCTGCCAAGGCAGAGTCACCCAGAGCAGGTGACACAGGGACGTGTCCAGGTGGGTTTGGGATGTCTGCAGAGAGGGAGACTCCTCACCCTCCCTGGGCAGCTGTTCCAGGGCTCTGCCACCCTCTAGGAAAGACATTCTTCCTCATGCTGAGGTGGAATCTCTCGTGTTTTAGTTTATGGCCATTGCTCCTTGTCCTGTCACTGGGCACCACTGGAAAGAGTCTGGCACCATCCTGGCAGCCCTTGGAGATATTTGTATGGATGGATGAGATCCCCTCTCAGTCTTCTCTGGTCATGGTTGCAAATCACTACAGATGCAGGTGGTGGCAGTGGGTTTTTGGTTTGTTCTATTTTGTATGCCCTCTTTTTCCCTGGCAAACCCTGGGCTGGGGTTACCTGTTTTAATGTTCTTTCTTTGGTGAGGTGTGGAACTTCTGATCCACAATGATAAGTAACTTCCTGCACCTACAGTCTGCTTGTGTCTCACCGTTGTCAACAAATTCTCTTGCTGAGCAGAGTTAGATTGGAATATGATGCTCCTTTCTGAGCCTTGTTCTTCTCTTAAAAGCTTCTTGAATATCAAATCTTCAGTGTCCAGCCTGGCCAGGGGGTTTCTGTCTCAGAACAGGAATTCCTGGAAAGCCCAAAGCCATTCTGAAGGGGTGGTTTGGCAGTGAAGAGAACAAGCCCTGTATTTTGGGGTGGGAGGCTTGGCCTGTGGCCTGAAATTCTAAATTTGAAGTAAACAAGGGAAAAGTGGGGGGTGATGACTGTCTGGGGCTGAATGTGTGGTGGCCTATTTATAACTGACTTGGACTTGCTCTGCCCAATCCATTGCTTTGGGAATTGCAAGAGATTTAAAACTAGGAACTTTGAATTTCTTTTTTCTGCCACTCAGTTCTCTTGGATGTCAGACTTGGCTAATTTTTGACCCACTGAACAGTCTGGCACAGCCAGGAAAGGCCGTGTCCTGGTGTGTAATTTTAGAGCATCCATTTGTTGTTGACTTATGAAAACTGAACAAAGAATGTGGCAGGATGAGGAAAACCAAAGGGGTTTGATCCCAAAGGTCTCCTTTAGGACCATAGGGGTTAACCAGGCTGTCTCTGAGCACTGCTCAGTTCTAACAGCCTGACTGAAATGCTGCAGGGATGTTGTGCACAAATAGCTCTGAACACTGATGGGCACAACTCCTTTTGCAAACCAAGATAATTTTGTTGTCTCCCCTATTTGCATTGTGGTTCTGCCTTCTCTGGAGGTTCCCTGAGGAGATAAACAGCTCATTTGCTTTTCTGATTCTCTCCTGCACAGCTGAACCCAGACTGGAACAAATATGATGACAGGTTAATGAAAGCAGCCGAAAGGGGTGATGTGGAAAAGGTTTCATCCATCCTGGCCAGAAAGGGAGTCAGTCCTACGAAACTGGATGTGGAAGGGAGATCGGCGTAAGTGGCCCCGGTGCTCCCAGAGCAGTGCTGGGAGCTGCTGGGAATTCCTCACTGCCTCATCCTGCTGCTTCCCTGAAAGCTTTTTGGGTCTCTAAGTCTGTGTAACAGGTCATGTTCAACTCCAGCTCTCCTGAGTGCAGTGCCAGCTGACTGGAATGGGGAATCTTCAAACCACCTTCACTTCCAAGTGAAGATCAGTGTTTAATACTTGCCCTTGCCAGGTTTGAGTGTTAAAGGGAGATTGAAACCACACTGGTATTTCTCCTGTTTCACTGGTTCAAGGTGAATAATGATTGTTTCTCAGGAAGGTTCTCTTCTTCCTTAAGGTGGTATCTGCACAACTCTCACTGGGTTTGGACCCTCTCCAAGGCTGGGCTTGTCCTGTGCAAGGCTTTCAGTGCTGCTCTTGGCTTTGGCTGTCCCTTCCTGTGGACAAACCAGTTGTGCTTAAGCAACTTATTTTCTCCTTTGCAGATTCCACGTTGTAGCCTCCAAAGGAAACCTGGATTGCTTGAACACCATCCTTGTTCATGGAGTTGATATCACAGCCACCGATGCTGCAGGTTGGGCTTCCTCATTGCTCCAAGGGCTGCTTGAAAATGCTCTCAGCTGGGCTTTAATTTGGAATGGAATTGAGCTGAACCACAGGATAGATCTTCCTCCTTGGGCAGAAAAGTTGTTCTTCTGTGTGACTTGGTGCTGGGTTTGAGGCCACTGGTCGTGCCTTGTCAGGAAGTTGATGAATGCAGCAGAAGTTCAGACCTGTGGTTCTGTGCTGCTGTAACTGGGTATAATCTGCTCCAGACTCACTGGGGAGATCAGCACTGCTGTGTGGGAACAGTTTTGAATGAATTTGAGGTGAATTAAATGATGTGGTAGGTGTTCCTGTGCCCAGCTGAGCCCTCAGAATTTCCATGTGTGATACCTGAGTCTGTGGGAAGGTCTGATGGAAAAGATACTAAAAATATGGACTCATTTTGCCTCAAACTTTTTACCTCAGACTTCATATGCCTAATATGAAATTGAGAGCAGGAGAATTACAGAAATAGCTTGGCCTCCTCCTTTCACAGGACAGTGTATTTTTTAAATATTTGTGTGGAGTCATTTGCAGTATTTTGAAGTTAATTTCACTAATGAACTTGAGTCCTTGGTTGCAGTTCCTCTAAAGCAAGAAGAAGCTGTAACAAATCCAGAAGGGATGCCTTGGTTATAGCACTGGCAGAACTGGGGGGGACTTACCCACGGGGACTGCTGGATCTGGAATGGTGTGAACAGTCCTCAGAAGTGCATTCAAATAAACCCTGGGTTGCTGTTGGTCTGTTTGTAGGCAGAAACGCGTTGCATTTGGCTGCCAAGTACGGACATGCCTTGTGTTTGCAGAAGCTCTTGCAGGTACTGAAAAATGCAACTTTTCTCTTATTATTGTTCTTGTTATTGAGAGGGAAAAGGTGGCCTTAAATACACTGATTCAGAATTGGGGTATGCCTTTCTTCTGTGGTTTCTTTTTTAACCAGGTTGGGACTGAAAGAGTGCTAAAATAAGGAGAACAGACTTTTTGTTTAGTTTTTCCTAGGCAATCAAACCGAGTTGTAGTTTCTACCCCTTGAAGAAAAGGCAGCTGAGTGTCTTTTAAAGACCAGTCTGAATACATTTGCATTTAGAAGCAGCAACACTGAAAGGTCTGCTCCAGAATAGTGTTTTCTTCTAAAAGCATTTATGTCCATAACCTTTCATTAGTGAAACAATATTGGGGGCTGTCTTAGGTTTGGTATTTGTTTTTCCTTCATTTATTCCTGGTCCGTTAATGCTAATTTTATTTATTTGTTTAGTAGTTTTTAATGGGTTCTTTTCAACTTTGGTTTATTCAATGCATGTCTCCATACAGATATTAGTGGCCCCTTTTCTGTGGAAAGTCTAATGAATTGGGCAATTTCTTTGCACAGCCTTGGCTTTCTTTTACAACTTCTGATCAGTGAGTTTAGAGCCCTGAAGTGAATGTACCTGTGGCTCTTTGATGTGTGTCACTATATTTGTAAGCTACAAACATCTGTATTTCCTTCTTAAATCATTTTTATTGCTTTAATTGGAACCTCTAGACATTTCATGCTTGCAGTGCAGTCTGAGTTCTAATTGATAACTGGGGTTACTTTAACAGTACAATTGTCCCACGGAGAATGTGGATCTCCAGGGGAGAACTGCTCTTCATGATGCAGGTAAGGGTTGTGCTTTTCTGGTAACTGCATATGAAATTAAGATTTAATTAATGGGTTAACTTTCGGGTGGGCAGAATTCTTCTCTTTTAGTTTTGGTGACTGCAGTAGGAGGGAGTGATTTCTATTGTCATGACATTTGTCCTCAGTAAAGAGCTCAACAGTCTTAGAGGATGCAGGTCTGGCAGTCTCTCTGATGCCTGTGAGTTTTCCAGTAAAACCTTTTCACTGGTATTGTGAGCAGAGTTTTGGAGCAGTGCTGTCAGCAGGGTATGGTGCCTTCACTCTGCCTTTTCTGCCCCCCCTTGTGTCACACACTGTGTGGGATGGGAGGGCTTGGTTTCCTGCAGGCACCTGGGGGGCTGTGGGGACTCGGTCACAGAGCCTCGCAATGCTTTGCCACAGTTGGGTGAGTTTCTGTGAGCCAGGTGTGCCCAGGGAGGGGTCTGGGGGTCCCCAGGACTGTCCTCAGGGTGTCACTTGCTCTCCTCCCTCCAAAGCCATGTCAGACTGCTCCTCCAGCATTCAGCTCCTGTGCGACCACGGCGCCGCGGTGAACTCCAAGGACGGGGTGAGTCCTGCTCATGCCCTTCTCCTGCACACACCCTGGCACAGTTCCTGTGCTTTCTCTGCCTCCTCCCCCTTTCCTTATGCCTTTCCCCTTTCCTCTCTTCAGGATGGGAGGACACCACTGGTGCTGGCCACTCAGATGTGTCGTCCCACCGTCTGTCAGCTGCTGATAGACAGAGGAGCAGATGTCAATGCCAGGGACAAACAGAACAGGTAATGCACACAGAGCATTGTTGGAATGCCTGCTGGCGTTTCAAGGGTGCAAAGCTGCCCCTTAACTCTTAGGTTTATGGAATAAATATGGTAAATTTGGTGGAAAAGAACCCAGGATTTAGTTGAGAAGTAGATGTGCCAATTGCATATAAACCTGGCCTTATTTTATTGCTTCTGGTTGCATCTAAAACACACCCAGGCTTGTTCCTGCCAGCAGAGAACCTGCAGTTAATTATTTTAAGGTTTGTCTGTCCAAAGCTGCATCTTGCAGTCTTTGGGATCAATATGCAAGGTAAGTAAAGACAGAAGTCTGTGTTGAGAAGTCCTGATTCCACTGGAGCTCTGAAAGGACCTTGAGGTGTTTGTTTCTGGGTCAGGGGAGGGGGTTTCTCTCTGGAGCTGCTGCCTCTGCCAGTTGTTTCCTGGAGGATTCCTGCCTGGTGGCCAAGGGGTATGAGGCTGCCCTGGGACAAAGCCTGGCTACTCACATGGTGTGTCCTGCAGTTGGGAAGCGTTTGGGAAGCATTGCCAGGGCTCCCAGGCACTCCCCTCTCCAAACTTTGTCTAAACTCTTGTCTTGGGTTTGTTGTGTCTGTTGAGATTTGTGTCTAATAGAGAGGAAGCCAAAGTTTTCAAAACACTGGGGGACTCTCAAGGGCAGCACGTTTGTGCTGGTTTCATGAAAATACTCTTATTATAATGGGTTTGTTTGCTTTTTAACAACTATTTAAACCTGGACTGACTGACTTTTTGAAGCTGTTTCCTCTCTGCGTAGAGAGAAGGTGCCTTGGGTGCAGTTTCTGTGATGAGCTGTGGGTGTAGGAGGGTTCTCTGGGTGGAGCTGCTCCCTCCAGCGTGGGCTCCCCAACCTCAACCCCCTCTCTCCCCCAGGACTGCCCTCATGCTGGGCTGTGAATATGGCTGCAGGGATGCCGTGGAGGTTTTGCTCAGGAATGGGGCGGATGTGAGTTTGACTGATGGCCTTGGGCATGACTGTGCTTACTATGCCAGGATTGGGGACAATATTGACATTTTGGCTTTAATAAAAGCTGCCCTTGAGGACTCCGGCAAAGGTAGGAGCAACCTGGTTATCACACTTTGCTCTTTGGGTTGAACTGTGTGTCTCCCCACTGCTGTGTCTTCAGGCACTGCTTTTGGGGTAGTCCTTTGGCCACAGGGGTGATAAACTGCCTCTTTGGGAGGGGAAAGAAAGGTTTTGGGCTCGTGTTTGGCTTCAGTAAAGCTTTTGGGGTAAATGCAGGCTCTGATGCCTCGAGGGGTTAACATTGCTAAGCCTGGCATTGCAGGATTGATCACTGGAGTTTTTAGCCTTGTTTAGAGAGAAACTTTGCTGTTGTGGATGTTTCCATGTTTGATTAACTGGGGGGTGGTGAACTATTTTTTGCAATGTCCTCCCAGTATGGAAAGTGGATAGAATTAGCTGAATGTGTTGCATTGTTGCATGAATCTGGAGGAAATGCATTTTGTAACTTGGTATTTTCGTGGTGCTTTTTTAGGAAGAGACAGCATGAAGAAAGGGCAGGCTGAGCAAAAGGTAAGGACCTCATCAGGTGATGTGTCCCTGCTGCTGCTTGGAGAGTGGTTAGGATTGTGCTGTGATACAAAACTATTCAGTATTTTACAGCTCCAAACTTCATCTGTAGCTGAGAAGGTCCCCTCTGTAATCAGATGGTGTGACTGGTTCTGTTTGGAAAATATTCCATGCTGTGCTTATTCAGGATTAGGGTTTTGACAAGGCTCCCATTTGTGTGGGGATGAGATCATGGGTGACCTCTCGTTGTGAGGCAATCTGTCAAAATGGGAATGTTGTAGGATTGCTGCCCGTGGAAGCTGAAAGGGGGGTGGGAGCAGCCTGGTAGCCCCAGAAATGGGTCTGCAGGGCACAAGAGGAGTACAAACTAATATTTTCCTGCTGTATTTGCAGATTCCCAACATGTCCCAGAAGTGGAGTCGGGGGTTTGTGCAGGAGGAGGTGAATGTCAGGCTGTATCAGCAGGAGCACAGTGCTCAGGTGAGGGTTCCTGGGACGTGGCTATTCCCACACTGGTAATGAACCAGATGTGCTTGCAAAGGAAGCACTGATGATTCCATTAAGAAAGGTCATGTATTGCTGTTTACTTAAAACTTAATTGCATGACTGTGGAATGTGGCAATTATGTAGGTAAGCTGTAACCTTTTTAAAGGAAAAATACTTTTCTGTGTAATAAATAGCTGTAAGTCTCCATGTCTTAACCATTCCTAGCTCTTAACCTGCTGTCTCTGCAGTAACATCAGAGTCACAAACCAGGAAGATTCATGTTTTTAGCATTCTCAAGAGATCAATGTTTGTGTCATACTCAAAATAATCTGTGTCACAATTCTACTAACCTGCATTAATTTCCCATCTATGTCATTACAGTTTTCAGAAAGGTAAACAGCATTTTAAGCTATGGGGATCAAAACCCTGAGAAATGGAGGCCTTCATTCTGAAATGCTTTGTAATGCAAGGATAAAGCTCTCTGTTCTCTGGTGGGGGCTGAAGCAGTTCCCCAGCTCAGGCAAGAGTTAAAGGGGCTTTGTCTTGGCATGTGAGCACTGGCTGACTGACTGAGGCACAGGGACCTGTCACACTCCTGTGTAGATTTATTGATGTCACTGGGGTGCTTCTGGTGGCTGCTGGAGGAGTTTCACCCTTGAAGGCTGCTCTGCTTTGGGCTGGACAGCTTTTCCATGGCACTTTTGGTGGTTGGTGTGTCAGGAGCTGCTTTAACTTGGGGGGTTATTTTCACATGTTAACAGGATAAGCAGCTCTTTGGGCTGGCAGCACTGAGTGTGATCCCACTCTGCTCGTCCTCCACAGTGTGTGTGTGTGTGTGTGTGCACTGACACAGCAAGGAGCTGTCTGGAGCTCTGGGGCCTCCAGGCTCAGGACCTTGTGCTTCTGTAAACCTTCACAACACCCAGACCTGGAGATCCACAGGATCCTTAGGAGACTCCTGAGGCAAGGCTTGGAGTCTTGAGTGGCTGTTGAAACTGTTGGCTCACATTCTTCACCTTTCCCAGTGTGTGTGCAGTGTGGTGGTCTCTGTTTATTAATCTTGTCTTTTACTTTGAAGGACTTGGAGCTGGAGAATCAAGATTTGAAGGATCGGATGAGAGAAGCACAGGAGGAGCAGAGGATGCTGCTGGACAGGCTCAGTGGGCTGCAGATGCAGCTGAATGAGGTAAAGCAGGACCTGGAGTAGCCTCACTGCAAGGCTGGAACAACCCCCTGATGCTGAGGGTAGGAGGAGACAGGAAAGCACGTGGAACTAGGATGAGGTTTTCATTCCTTTCCTGGGAATTCCTGCTTTGTGTCCCTCGTTTCTGCTGCTGCAAAGGCCTTTGATCTCGTAGTGATATTCAGGTGTTATAGCAATATTCAAATTGTGAGCAGACCTGTTGCAATGTCCCTCTCTGGTAGCCCAGATCTGAGCAGTGGCATTTATGGCTCTGCTCACAATGCAGCACGAGCCGTGGGCTGTCCTGGCATGTTGTACTTTGCAGACTGAATCTCCTCTGCCCCACTAACTGTAGGTGGTGTGTGGCTGGACTTTACCATCAGCTGATTTTCCAGCTCTTATGGCAAGTGGAAGCAAAGAGAAAAAAATCTTCAGTGGGCAAGGAAACAAACCTGAAGGTTCTCCATAGGAATCTCTCACCCAAATTTTTTTTAAAACCTTGGTTTTTTTAGGAAAATTTCCCTCTTCTTAGAGCTAACATGACCAGTAGGAAGAAAATCAAAGCAGGATTTTTTTGTTGGTTTTTTGCTTTGTGGAGGCTCAGATTTGTTTCTTTGCTGCCTTTGTGTAGAGGTGCATTTATGCAGCTCTTCCTAAATGCAGCACATGGAGAGAAAGAATATTTCTTCTTGGAATCACTGGCTTGTCTGAGCTTCTCTCTTCAGAATTGCCCTATAAAAACAGTCTTTACACTCACTTTCCAAAATCAGCCAGCTTCTTCTGAAGTTATCCTTTTCTGCCTCAGTAGTGTCTGGTTTAGATAATTGAGGAGATATTCCAGTTTCTGCTTGGTCAGACATCCCTGAGTCGTGTTTAAGCTCTGGCTGGAGAGGCAAAGCTGGATGGTGACTGGAGGGGGAACATTAGAAACTGGGGTAGATTTCTCAGCTGTTGAACTGTGTCCAAGCCCCTTCACCATCATTGAAACAATGATCTGGGGGGGATGTTTTTGTTATTTTTGCAGGAGCAAATGTTTGCAGATGATCTTGAGAATGAGGTACGATATGTCACCTGCAAGTGTAACAGGACTGGGAAATAGGGGAAGCAACTCTCTCATTTCAGTAATGTATTTAAAACTATAGAAAACTTAAAAGCTGCCTACAAATGCTAAATGAAGTGTCTACTGCTCTGTGTCACTTTGTACAGCTGCACAACATTTCTGGTACCACAGATAATTCTTGTAATTCCTGTGGCACCTTTGAAGCAAACTTAATATTAGAATTCTCTCTAGTGACTTTCAGTAGTGCAAGACTAATAAATATGAATAAAATAAGCAATAGCAGATTCTGGTGGTGCATATTCTTGACTCATTCTTCAAGACTCTTCTTGTAGAGGAGCAGTCTTGTGGAAAAACTTCACAATAAAAACTGAGGATTCTTTCAGGGCTGATCTGGGTTGAAGTTCTCTCTAAACTCTTTAAAAACTTGCTTAAGATCTTATAAATCTGTCCCTTCTTGTGGTTTTTGGCTATTTGGCACTTCTTTCTCTTTCAGAAGGATGAGTTGAAGAAAATCCTAACTACCAAGGAGAAGCAGCAGGAAGAAAGCTTAAGGACTATTGAGGCTCTCAAGGCTAAACTCAGATATTATGAAGTATGTTCATTGATTTGAAATGGGATATAGCAATTGGTAGTTACAGTAGTAAATACTTAAACACTTTAAATTGTTGGAAATCTTAAATGGTTATCTCCCTGTAAGAGCTTTCCCTACCCTTTAATCCCTAGGTTAACATATGGCAAAGATTTAAAATGAATTTTCACCTTCATTTTGTGTTTCTTGCTGTTTGACTTTAGGGTGACTCCGTGGGGTCTGGAAGTAACTTTGGAAATAGTAAGTATGTTGAATTCTTAAAGCTTTCCATGCATGAAACAGCATTAGAATACACAGACAAAAAGGAGGTTTTTTTGGTCATCCCTTCCTATTTTTGGCCCTGAATGCAGCCAAGCCTGGTGTCCCAGGGCACTGGGGATCAGTCACAGTGACTGCCCTTGGGAAATGGGAGCTGGGGCTCTGCTGCATCTTCCACTAACATGAAAAACGAGCTGAACCAGCTCCCTGCTCCCCGTGGAGCTCCCCTTTCCATCCCTCCTACCTTAACCAATGCTCCTGTCTGCCTTAGCACCAGCAAACTGGTCAGGGGCAAAGCTGGAGAGGGGCAGCTTTGACTTTAATTACAAGACCTCAGTTGTTTTACACTTCTGTTAGAAGCAATTCCATTTTCACAAACTGGAGTCTTTTGCTTCCAGCTGTGTCACAGACCTGCCTTGCACTTGTGTAGTAAATGGCTCCTGACAGCTTAAATAACATTTTGAGAGCTGTTTGGCTGCCTGTCAGGAGGAATCATTTCTCTGCAGTGCAGGGAGATGCTTCTCCCTGGTGTGCTCCTGTGCAGACCTGCAGCTGGGCTGAGGTGACTTCCAGGACACTTCTGCAGAACAATTTACCCAGCCTGGCACCACAGGAATTTTTCTAAGTGTTTTTTTTTTCCTTAGCGGGGCTTGGTCCAGATTTTCTATGTCCCATAATTAAGGAAGAATTGTTTTAATACCAAGTACTTAAACACCAACCTTCAGCCTAGCACGGCCCCATTGAGCAGACTAAAACTAGGAAGGAAAACCATAATTCTTGTGATTGTGTTTCTGTTTTCAACCAGAACCTAAATGCCATTTCCTTTGAAAATCTAGGGAAGGAAGATTCAGCAGTTAAACAAGGCCAAGCTGTGGAGTCGCAGGTAAGAAATATTTTACCCCCCGAGAGAATTCTAAGAAAGTTATGCTGGGAAAGCTAAATATGCTCTTAAATGTGTGTTTGTTGAGCTTGCCTCTGAACACACGATTTGGAGGCATCCTGGCTTTCCCCTGGTTATTTTTAACTGCTGGTGCCCTCTAGAGTCGTGTCTGTGACGGGGCTGGAAATGCTGGGAGCTGCTGGGTGCTGAAGGCTCTGGAATGAGCTTTCTTAAACCTGCACTCACAGGATAAAGGACGATTTGATTTCCATCTGCATAATTGTTTTCTACTTTAAATTCGGGTAATACTCAGAATGTTTAACCGTCCTGCCAGTTCTGTGATAATTTCCTGACAATTCTGATAGCTGTCCACCTTTTAAAGAAACAATTCAGGTATAAACAAGGCCCATCAGACCCTTGGGGGTGGAATGAGATGGTCTTTAAGGTCTGTTTATCCCAAACCCTTCTAGAATTCCAAATGACTGTACTCCTGTCTTTGCAGCAAGAGGTTTCTGTTAACCATGATATGCTCTGCTCTGATTCCTTATAAAATGATTTTTACAGGCTTGTGGGATGGGGGTTATCTCCTAATAAATTAAATTTGTTCAGGCAGATGAGTGATTAAATATGAATGGCATAACAAGGGGAGTGAAATGAATATGCTACGCCTGCACTTTAATGTCAGTAGGGTCTGATGAGTTGGGGTTTAAATATGAGGAAGGAATTGCTGGCTGGCAGGGTGGGCAGGCCCTGGCACAGGGTGCCCAGAGAAGCTGAGGCTGCCCCTGGATCCCTGGGAGTGCCCAAGACAGGTTGGAGCAGCCTGGGCTGGTGGGAGGTGTCCCTGCCCCAGGGGGTGGCACTGGATGGGTCCCTTCCCACCCAAACCATTCCATGACTCTGTGACTGGGAACAGTAATGTAGAGCTGTATTCAATATTTGTACTGTTGAAGCTGCAGTATCTGTTCTGTAATATGGGCAAGAATAATTTAGTGTGGGTTTTAGGAAAAAAAGGAATCTCTTGTACAAGTTATGCTCAGATCAACGTGGATTTAAGACAGGTCTGTAAACAACAATTCCCATATTGAAATGCAATGATAATAAACAAGAAACACACATTTGTGACTTGTTAAACTTGTAAACACGTGTTTTTTGTGCCACTTTCCCTTCAGTCCAGGTCTATGCTGAGGCCCCTGGAGCTGTCCCTGCCCATCCAGTCACCCAATTCAGAGAAGGAAACCTTGAAGAAAGAGCTTGACAACCTGAGGAGTTGCTTTGGGGCAGCCAAGGAAGAAATCAGCAAATTGCAGAGGGAGCTGTCTCTGAAAGCATCAGAATGTAAAGCTCTGGCATCAGAGTGTGAGAGGACCAAGGTGGAGTCTGACGGGCAGATAAAACAGCTGGAAGATGCTTTAAAAGATGTGCAGAAAAGGATGTTTGACTCTGAAGGCAAAGTCAAGCAAATGCAGAGCCACTTCCTGGCCCTGAAGGATCACCTGGCGAGCGAAGTGGCCGCGGGGAGCACCAAGGTGGCCGAGGAGCTCAGGGAGCAGCTGAAGGAAATGAAAACCAAGTATGAAGGAGCCTCTGCTGAAGTGGGGAAACTGAGGAACCACATTAAGCAGAACGAATTGCTGATGGAAGAATTCAAGAGGGATGAAGGGAGGCTGGTGGAGGAAAATAAGAGGCTGCAGAAGGAACTTGTTACGTTGGAGATGGAGCGAGATAAAAGGGGGAGGAACGTGGCGGAGTTGGAAGGGCAGCTCAAAGAAACAGCAGCCAAGCTGGCCCAGTGTGTGAGTGCAGAGAGGTTTGAGAACATGAAGAGTGTGTTAGCAAACGAGGTGAGCGAGAAAGCAAGGAGGTTATCCGAGGTGGAAGGAGAGAGGGAGAAGCTGCAGGCAGAGCTGTGGCTCCTCAAGAGGGAGTGTGAGAGCCAGAAAGCTGCCCTGGCTCAGCACGTCAGGCCAGAGGAGCACGAGCAGCTGAGGAGGGGGCTGGAGCAGAGGAACGAGCAGCTGGGGAAGGTGCTTTCTGAGGTGTCCCAGGAGAAGGAGACCCTGCAGAAGGAGCTGGAGACATTGCATGCTGATAACAAGGTGCTGAAGCAGCAAGTGCAAGTGCTGAAAACTGAAATTAAGAGCCAGAATGTGCCTTTAAAAATTCATGAAGAATTGAAGAAAACAAACGATCTGGCTGTGGGGGACCTGACCAAAAAGCTGTTTGAAGTAACAAAGAAGTACAATGAAAGCAAAGCAGAGGCTGAGAAGTTGCTGGCAGAGAAGAACAGCTTAAGTGAGAATATTGGCCATTTGCAGGCGGTGTATGTGTCTCCAGAGCAGCATAAAAAGGAAGTGGAAGCTTTAAAATCTAATGGGATTGAGCTGGAAAAGCAGCTTGTTGAGCTTCAGAAAAAATACGATGATGAACAAGCAAAAGTGTGCAAACTGGTGTCTGAGAACAGAGGCATGAGGGAGGCTCTGAGGGATCAGTACGTGCCGGCCACGACACACGAGGAGGTGAAGACTGTCCTCAACAGCACCCTGGCAAAGACCAATGGGGAGCTGGCAGAGCTGAAGGGGAAAATTGGAGACATAAAGCAAGAGTTCCTGAGAGTGAATGAGGAAAATGGAGCTCTGAAAAGCAAGGTGAAGCTCTTACAGAATCAGTTAAAAACGGAGTACATAAGTTTAAAAGATCACGAAAGTGCAGTGAATACCCTACAAGCAAGTGTGCAGGAGCTGCAGGAGGACAATGCTGCGCTCAGGGCGGAGCACCAGCGGGGCCAGGAGGAGGTTGCACAGCTGCATGCCGAAATTGAGGCCCAGAAGAAGGAGCTGGACACAATTCAGGAGTGCATAAAGTCCAAATATGCCCCGGTTGCCTCCTTTGAGGACAGAGAGCAGAGCTTTGAGGCCACAGTGAAGGAATTGAGAGCACAGTTGCAGGAACAGGAGCAGAAGTGCAGAGAAAGCAGGGAAGAAACCAAGAAGTTCAAAGAGGAGAATGAAAAGCTCCGAAATGGCTTTTTGTCCATCCAGAGTGACTTGCAGCAGAATTACATCCTGGCTGAGAAAGCCCACGAGATGGAGAAGATGTTTGGGAGCAGAATGGGGGAGCTGAACGAGCAGCTGAGGGGGTTGGTACGGAAATACACGGGGCAGGAGGAGGAGGAGGAGGGAGGGGAGCTGAAGGACAGGGCCAAGGAGCCCAGTGCTCTGCAGCCTCAGCATCTCTCAGGAGAACACCTGGAGGCCTGGAAGGAGGCCCTGGGTCACACTGTGGAGGAGCTGAAGGAAGCCCTCAGGAGTAAGAAGGAATGCCACGAGCGAGAGGCACTCAAAGCAGGAGAGCTGCAGCAGGAACTGGCAGCTCTGCAGGAGTCCTCAGTCCCTCTGGTGGAACATGCCCAGATGAAGGAAATGCTGGAACGAGAAATCACAGCCATCAAGAGCAGCTTGAAAGAGAAGGAGGAAGAGAACCAAGTGAAAAGTGAGGAGATGGTGAAGCTGCAGGCTGAGCTGCAGCTGAGTGAGCAGGCCCTAAAGGAGCTGGGGAGCAGGGAGGTGGTGGACATGGCAGAGTACAGGGCCATGAGGAGCAGGCTGGAGGCCCAGCTCAGCAGCATGGCTGAGCAGCTGGCCAGCATGACCAGGAGGTACGAGGAGGCGTGTGAGGAGGCTCTGCAGGCCAGGAGGAGCGAGCTGGCCCTGAAGGAGGAGAAGGAGCTGCTCCAGCTGCGGAGCTGCAGCATCGAGCAGGAAATCAAAGACCAGAAGGAAAGGTGTGATAAATCATTGACGACCATTATTGACTTGCAGAAGAGAATCCAGGAGTCTGCAAAGCAGGTGGAAGCCAAGGATAACAAGGTGGGATGGGCAGTTAATGCTCCTGATGTTCTTAGTTCAGCAGGGAGGAGCTGGACTGCAAAAGCAGCTCCTGAGGTGTTCAGCTTTGTGCTGAGCATCAGGTACCCAGGACTGGCCCAAGTCAGGTGAATTCCTGGGTTTGCATTGTGCTGCTTTTTTTAGTCCCTCATGTATTTTGGGCATGATGTGTCGTATCTAAATTCTGTTAAGACTTTTAGGCTCTCAGCTCCTTCTATTGGAGCTGTGTTTGTTGAGCACCTCTGGCTTGCCTTCTGGTGGTTCACTGCTCTTTTTAGAGGTTAGACATAAATATCTTTAACTGCTCCCTTTTTTGGTCACTTCTTTTGCTGGCTGGCCTCCAGGGGACATACCTGACACATCTCAGTGCCAGGAAGCACAGTGTGACCCAGCATGTCAGGGAAATAAAGCCCTCAGTCCTTGCAAAGTCTTTTGGCAAGCCAGAACAAAGACCCTTCAGCGCTTGCTGGTCTTCATCAGACTACAAAGAACTTTAAAAAATCCTGGGTTTTGGTGAGACATCCTTAAATGAGGTGGTGTTTGGTTTTTTTAAAGATAACAGAGCTGCTTAACGACGTGGAGCGGTTAAAACAGGCGCTCAACGGGCTGTCCCAGCTCACGTACACCGGGCTCCCCTCCAAGAGGCAGCACCAGCAGGTGGAAACGCTCCAGAGCCAAGTGAAAACCCTGCAGCAGCAGCTGGCTGTGAGTACTCCCCGAGGTGCTGGCTGGTGTGCAGTAGCACTGCTTCCTTCCTTGGAGAAACAGGGAGATCTGCCAGGGGCGCTGCGGGCTGAGCCTTCAGAAGGCCAGGAGTCATTGGTTTATGGGTTGGTTTTCTTTTTACCCGAGTTCTTGCTTCTCTGTAAATTTCTATGCTTTCTTCTGCATTTTGAGTGGTAACATTTGGGAACTTTTCCAGATAAAAAGGACACAAGCAATTGAGAGAATTTGTGCCTATGAGATACTCTGCTCCAGTTTGCACTAAGACCATTTCTGAATGCAGGCTCAGTTTTAGTCTTTTCTTGCAGAAAGCCAAACATGTATTTTTTTATCACTTGGAAAGAGTAAGATGGTCCTTTCTGAATGGATTTTACTTGTGTTCCCTTGGCTGCAAACCCTGAAGTGTTGCTTATCACGAAGTGCCACCAGTGAGGGGAGCACGTCCTGCTGAGTGCTGGGATTTTGAGCACACACAGGTTTTTGGCCCCAGTGACTTCAGTAAAGCTCATAAGTAAAGCTCTGTGGGTGAGCAAAGTTAGTTATCCTAATTCTGTACAGATTTACAAACACTTCCTTAATTCTATTTGTAGGGTTGCCCCTTACAAGGCAGAGAGTTCTGAAATTGGGTGGTTTTAAACAAGTAGCTGATGCTGGTGATGGAACAAGCGTGCAGGGCCAGGAGCTGGGCTTTGATGGTCCCAAAGGGTCCCTTCTGACCTGGGATATTCTGTAATCTCAGCCCCCAGGCTGGCTCTGGCAGCCTTTCAGCAAAATTGCTTTGCTGCAAGTAGGAAGTAACAAACCAAACGTAACAAACCAAACCAAACAAAACAAAGCAGGGACTTTTTTTTCTTGATTGATGGAGGGTACATAACTTTAATGTTGACATTCAACTTTGGCTGGTCTGTCAGTGCACAAAACCAAATGGCCAGAGCTGGAAATGGGCAAGAGCAGATGTGAAATGTCTGATGGCTTCTCCTGCCTCCCCTGTCTCTCTTGCAGGATGCTCAGAGGCAGCACCAGGAGGTGGTGTCGGTCTATCGGACGCACCTTCTCAGCGCTGTGCAGGTACGACTGTCCCCTGGGCTGGGGGCTCTGCTCTCCCCCCTCAGGGCCAGGGGGTCTTGGGACACTGGGGGACCTGGGGAACCAGTGGGGTAGCTGAGGGCACTGGGGTTCTTCAGCTGGAGGGCACTGAGGGCTCTGCAGCTTCCCCAGGAGGGGCAGCTCCAATCTCTGCTCCTGGGAGCAGGGACAGCACCCAGGAAGGGCTGGAGCTGTGCCAGGACAGGGTTAGGCTGGGCATCAGGGAAGGTCCTTCCCCCAGGGGGTGGTGGGCACTGCCCAGGCTGCCCAGGGTTTGGGCACATCCCCGAGGCTGCCAGAGCTGCAGGAGGGTTTGGACAACAGGACAGGGACAGGGGGGGATTGTTGGGGTGTCCATGCAGGGCCAGGGGTGGGACTCAGTGATGCCCGTGGGTCCCTCCCAACTCAGGATATTCCATGATTCTGTAACCTCAAATCAACTTGAGAACAGGCCCTTGATGCCGGTGTCATGTGGAGAGTTTTAATTTAGACTGGACTGATCCATCAAAAGCCCAAACACGTACCATGGCTGAGTCTTATTGATGTGAGTGTGTTCTTAATCCTGAGGCAGCCCTGGGAATCTGGGAATCCTGGCATGGATTGGAACAGTAATTTTCCCCCACATCATATTTTCATAAGGGAAACTGCTGTGTCAGAGGGGTCATGAGGGAAAAAGGGCAGGGTCCCTAAAGCATTTCAGCTTCTGCCAGCATGTGGTGAGAGCACAGCAATGGGTTAAGACTTGGGGGTGATTTTGAAGAATCTCCTGATGTTGCTGATGGGTGGTTGATGTTTGATGGGACTGTAAATATCTGTGCCTGTTTCCTTCTCCAGGGGCACATGGATGAAGATGTCCAGGCTGCTTTGCTCCAGATCATCCGCATGAGACAGGGACTGGTGTGCTGACCTGCTCTGGAAGGCTGCTGTGTCTTGTGGGAGTGCTGTGGTTGGGGTAGAGATAAACTTAATGAGGTTTATATAATGAGGATGACATAGCTGCACCTAGAACCTCTAAATATGAACCAACTTACCAAGCTGAAGCATTTTCTTCTTGTAAAACACTAAACCAGAGCTCTGGTGTTTCAGGCCTGACACGTTCTTCATTAGATGAATAAAAGATGTAGACCATCTTTTAAAATTGGTGTCAAACTGACTGTCAGAATGATGACATAGTAGTTAAATTAATTTCATGTCTGATTGACCCTTATTAAAGCAAGGCCTGTACCCAGAGACTGCAGTTTATTCTCTGACTTGAACTCTCATGGTGTGGTTATAACTAAACCGTTCACAGGAGCGTGGCTGAGTACTGGGGCTGCATCTCCTTTAATGATTAAGTGGCTAATTGGTCCCATTAGCTGGCCAGGGTGTGCTGTGACACAAAGTCAGCTGCAGAGGTAGATGAAAGATATTTAGGTGTCTGTTGTGACTTGGCTGGCCAAGTTACAGCCTATATTTAATATATAAGCTTAAGATTTAGTGCCTTTGCTTTTTACAAGACTTCAAAATCAGGTTTTCCATCAGAATACTAACACTCCCCTTCCCTCCTCCCCCCAAATCCTTCCTGAATGCTCTAATATTGATTCCTGCAGGCTGGAAGAGTGGGACTGGAGTGTCCTGGTTTGTGGAGCAGCATTTTTATCCCAATGCAATAGTCCTGCTTCTGGGTAATTTCATTCCTCATTAGGCCTGGGGGGGTAGACTGAGCAGCTCATTAAGCTGCACAACAGTTCAGGTATTGGATTTTCAAACACTGTCTCCTGGAAGGGTAAGGTGGAAATTATGTCCTGTAATCTTAGTTCTGGGGGAAATTGCCAATAGTGAGGATTAATGAAAGGAGAATTTTTGTTTGCTTGGAATCCACCCATTAAACAAGGCTTCACTTTCAACTGAAGGGTGGTGTTTCCACGTGGAAGTTTTGTGAAAGAAAACATGAAATTTGGGACTGTTCAAAGGAAGTAATTGAAAAATGAGCCTGGTAATAAATGGGGCTGTTTTAGTTGAGCAAACAGTCTGTGCTGACCTCAGTCAGCATCTGCTGGTTTCCAAAGTGGGAATCTGCCATCCTGATGCAGAGAAAACACCTTCCTCTCCTCCCCCGTATTCCTGAAAAATCAGGACTGAAGTCAGAGTGCTCTGCTTGGTTTTAACTGGGCTCCCCCACCAGCTGCACCTCCCAGGCCTCCCTTTCTTAGAGCAGCATTAGGTTTCTTTCCCTTTTTATCCCTTTCTGGGCAGTCCTGTAGCATTGAAGAGGCCCCTGCCATGTGGAGGCTCCAGACAGTGCAGGGCAGGTTTTGTTCTAGAAATACACTTAATATATTTACTAAATACGTGTCTGTCACTAAACAGATCTGCTGCTGCTTTCCTTTCATTTCTTAGAGGACTATTACAGGAAACATCTCAGTATACAGATGTTAATTTTAGCCAAACTCTTTTATGATTGCATTACTTGAAACGTTTTGGAGAGGATTTGTTTTGGTACACTAACTCCAGCATATTTTGATATTCTGTGGTTCCTTAGCCAGGGAGTTCTTTGTAAGTTTTTCTAAATCTCTTCCATCTTATGTCATCAATAAATGGTTTTCTTCTTTTTTTTTGTATTGTAGTGGTCAATTCTGTTCAAGGTAAAGAAATAGAAGTATTCTGGCAAAGTAGTCTGGGTATGAAGGGTGTTGAACTGGCTTGGAGCTCAAATACCAGATTGGATTTTAAATTCTGGTGCAATTATTGTGCTTTCCTGTCTGTTTTCAGACTCTGGTAAAATTTGGGTGATGCACATTGAGACCCAGAACTTCTACAAGTTAATTCTCCAGGGTGAATCCACTCCTGTCCCTTCTCCACCAAACAGGGCCAGTTGTCTGTCAGAGTTGAATGTGGGGCTGAGCCAGAGAAGTTCTGTTCCCACTCTGACTGAAGGAATGCTCATTGAGCCTGCCCTGCTGCTGCTTCCACGCTGAGCCAGCTCTGAGAGTCATTTCTTGGCACCCCTGGAGTCCATTCACTTGGTGTGACCTGAAAGGGAAGGGCTCAGACTTCACCATCAGCTGAATTTGGTTTGGGGATATTGGGATTGTCTCATCCGTTATCTCTTCCCAGCTGGGAAGAAAGTCCTACTTTAGAAAGAAATGCAAGTTTAAGTGCCATAGGAGTGAGAAACTGAAGGTGAATTTCCTTGGGCAGGCTGTAATTCACTATTTCAGGTGATACCTGGTAGCTCAAGCCTCTTGTCCCCTTGGTGTAGGTGACACTGGAACATCAGCAAGGGGAGAGCCAACTTAGTGCTTTGGGCTTTACTGGGTGTGGATTGCCTGAATCCTGGACAAATGGGGATGTCTCCAGGTTCTGAGGGATGAGCAAGTCCCTTGGCAATGCTGAATAAAATCTGGGGGGTTTGGGGTCACTGGGCTAATGAAGGTGAAGGTAAAACCTGGGCTGTGGCTGCTTATCCCATGGTGGGATGATCCATGTGTGTGGAAAAGTCACCCAGGAGGTGTCCCCTCCCTGGGGAAGGAGGCTTTCCATGGCCACAGACAGCAGTGCTGAGGAAGGAAAGGAGGAAATGGGAGGGCACCAAAATGTCCAATGTAAATGAGATGCACCTTGGAGGCCTCCCAAGGGGTTTGGGATCTGTCCTGTGGAACAGCAAAGCAACATTGCCAGGGTAATGGGGCCTAGAACTGGTTTCTGCCAGTGTTCTGTTATGTAACAGCACTTTTTAAAGGGAATTTTGACTTCTTTTTTTGTTTTGAGGAGCTGGCTGGGAAGTGTCTCTGAGCCTGGAAAGTTGGAGTTTATGCTTTTGTCACCTCGTGCTTGTGTTGCTCTGCCAAGGCAGAAAATTGCCTTGGAATGGAAAAACCACCCATGTAATTGCCCCAGCCATTAGATCAGATGGGTTCTACATGAAGGGAAAAAGATGTGGAGCATTTAAGGGCCATTAAACTGGGCAGGTTTTTATTGGTGGGCTCGGAGCCTTCAAAGCAGCACGACACAGAGGAATATTTATTGTTACATTTGCAGAGTAGGGGGAGGAAATACATTGGAAAGGAAAAGAGGAGAGGAAAATGGGCTGGTTTTCCACTTGGTGAACAGCTAGTTTTATTTCATAATAATTAGTTTTACACTTCATTTAATGTTGGGGATTTTGCTTATATACTTTTAGAATACAGTGGAGAAGACTTTAAAAATTCTCAGCAGGGCATCAAGTTAGAGTTTTCTAATCTAATGGGGAATTTCAAAGATGGGATCTTTCCAAGGGGGGTGAGGGGTAGGACAGGAATTATTTTGGGTAGAGAGACACTCCTGGTTGGTCTTGTCTCACCACACAACTTGCTGGGGTTTTGGTCCCTTTAGGTTTTGACTTTGTACCAATGGCCAAACCTACAGAGACTGAGTAAAGAGGGAGTAAACTTGTAGTGTGGTCTGGTCATGACACACTTGGACAAGGGTCTGTTCTTCAAGCAGCTCTGGAGTTTGAGAAACAGGAATATTTGTGCCTTGGGTATTAAAAAATATTGTCTGTAAATGTCCCAGCTATTTGCAAGTCTAACCTGCAAATTCCTCTGAAAGAAGTAGAGAAAGGGGAGGGAGGGCAGGGATGGGAGAGGTGAAGGGAGTGATTTTTTGTCAATGAGAAATTCATGAAGATAAAGCAGGAATTTAAAGTGTAGCTGATACTGCAAGAGCTTCACATGCTGGTTTTTCCAGGAGCCAGGAACTCCAGCAGGGCCTGGATTTCCCAGGGGTGGCATCCAGGTTGTCTTTGCCTAGAAGGGGTGACCTTGTCTCCTCTCGGGAGTCCTGGGCTGTTGGCAGCTTGTTCTGAGCTGCAGCTCCACAGAGCTGTCAAATTCCCCTAAATGTGGATAAAAGACAGCTCTGGGTGTGCAGCAGCTCTCCAGTCTGACACTCTCAAGCTGTTGGAGGTTTTTTTGGAGGTGCTGTGCTGAAATCTTCCACCCAGACACCGAGTGGGTGTGATGCACTTGGGAAACATGGGACCTTTGGTGCTCCTGCATGGTTTTGACAAGAAATCCAGCAGAAATAGGATAACCCTGTTCCTGGCGTCTCCTGCAGCCCCAGGCAGTGAAGTCTCTCACATCCTACTCTTGCTAAAAGGTGGAAAAAAAATAAGAACTCAGTGGGCATTGAAGTAGTGGCACTCTGGGATAAAAGGAAGGTCTTTGGCAAAAAGCAAAACCTTGCAGGAGCTTTAGGGGAGGGAGAGCAGGGCCTGAAAAAAGTGTGCCAGGATTCTCCTGGGGTTTCAGCATTTCTTGGGGACACAGGTCCAAAGATACATTAATTTGGGTAGCTTTGATGAATTCTGTCAGTCTGCTATTTAAATACATTAATTTGGGTAGCTTTGATGAATTCTGTCAGTCTGCTGCTTGTCCCTCTCCTGAATGAGGATTCAGAACGCCCTGGGGAGGGTGGGGCAGCTGCCCCGAGCATGGCAGAGGGTGCTGGAGGTTCCCTGGTGGTGGATCCACAGGGACAGGGCTGCTGGGCCTTATAAAACAGGGAATCATTTGCAGCACTCTGTGCTCTCCAAAGATTGCCCAGAGAAGCTGTGGCTGCCCCTGGATCCCTGGGAGTGTCCAAGGCCAGGCTGGACGGGGCTTGGAGCACCCTGGGCTGGTGGGAGGTGTCCCTGCCCAGGGCAGGGGTGGGATGGGATGAGCTTGCAGGTCCCTTCCAGCCCAGACCATTCCAGGATTCCATGCAGAGCTTT
Organism: Dendrocincla fuliginosa; assembly: GCA_035047845.1. Classification (NCBI taxonomy): domain Eukaryota; kingdom Metazoa; phylum Chordata; class Aves; order Passeriformes; family Dendrocolaptidae; genus Dendrocincla; species Dendrocincla fuliginosa. The sequence goes on from JAWWMO010000019.1 coordinate 1,135,785, forward strand.
CCCAGCCCATCACCAGCTCCAGATCACACAGCTCTGTCTTGTTCCACTTTCCAGGTGCTCCCTCAGCCTCCCAGCCAGGCTGGCTGCAGCATTCTCTGTGCTCCCAGCTGGAACGGGGGCTTTCCAAGGTCAAAGTGGGATTATTTAAATGCCCCAGCCCCTGTCCCTCGTCCCCCCCAGCCTGGCTGATGCTTCTGGGCCTCTGATGGAGCTTGTGATTTAAAAACTTCCCAGGTCACCTTTGCAGTATCTCAAATGCAACGGATGGGGAATCCAGGGACACATTTGGAAGTAAATTACATGGAACAAATAAACCAATCTGTTTCTAAAGTGCTCCTGCGCCTTTGAAAACACCACCACTGACTATCTGCTGGGGTGTTTAAGGGTATTTTTATTCATTCTAATTGAGTTGTTGCTCTTTTTTTTTTTTAAGGTCATCTGAACAAAAATGCAGCCTGGTGCTGTGAGTGGGAGAGTCTGGTCTTGATCCCTGACGGCTGCAGGGGGGGGACATTGCAATTCCTGCCTTGGGAAAGGCTCTGTTCTCCCCCAGGGCTGAGCTCTGGTGGCAGCTGGGGCATGGCCATGACCCTGGCCAAGAGCAGGCAGGGAAAAGTCTCCTAAGAGCCACTTTGGGCACTTGGCCCTTTGCTCCAAGTCCAGCCTGGCCTTGGACACTCCCAGGGATCCAGGGGCAGCCACAGCTTCTCTGGGCACCCTGTGCCAGGGCCTGC
>JAWWMO010000019.1:1148332-1161540 GCA_035047845.1 Dendrocincla fuliginosa
CACCTGTCCAGGTGAGGCCTCCTGGCCTCTCCCCAGAGCTCGCTGTCCCCGCGCACAGGGACACTTCAGCAGTGGCCTGTCTGCAGGCCGGGTGATGCCCTGGCTCCTGCGCCTCCTGCGCCTCCTCCCCTGCATCGCTGCTGGGTCACGTCCTGGGAAAATCCAGGGCTAAGTGCTCCTGTCCCCGGGGCGGCCGAGCCGGGCTGTGCCCGACGAGCGGCAAAGCTGTTCCTCTGTGCCTTTGGCAAAGGGCTTGTGAAACACAGGCTGACACAGCCTCGGAGACGCAGAGGAAATTCCCATCCCAACCGGAGAACACCCCGTGGTCCTTGAACTTGTGAGGACTCGCAGCTCTCATTATGCATGCGGCATCTTCCCCCCTGGGTGCCGCTGGAATTACAATGCCGGGTTCTCCCGGGCTAATCGCTGTTTTGAACAACAAGATTGATTGCTTTCTCCTTTAATTATTTGCAGATCACTGAGACTTTGCAGAATGCTCTAGGTGACATAAACCGCAGTTTAGTGCGTTGGCATTTGCCCATCGTGGGGATTTTTCCAGCTTAGCCACCAGCCGGGCTGTGGGAAAGGAGCAGTGCAAACATCCCTGTCCTCCAATGACCCGACTCGCATCCTCGCATTCGTTCTGCCTTAATGGGGTGCTTTGGGGAGCAGACTGGGTGTCTGGTCCCCGTCCCCATCCGTTTCTGATTACCGGGCTTGAATTCCAGCACTTAACAGCTTTTGGCCGCTAAATTTTCAGCTCAAAGCCGTCGGTGGCACATCAGACGGTGCCCACTGGTGTGACACTCGCGACCCGGGCTCGGGCTGTGCCACCGGCTGCTCCCCGACGGCGACACCTCCAGCCCCGCATGCCCCGGCCCTGGGGCTGCCCTGGCTGTGCTGGCAGCTGGGGGGTCACCGTGCTGCCCTCATCTCTGCTGACCTGGAAATTGTGCCTGCCCTGCCTCGGGTCCGCGCTGGCTGGCAGCGGCTGTGCCCGCGAGTCGTCGTGGTGTGCTATTTAAACCTCCCAGATCTCTGCCTTCTTAAAAGGTCACAATATCTGCAGCGACTTTTACAGCTCCGGCTGCTGCAGGGCTGGGGAAGAGCTTGTGCTTGTCGAGTCACATTCGGGGAGAGCAGCTATTCCCGGCGTCACACCGAAATAGCTGCTCTTGTTCTGGGGAGGACATTTGGCTCTCGGGCTGCCGAGAGACAAGAAATGTGGGGCTCGTTGAGGCTCCGAAGCCACGGCAGCACAATCTCCTGTGGAGCTCCCGCTCGGCATCTCAGTCCTTGCTGCTCCAGCTGACCGAGTCCCTTCCAGCACCTCACATCACCTCCAGCTCCTCTGAGGCGCAGGAAGGAGCTGGGTGGGGACTCAGTTGGCCCTGGGGTGCCCCAGCTCCCATCAGGAGCAGGAGGACACATGCCAGGCCAGGCAGGAGGATGCTGAGAGCCACCTTGGCCTCTTGGCTGAGGATTTTTTGTGCTGAAGAACCAAACGAGCTGCAGAGAAATGCACGTCTGCCATATAAGTCCAATTAAAGCACAGCTTGGTGCTGATTAGATCTAGAAGTTACATCAAGAAAAGGAAAAAATGTAAATAAGCAGTATTATTTTTTCCCCGTCGTCCTTTCGACAGATGGAGCCGCGCTGATTAACTTATCTGATCTCTTTGGAAAGAACAAATTGTTGATGGGAAGCTCTTTGTGGGTTCTGACTCTGCCCGGGCTGCAGGGATGGATGACGCTGTTTGTTCCTCGCAGGCAGCGGGAGCAGCCTGGCCGTGTCCCCACACTGTCCCCAGACTGTCCCCACACTGTCCCCACGCTGTCCCCACGCTGTCCCCATGCTGACCCCACACTGTCCCCATCCCAGTGAGCGGCCACTGGCCCTTCCTGCTGGTAACGGGATGGCTTCGTCTGTTTTGGGTCTGCTTTTGGGAATAAGGTCTTTCTTAAATGAAATCACTTCCTTGCAGTAATTACATCAGTTAATTAGGGACCTAATTGACTAATAAGAGCAAAGTGGCAGTTTCTTCCCTGCGCAGAGAAGGAACAGGGTGTAACTGCAGGAAATCTGCAGAGCTCCAGGCTGCCAGTGCCCGGGGTGGAGGGGACAAGGGCTGGGGAGATGCTGCTGAGGCATCAGCCCGTGCTGCCCTTTGGCTGCCTCGGCTGGAGGGCCACGAGCTCCAGGAGCTGCCAGCACATGCCCTGCCGGTCCTGGGGATGTGGGAACGGGGGCTGTGGGTGTTGGGCCGGTGCAGAAAGTCTCCTGGGGAAGCAGTTTGGGCACCGTCAGCATCCAAAGTCTGAGCCCACAGAGTCAGGGAATGCTTCGGGTTGGAAGGGACCTTAAAGCCCATCTCTTCCCACCCCCTGCCATGGGCAGGGACACCTTCCGTTATCCCAGGTTGCTCTAAGCTCCATCCAACCTGGCCTTGGACACTTCCAGGGATCCAGGGACAGCCACAACATCATCCTCCCTTCCTCTGGGCTCTGCTGGTGTTTCTCCTCAGGACAAAGGTTTGGGAAGGGCCAGGAGGAAAGGATGGATTTTACTTTCACTGTCTCTCTCCTTCAGACAAAGGCAGCTGCTGGGCCTGCGGTTTGGTTTGGCTGCCTCTTTGGAAAGCCCTTGGATGTGGTTTCCTTGTGGAGGGCCTGGGGTGTGAGCTGGAGGCCTGGATGCTGCTCTCCACTCTGGCACTGGTTTGGTGTGGCCTCGAGCAAATTCCTCCGCAACCCTGGGCTGCTTTTTCTGCTCTTTGCCAGCCTTGCCTTGTAAGTGACTTCCTTGGAGCAAACCCATCTCTGTGTGTATCCACAGCAGACTCGGGTCTTGTCTGGAGCCACGTCGACTCCATCCCAAAATGACTTGGGCATCTAAATACGGCCTTACTATTCTTGTGAGCACCCAGCTTGGAAATTTAAGTCCTCATTCGTGTGTGATTGAATAGCTGGTGTCTGCCTCCACCTCGGGATGCACAGACTGGGTGTTCCTCAGCTGTCACCTCCAGGGACCTCGGTCCAGTGAGATCCACGAGGGCCAGAGCAGCCTCTGGAGCAGCTTCTGGGAGAGCAGGAGGTGGAAGGCACCTTCTTATCAGATGCAGGTTGCAACATGCACCTGGAGCAGCTGGAGACTGGATGGACCATGGAATCATGGAATATCCTGAGCTGGGATGGGCCACCGAGGATCATCAACCTGAGGTGCCTTGGGTCCCCTGCGTAGAAAGGTTGCACTTTGTAACACACGTGGCTCCAAACTGCTGATAGTCAAGACACGTGGTACAACCCCATGTCCTTGAGCATTGATGTGTTCTTTCATCCTGAAGCTCTAGATAAGCCAAAGTCAGGGCCCAGCAAGACCCAGAAGTGTTCCCAAGGTCCATCCTTCCGTCCCTCTCATTTCCTAGAGTCATCCCAAGCTCTGTGTTGGTGCCAGGTCTCGCTGAGCCAGGGAGGGGTGGTGGGATGGGGCTCATAGCTGTGGGTCTGCCTCTTTCCGTAAGCCCAAAGCCCCAAACAAATGGGGTTGCAGTGACTGCATTTCACATTTCACATTTGCAGGTGAAAACCCTGCAAAGTGGAATTTCTCACAATCTTCACCCAGCAGTAAAACCAGCTGGCTGAGTTTGCTCTCAAATCGGCCCCTGTGCTGATATAACCTGAGCTGAGAGTCTGGCCCGAGCCAAAACCAAGAGAATTCTGTATGGTTTCAAGTTGATTGTGAACATTTCAGCAGGTTCCAACGGAGAGTTACTCTTCTGGTAACTGCTCTTTGGGTATTTAAATTGCAGCACAGGATACTCCCCGGGACGCTGTCAGGCACTCCACAGCCCTCCCAGCCCTTTGTGGATGTGCCACGAGGTGCCACGGAGCGAAGCCACGGCCCTCCCAGGGGACAACCCAACCTGCTCCACGATGTTTGTGCAGCTGGAAGGAAAAGGGCCTTGTAAGACTTAAGGATAAAGCGGTTTCAAAGTATTTTTGTAGCTCATAAAAGCATATTTTATATATAGAGAGAAGAAAGCAGGCAGGGAAAGGATGTGAAATTCCTCCAGTAAATTGGGTGGGGAATTTTTGCTCGACTCTGATTCTACCGGAGGGAAAGTCTTGCTGTGCTGATGATGCTGAGCACCAAGCAACTGTCTCAGCCAGGAAGAGCCAAGGCTGCCCGTGGTCCCCAGGGGCTCGAGGGTGACAAGTGGCACAGGGGGTGAGGGTCTCTCTGGGCAGGGGACTGTGGAGCACAGGTGGTGCCTTGATCCCTGCAGAGCCCTTGTGGCCATGGGGACAATCCCGGCCCCCTGGGATGGCCCACTGAGCTTTTCTTCATGGGATGAATTAGCTCAGGAACCAGCATCTTCCTGGCAGAATTTTTATGTTTTTTTTTTTTATGAAAAAGACCCTCAAAACTGATTGTTCACAGAATTTGGGTTTCCTGGGGTGTTTGCTCAGAAAATCACGGAGAAACCAGAGCTCCTGAACAAGCCCTTCTCGTCTCTCTTACTTGAAATAGAATGTTGGGTTCTGAAGTAAAACAACAACAAAAATCAGTTTCAAATCGACGTTTTGACTTGAAATGTCATTTTGTTTTTAATTGAGGAATCAGAGTGAAATGACATTTTAAGTCAAAATGTTAATGTTTTGTTTAGATGTCTCCCATGGGAAAATTCAAATGTTTCAGCAGAGCTGACATTTGCCTGTGAAAGAATCCCCAAAAATGGGTGTTTTCTCCAAACAGGGGTGAGAAGGGGTTCCAGTTTGGGTGTCTGAGCAGGCTCTGCAGGTGATGGTGGGGTTCAGAGGGGCAGCCAGGGGTGTTCTTGGGGGCGTCAGTGCCCAGAGCCACTCGGGATGGGGTGAGGGCTCTGGCAGCAGAGCTGAGCTGGTCACCGGGCTAATGCTGTGCTATTAAGCTGCTGCATCTCCACCAAATCCTCTGGCACTTGAAATAATGAACTCTGCTAATTCCGTGTGTTTTATACGCCCTCGCTGAGCTGGGGAGATCCTGCCTCTCCTCCGCTCGTCAGGCTGAGCACTCCGTCCCCAAACCTGGGGATTTCACTAATTCCATCCCGAGGAAACGCTCCCTCACTGCAGAGCAAAGGGGAGCTCTGCTGGAGACCCCAACCTGCAGCAGCCCCAGTGAGACATCCCTCCTTCCCTCCCTCCCCCGGGGCTCCAGCCGGGCTGTGTGCCATTCCAGGGGCAGGACCCAAGGTGCTGAAGGGGATTTCTCGCCCGGTGCCAGCGCTGAGCTCCCCACATCCCCCCGCGCTTTGCCCTTCTTGCTGCGGGGCCGTGTCGGTGGCTGAGCGCTGAGCACTGAGCGGCTGTGCCGGGCGGGAGCGGGTCCTGCCTGGCATGAGATGGGCACTGACACCTCCCGAGAGCGGAGCGGCTCTGGCACGGCTGGCACAGCCCAGCGTGGGCCGGCAGGGATTTCTGATGCCGGGGGTCCCACGAGCGTGGGGAGGGCTCATCCTTCCCTTCGCCACCTCCCTGGACAGCACATCAGAGTTGGAGCAGGAGCAGGTGACGGGTTGGGCTGAGTCTCCCAAACCCTCCGGATTCAGGTGGTTTTGGCTTCTCTGCACCCAGGGACATGTGAGCTGGAGCTCCCAGGAGCCAGGGATGGTGCTGAGCCTTTCAGGAGGAGATTAAAACCACACGGATTCTCCTCCTCAGACAGCCTGCCTGGGGGTTAACACGGTGTCTGTTTTCTTCCCCCTTAACCAGAGAGAAAATAACTTTCAAAAAGCTTTGGTGTTCGCTGTGTCTTGGCAGGCTCTGCGCCGTGGGATCGTGCTGGAGGGGTGGGCTGGGCTCAGGCAGGAGCTCAGCATCAGCACGGGGAGCGCAGAGACACGGCTGGGGACAAGGGACTTTGGCTTGGGCGTCACCTCGGGCTGTTCAGGGCCACCTCCTGCACAGACCCCCACTCGTACCCTGCGAGTGAGACCCCCAGTTTGGAGCTCACAGATGCTTCCAGCCCAGAGCCCGCACTGCCACGTGTACCCTCCAGCTGTACCCCGCCTGCACTCAGGCTGGGCTCGGCTGCTTCGTTGCTTCCCGGCGCGGTGACAGTGTCGTGGCTCTGGGCTCTTCCCAAGACACAGGTTTTCCATTTCTTTCCCTGGTTTTGTTTAGTGACAATAAAACCCCTGCGGCGACGCAGAGCTCTGCAAGCAATCCCTGCTGGTAAAACACACCGACCCGCCAGGGAGACAGGGCTGCGCTTGGGCTTCGGTGCTGGCGTTTGAGGTGTTTGCAAATACTCAAATTATCTTTAATGACTGCTGAAAACCAACCAAACAACATCTCCCGTGTCAGACACCGCTGTGTGCCGGGAGCATGTGGGAGCCTCCTCGCTGCCAGCAGCACCAAACCCCTGCAGGGGCGAGCAGGAGGAGGCTTTTCGCTTGTCACTCGGTGTGGAGCCAGGCTGTGCTCTGCCTGTGTGTGTCCTCCAGGGCTTTCCCTGCTCCTCCCGTCCCCTCTCGGAGCGGGAGGACAGCCGTGGGCGCGGGGCAGGGGGTCCTATGGCCATAGCAGAGCCCCTCATTGCAGCTGAAGGTCCCTGGCAGCCCCGGCTGCTCCGCAGGGCACAGCCCCTCATCCCCAGCATCCCGTGCCGAGCATCCTGCCCGTGGGGCCGAGGGCGCCGTTCCCAGCTCCAGCTGGACATCTCCGCGTTCCCATCACCCGGGGAAACCACAGACCCGTCTGTGCTTGGGTTTAATTGCTGCTTTTCTGAAACGCTTCAAAGAATGTTTCTAACCACAGTATGTGGCACGTATTATTAGATTTGTTTTTGGAATATAATGATAAACTGTTGCCATTATGGAGGTAGACGTAATTATCTGAAACCTATTTTAATCTATTCTGCCTTTTAAATATTCTATGCTCCCTTTTAATAAGAGGTAGCATCCACCCTTTGATGTTATAGCGGAGGTGTAGAAAGCTCTCCTCTCCTTGCTGCAAATGTTAATTGAATAGCCTCCCTTTCTCTTCATTAGCCGCATTAGCTTGCATTAACACCTTTTAATATCTCTTTAAAATCTTGTTCAATTTACTTTCTTTAATCTTTTCCTTTCCCAGAGTGTTGCATCACTTTGATCCTCATCTTCTTCTTTTCTTTGATGACAACTTGGAGTTTAATTTGTATTTGAATTGAAATGGAAATTTCCTAATTCCCCAGAATTCAGCAGGCATTTTACAGGGGTTTGGCATCTGCATTAGCACTTGGGGCTGGAGGGAGGAATCCTGCAGCCCCCCAGCTTGCTGCCCACCCCTCCCCTCCTCTCTGCTCTGCCGGCAGATGCCTCGAGCGTCACAGGCAGGGTTAATAAAGGGCTTCTGCAGTGCCTTTTCCTGGGCCTGGCTCCAGATTCTGGGTGTTCCTGGTCGGGCCGTGCTGAGCCGTGTCAGTGCTCAGCCTTCTCTTCTCCAGGTGAACCCCCCAGCTCTTCCAGCCTGTCTCCAGAACAGAGGGGCTCCTGACCTTGGATTATCTCCATGGCCTCCTCTGGGTTCTCTGATTATGTATTTTTTAGGATTAGAATGTAATGAATCAGCTCTCTTTAGAAAGAAATGCGGATTTTTTTTAAAGACCTTATTCCTGATGCTCTTCATCAGGGCACTTGATATTTGTTAAAAACACCTTGGTGTGGATTTTAACAATAGCATCAGAGATGAATCACTGTTTTCTGAGCACTTCAAATGATGCTTGGTGAGTGCAAAAGAAGAGATGTTGATTGATACGTTATTCTCAGGCTTGAATTCTTGATTTCTGCCAATCCTTTCCTCCTCCATGTGCATTTTTCCAGCCTTTCAGAGGACTGGCTTTGCTGCAGGGGAGCCTGTTCCCCTGGGCTGGGCCCATGGCCGGGCCCTGCTTTGCAGTGGGTGGCTCAGCAGGAAAATGAAAGAGGAGCAGAGAGGACGCCGTGATCCCCCCTCTGCCAAGGCTCAGCAACAGGAGCAGGGCCATAGTCTGTGCCAGTGTCCAGGGGACTTGTCCCTGTGTTCCCCACCCCTGTGACTGCCTCCAGCATGGAAAGGAATTGATCTCAAACCTCCAGGGGGAAGGTGTTCCAGAGGCAGAGGACTGTGCTGTGCTGCCCTTGTCAGACGACTGCACGTTCTCAGTTCCACAGCTCTGCCTCAGAGAGATGGGAATTCATGGAGTGTTTTGCATCTTTTTCCTTTTAAATCCCTGCAAAGGAAGCTCTGATTTTTGAAGCATTGCTCTTTTCCTGCTCCTCCTTTTCAGGGAAGAGGAGCTTTGCTGGGAGGCTCGTGCTTTGTGGATGCTCCTGGGGAAACGGGAGATGTGTCACTTCCCAGTAGCTGCATTTCCACCCGCGCTGTGTGATCCTCCATTTAAACCAGAGGCAGCAGCTCAAAGCACCTCCCAGGCTGGCAGGGAAGAGCTGTGTAAGATGGAAGGATACAGGGAAGTGTCTTTAAGGGATCAGAGCTTATCAGGGCGCATAATAAATTCTCTGGCTGGGGAGGTACCTTGATGCCAGGTTACAGAGCACGACCTTCCCCCAGGCACCTGTCCCTGAGCTGGCAGAGTACAAGCACATGGTGGATGCAACTGGGAAGGAATGAGACAAACTGTGCCAGAGAGCCAGAACTCAGTGTTCTCTGTCCTTCCTCAGCCACGTACCTGCTCCTCCTCTTCCTCCTCCTTTTCCTCAGCATATCTGGGCTGCAGGCTCTCCTGGGCACACGGGTGGTGCTCTCCTGGGCACGTGTGGCCTCTTGGATGAAACAGGCTGAGATTGTCCCTGTGTCAGGTGAGGTCTTCTCACCTTTTGCATTATTTTGGGGCTGAAAGGAGCCCGGGGATGTTACTTGCCTGGATGTCTTCAGAGGGTGCAGGGTGAAGGGGTGGAGTTTGTATGTGGACAAGGCAAACTGATGCTGCCATCCCAATTTTCCCATGCACCTGGCGCGTGCGGAGCTGTTCCGGCTGGCTCTGGTCCTCTCCGCTGTTCCACATCCCTGGGAGAGAAAAACAGCCTGAAGCATTGTTGGTTTTCCTCCCTTTTTACGTCCTGGGAGAGATTTGTCTGTACACTGCGCTTGATTGAAGTGGACTTTTATCTTCCTGCTTATTTTCCCTGTCTCCAACCCCCTCGGTAAACCTCCTGTGCTGGTGAAAACCTCCAGCTGCGAAGCCCCAAATAAACCCGTGTCTCGGAGCCTGGGTGGCACGGAGGGGCACAGGGCTGGGTGGGGGTCAGCCCAGCCTGGCAGCCCCTCTGTGGGTGTTATGGGCACCCTGGGCTGCCCTTCCCACAGCCCCCCAGCGGGGGATGAGTTATGGCCCCTCTGGAACAAACCACACGCCCGATGCCTCTTGCGCAACGTCCCGTCCCGAATTGCAGCAGATCCAGCCCAGCCCGGAGTCTCCCGTTCCCAACACATGTTGCTGCCTGGTCCTGCCCGCCGGGCCCGGCGCTGTGCCCGGGGTCGTGGGAGCTCAGCACCACCGAGGCCGTGCCATTCCAGGCCACGGCACTGCCAGCGTTAGGGAAAGGGCTGATGACTCTGTGCCGTGAGAAGCTCCCCGCACGATGGGTGCGTCGCTGCCGAGACCCTGTGTTTGTGCTTTTGCGCTCGATGGGATTTCTCTCGTGATTTCTAATATTAAAAAATCGACAGAGAATGTGAAAACCAGCCCCGGTCGGGTTTAATTAGTTTATAGATTGGAAGAACAAAGAGCTCTGTGGTGCTGAGTAGCACAGCAAATTAAAGCCTTGCTCGCTGTGGCAGCGACGTGGGGAGATGAGGAATGGGATGTGCCAGGGGGGCTCCTGCCCTGCCCCGCTGGGTATTGCCACACCACCCTCCTCCCACCCCCTGCTGCAGCTGCTGGAAGGTGCCCTTGTACCCCGAGTTTCTGGGTTTTGACTGAAAACCAGAGCAGGATCCTCCTGTCGAGGACCGTGCTGTGCTGGGAAGCTTTTGGGGGAGACAGGCTTGGGGATCTCTTGGAAAAAGGCTGCAACGACACAGCTCCTCAGTAATTTTTGAGGCTGTAAGGAGATTTAAATACTGCCAGGAGTTTGTGCCCACATGAAGGGAAATAAACCCGGTTTTCCATGTGCTTTGGTCCAAAGAGCAGCGAGCATCCAGCACAGACTCCTCTTTGCTGGAGAAGGATGTCTTCTACGAGGGTGGTTTGACTTCAGAGGCGTATGCACAAGAATGATGAATATTTCCCATTATTAAATCCAGTTTTATTTGCTTATAACTTTGCAGCTCGCTCGGGGGGGAAAGCTTTCTGTGGGCAATGTCTGCTTTAGGTTGAAACTTTGTATTTGGGAAGTTTTGGCGAAAACAATCCGACCACATCTGAGAGCGCTGGGAGGGAAGCAGTCTGCTTTGACATGTTCCAAAAGCCAAATGAACCGCCCGCAGGAGCCCCGCTGACATGCTGGGCTGCACGGCCCGAGCTGCAGCAGGAGCCCGGGCTGGCGATGGGTGGGATGGGGGAGCTCAGCTCTCCGACCCACGGGGCTGCTCCTGGGGACTGGACACGTCCCAGTGCAGGTCAGGGGCTGAGCTGGGCATTCCCTGCTGCTGGGGCAGGAGGGGCAGCCGTGGCATCACCCCTCGGCGCTCCCTGGGAGGAAGAGAGGAAGACAGAAGGCTGCAGAAGGTCCTGGATGCTCCAGGAGCTGCACGCAGGGAGTCCACTCCTCCTCCAGCCTTCCCACAAGGCTCCTGCGGGAAAGCACAACGTTCTTGTATTGCTCAGGCATGCAGCAAAGAGGGAGAGGTGCCCCCAGATCTATGTTTCCAAGAGATGGCAGCAAGTCCTGCTCAGGCGAGGCTCAGGCTCAAAGTGCTGCTGCCTTGATGCCCTGGGTGAGCCCCTCGTAGCCCCAGATCCCCCCTGCCTCTCGTGCTCCCTGTCCCCTCTGTGTGTGAGTGCTGAAAAGAAGCTGTGCTGAGCTGGGCACGTGCTAAAAGGACCAACACGAAGCCCTTTGCGAGGTCTGCAGGTCTGTGTCTCTGACACACATCCCATGGGATGCTCCAGCCCATCCTGCTCGGTGCTGCTCTCCTCCCAGGGCCGTAGGTGTGGTGCCAAGGGTTTTCTGGCATCACAGGGGTCTCTGTGTCACATCCACCACCCCTGTGCAGGGGGCAGCAGGGTTAGGGTGGGCTGTGCAGGGCAGAGACCTGCTGTTCCTTGCCACAGGGTTGTTTGTGCTGCTCCACCTGTTCTGTCCCACTTTGCAGTGGTGGAAAAGTGGGATTACTTGGTCTGTAAGATGAGTCCTGCAACTGGGGCTGCCAGGATGAGGAACTCCCATCCACTGGAGCCTTCGCCTGCAAAACAGCCACCTCGGGCCTGTGGCAGTGTTAACACCCAGAGCCACTGGAGCTAAAACATGGCTGGGAAAGAGCTGAGCATCCCCAAGGACAGTGGTTGTGGGATCAGCAAGGCTGATGTGCAGCAGGGTGGACCACGCTCTCCCAGCATTGCTGCTCCTTGCACTGGGCAGGTCAAATGGGGTTTGGTGGCTTTGCCCCATCCTTTGCCCTGGGGGTTTGGGGACTCTCCCACAGCCTCTTCGAGCTGGGAGCATCTCAGGGCTAGTTTTGCTGTTCTGTTCTACCTCTGTTGCCCACAGCCCCAGATCCTGTCCCGGGGAATGAAGCTCTGATGGTGCTGCTGGCCAAGGAATTCAGGGACACACAGCACTAGCATTTCCCAGCAGCAAATACCTGATGGGGAGTAGACAGTGGAGATGCTTGGGCTGCATCTAAACAGGAGCACATCACTGATACTGATTGTATTTCATCAGTCCCCAAATCCATTTGCAGCAGGAGAAAAGCCCTTCCCCATTAAAGCTGGGCTGGGTTCTCCTGGGCTGTCCTGAGCTGTGGCACTCGTGTCCATCTGAAGGGCTTAAGAATGAGGGCCATTTCTGTGCAGATATTTAAATGGAAACCTGGCAGGGTTATTAAACAGAGAGCAGTGAATTTATTCTGGTCATTTATTATTGATAGGTAACATGACACTATTTTAATAATGTTCTCTGATCCTGCTGCAGCACAGTGGGGTGGGGATGGAGCAACCTCAGGGGGGGAACCAAATCTCCTTCCCATGTTGCTGCAACGTGCTGGTTCATCTGAGAGTGTGGCTGATCCTCAGTGTTCCTTCAGCTGCCCAGGTTGCTCTAGAACACAGAGCAAGCAGGGGGGTGACTGGCAGAGAGGGTGCTGGGCACACAGAACCCTGCAGTGGTTTGGGTTAGGAGGGATCTTAAAGCTCATCTCATTCCAGCCCTCGCCACGGACAGGGATGCTTTCCACTAGCCCAGGCTGATCCAAGTGCCATCCAGCCTTGCCACTTGGAGAAGGAAGTCATCCTCAACACCTTCCAGCCACCTCCTGGGTCACTCATGCCCTGCTGTGCTGTCCCTCCAACAGATGTCAGGGGGCTGAATTCCCCCGTGAGGACCAGGGCTCCTGAACGTGCCCCTTCTCTCTCGTCAAGGGGTGGGAGGCTGCGGGCACTGGGTGTGACCCTGGGGCTCTGTGGGGGCTTCCTGCCCCCAGACACTGCCTGCAGACAGCCTGGGCACGGCCACAGCCAGGGTTTGTCCGGGAACAGGAGGATAATCCCGCCGTGGGGCTGGGGCTGCTGGTCTCGCATGGGCGAGGGGCTGTGCATGGCCCCGGGGGCACAGGAAGGAGGAGGTGCCCGGGCTATTCCCACACAAAGCCCCCACAGCTGGGGGAGACCCCAGCCCTGCCCGAGCTGCACTAATCAACTTGCTAATCCTCATTAAAGTAATCAAACCCTGGATCTCCGCAACGGACCCCTGGTCCTTGCAGAACTCGGTGCTGGGCTTGGCTGGTCCCTGCGGGCACCGAGCCCTGGCTCCAGCAGTTCCTGCAGGCAGCGTGGGGAGGGAGAGGGCTTTGGCAAGGCCCCAGCGAGGCCTCATTTGTCCCAGGGATTTGCCTCTCCTCCCACTTGGTGGCTGCTTTACCATTGTCCCTGTGAATGAGCCGTGGCCCTGAAGAGCATCTGCTGCTCAGACGTTTTCCCGGGGCTTCCTGGAGCAGTGGGACCCCGCTGCTCTCCAAGGATCCAGCCAGGATCCTGTTTTCTGTTAGATCCATGGGGCAGAGACCCTGCTGGGGTGCAGGTGGTCC
>JAWWMO010000019.1:1166614-1177203 GCA_035047845.1 Dendrocincla fuliginosa
CCTCCCACCAGCCCAGGGTGCTCCAACCTGGCCTTGGACACTTCCAGGGATCCAGGGGCAGCCACAGCTCCTCTGGGAATTCCATTCCAGGGCCTGCCCACCCTCCTGATCCGGCTTTGCCATGAACAGAGCTCTTGAAAAAAGGCATACACTTGCTGGGGTGTTGTTTTTCCTGGAGGTACTGCAAAGAAGGGGGATGTATAAAGGGACTCTGCAAAGCCCCCACTTACACCTTCCCAAACCACGGCCCCCACAACAGATTTGTCCCTGCTAATTTCTTCCCTTGGTGCAATTTCTTTCCTTGGGTGGCAGGATGCAATTTGTGTTGGAGTTTGGCTTTCGAGTGAAACTCTTGGCTTGTCACTCTCAAGGCACAACACGCTCCCTAAATAGCAGGCTAAATTTCTCCACCTAGCCTTAAAAAATAAAAGAGTCCTCTGCCAAATGAAAGGACATATTCCAGTATTCTTTGTTGTTGCAACAAATTGGGTGGATACTGTCAGACTTCTGTATTCTGGGAATCCTTCCAGAGCCTCTTTTTGTGTGCAAGTCGGTTACCATGTAATTGTCAAGTTAAATTGCAGTGTTGGATAACTGAGCTTGGGCTGTGAGATAATCTGCCTGTCTGTGCCTCCGCCGGGCTGGGCTCTGCCCCCTCTGCGGGCGACGAGAGGGGCCTGCAGAGCCTGGGAAGGCTCTTCTGAGGGGCTCTGGGGGGCATTTATGTTGGCATCTTCACTCAGGAGAACCCTGCCCGTGCGGGAGGATGGTCACAGAATCCCTGAGGCTGGAAAAGCCCTCCCAGCCCACGGAGCCCACCCTGTGCCCGATGCCCACCTTGAGCTCTGAGTGCCACGGCCAGTCCTGCCCTGGGCACCTCCAGGGCTGGGCACTCCAACCCTCCCTGGGCAGCCCCTTCCATGGCCGTGCCCCTGTGGATGGTGGTGAGGGCAGGGACACCACGGGGTGTTCCCTCCTTGCTGCTGCGTGGGGAGATGAAACGCTGCTGCTTTCGCCGCGGTGGGAATCGTCTTCACCCTCTTCCTTCCCCTTTCAAATTGGCAGCTCATTTTGTTGTGTTTGTTTTAGCCCGAATCCCAATGACAATTAGCGCTGCAAGGCTAGATTAAGCTGTTTTTGCTTGTTTTCTTTTTCACTTTGATTTCCACCTCCTCCAAATTCTTAATCCTACTGAATATTTCATCTCTTGTAAGCCCATCAATTGAAAGTCTCCCAGCGGGACGTACAGGACCAGCGCTGTTACAGCTGCTTGGCTTCAGCTGCCGCTCCCGGCCGCGGGTTCCTTGTGCAATGAGGTTCAGAGGAGGAACCCGCAGCATCCGCTCGGCGAGAGCCGCCTGAGCGATTCGGGAACCGGGCTGGGCACCCACTGAGAACTTCGGTGGTTGATGAGAAAGCAGAGCTGCCCTTGTTCCCACCTCGCACCTTCTCCCACCACAGGCAGCTCTCGCAGCGGGGAAACCCCCCGTGTGGCCAAATGTGGGAGGTCCCACTGAAGATTTGGGAAGTTTTCGGTGTGAAGGAGCCAGGGGAGTGGTCACTGGGCTCCTGTCAGGGGGGCAGCCAGCCCAGAGGGGGGTCACACCATAGGAAAAGAGTTTGCTGGGGTGCAGAGAGGGGGTGGTGGATGATCCTATAGAATGATAGAATATCCTGATTGGAAGGGAACCCCAAGAATCATCCAGTCCAACTCCTGGGCCTGCACAGACACCCCAACAATCCCACCCCGTGCCCCAGAGGATCATCCAAACCCTCCTGCAGCTCTGGCAGCCTCGGGGCTGTGCCCACTGCCCTGGGGAGCCTGGTCAGTGCCCACCACCCTCTGGGGGAAGAGCCTTTTTCTAATATCCAGTACCCCAATAGCCTCAGCCTGCCCTGACAGGGCTCCAGCCATTCCCTTGGGGCCTGCCCATCTCTTTGTGGTTCCCCATCAAATATTGCACTTTTGCTTTTTTTCCTGTGACTGCTTCCTGGGGTGCTCTGGGACTTAATGCTGCCCTGCACTTACACTGTTGACTAAAAAAAGCTTTCAGAAAGGGAACTGGTTTTTTCTTCCTGTCAAAATGTCATTTCCCAGCTTGAACCTCTCCAGGCCAGCTCTGTGCAGGGCTGTCCATCGGGATGGACACACTCCCACTTCTGCTGCTTCCTCCTGCCTGGAAAGAAGAGCTAGGGAGAGGGTGCTGGCTCTCAGGATTCCAGCCTGTGCCGAGGGCTTTGTGCCCGTGTCTGCGGGGATTACATCCCAGCGGGGTGTGTTGTCTGTAACGATGCCTCTTACCACCCAAATCCCCACCTGCCTCCCAGTATCCCTCTCGGTGTGCAGGGCTGTGTCTCCAGGAGGGACCCGGCTGCCTCTGACACGAAGCAGGGCTGCAGCAGCTCTGCCAACAGGCCCTTTGATGCCTGCAAAGCTTCAGTGCTCTTCACCTGGTCTACGTGCTCCTTCTCAAGAGCCCCAGAGTGTCTGCAGCCTGGCTGGGAAGAGCCTTCCCTGCCAGCAGCCGGCTCCAGGAGCCTCTGCCAAGGGAGCTGCGCTGGCATATGTTCGCTCTCAGAGCAAGGTTACACTCTCGACTCATTAGAAGTTCCTTTCCTCATTTTGGGGCATATGCAGAAGATCCCGGTGCCAAGCTGGCAGGGAGGGCTCGCAGAGGCTCCGGAGGAAGTTTGCTCTTGCACTTCTGTCCTCAGTGATGGTGCTTTGGAAGCAGCACAAAGACAGCCCCGAGCGAGCGCTGCCATCCAGCTCCCCGCGGGGCTCCCCTTCCCAGCGCCCGGACCCCTCCCGGTTCTCCCGAGGGCGAGGAGGAGCAGCCCCCGGCTCAAGGGGTCCCGGGAGGGGTGGGATGGGATGGGATGGGGTGGCTGGAGAATCCGGCAGCCCCGGGGGAGCGGGGTGCAGGTCCTGCCGCAGCCAGTGCCAGGGGCAGCCCAGCCCTGCTGAGCCACACCAGCCCCGGGGAATTCAGCACATTCCTAAAGAATGGGTCTGGTGGTTTTGCAGGAGCTGTAGCCCATACTAATGGCTCATTGCTGAACCATAAGTGGTTGTGTTATACTTTGGATTTATTGGAGGCCAAGGGATTAATTTCCTGAAATATATGGTCATGATGTTGAGGTTAAATTAAGATCTCATTCAAAAGGATTCTTTTTATTATATTTAATTTGTAACCCCTTTTCTATAGCCATTTTACAGCTATTCCTCCCCCTCCCTTCACTGTTCAGTGTCATGTTTCCAGGAAGAATCTTATTTCATGCAGACTAAGAGCATTTTTCAGTATAACCTTTTACAGTTCCTCACCGTTTGAGTTCCTCCAGTCTCGGTTGTTTATCCACAACAAGGTCTTAAATCCTCTCTTAGAAAATAAAGATGTTGAAGCAAAAGCAACAAGAGCTTCTGGCAGAGCTCAAATCCATCCGTTCTCTCCTCCTTCCCCACATGCCACCCCCTTCAATCTGCTGGAACTAAAAGCCCTTTTACTTCAGCGCTTGAGCACTTTGATAAAATGCATGTTGAGTAAATCTTACATGACATTTTTACTCTGGGTGAGATGTATATAAAGTTGAGCTGGCTCGGTGCTGGCCTCGCTTCACCCTTGTCGATGATGCCATTATTAAACTGATAAATTAACTGTGGAAATCGGTGCTGGGAGATGCTGGAGGTGAGTGGGGAAGGGGATGAGGCAGTTGAGAATGACAGGGAACTGGGTGTTCAGCCTGGAGAAAGGAAGGCTCCAGGAGACCTTAGAGCCTCCTCCAGAGCCTGAAGGGGCTCCAAGCGAGCTGGAGAGGGCCCGGAGTGACAGACAAGGACCACCATCCCCACTGTGGGGACCCCCACGCTCCTCCTGCAGCACCAGCCTCTCCCCTGTCCCCACACCTCCCATCCAGCCCCAAACCCCCTCGCAGCCCGGCCCGTGCTCCCGCCGCTCCTCACCCCGAGCTCTCAGTCCCTTCTGCCGGCGTTTTCTCTCTTTTCTTTCCCCTCTTCCCCCCCCGCCCCCGAAGTGCTGATGGACAAGTTGAGTAACCGTATCTGCTTGTTACAGGACATCTTGAGGCTGATTGCGGAGGTCAGGGCTCGACTGGAAGGACCGCAGCGGGTTGCTGACTGGCATCCACGGTCCAGATAAGATAAAAACAACTGATGACAGCAGGGAAGTGAAACAGTCATCTCAGCACTTGGATTAGTGCCCGGCAAAGAGGAAGGGAAAAAAACCGAGGAGGGCCGGTGGGGAAGGGAAGGGGGTGGAATATGGATTAGAATAGAAACTCTGGAAAAAGCTATCAGGAGGCAGCAGATTCGGGTGTTAAATATTTATGAATTAGCGGCACTTGTCGGGTTCTCTGTGAGCCGAGAGTTTCCGCGATGGGAGGGTGTGCGGCTGCAATCCCGCCGTGCTGTGGCAAAGGGGTGAGGTGGGAGAGGCGGAGGGATGGAGGGATGGAGAAGCAGAGGGATGGAGGGATGGGAGAGGCAGAGGGATGGAGGGATGGAGAAGCAGAGGGATGGAGGGATGGAGAGGCAGAGGGATGGAGGGATGGAGAAGCAGAGGGATGGAGGGATGGGAGAGGCAGAGGGATGGAGGGATGGGAGAGGCAGAGGGATGGAGGGATGGGAGAGGCAGAGGGATGGAGGGATGGAGAAGCAGAGGGATGGAGGGATGGAGAAGCAGAGGGATGGAGAAGCAGAGGGATGGAGCAGTGGGAGAGGCAGAGGGATGGAGAAGCAGAGGGATGGAGGGATGGAGAAGCAGAGGGATGGAGGGATGAAGAAGCAGAGGGATGGAGGGATGGAGAGGCAGAGGGATGGAGGGATGGAGAAGCAGAGGGATGGAGAAGCAGAGGGATGGAGCAGTGGGAGAAGGGACCGAGGACCGGCTCCGGTGGGTCTGGTGGTGCCGAGTCTGCGGCAGCGCAGGAGAAATCCACACGAAGAGGGGAAAGGATAAATGAGGTGCCATTAAAGTGACTATTATTATTCAGAAAATTTCTGCTGAAGAGCATTGGAGTAATTAAATCATAATTGCTTATTACTCAGCTGAAGTGACATTGTAAGTGGCTGAAGGTCTGTCACTAGGGGAGGAAGGGGGGCTCGGCTGCTCTGCCGTGCTCTGGGTTCACTGGGGCTGAGCGGATCCCCCGGCAGCCCAGCAGAGATCCTGGCCCTCAGGGAAGGTCAAAAGGCCCCTCTGAGCCTGGAAAGCTCATTTCCAGCGTGCCAGCAGAATAGAGCACCCATGGGGGCTGCAGGATGGAGAGCCAGGAGCAGCTTCGCCTCCTGGGGAAAGAAGTGCCCAAGCTGGCCCAGGTTGGCTGGGGATTCCTGGAGAATGGCCCGGGATTCCTGGAGGAGAGGATTCCTCTGGCTGACCCGCTAAACCTTGAGAGCTTTAATGGAGCCGTTTCCCACCATGAAACCAAGAGCTTGCAAATCCTCTAAGCACTTAATTACAGAGAGATGTTTGTGGAACATTGTACAGGGCTCAGGTAACTTGGCAGCAGAGATGTGGAGTCAGGGCTGGGAAGGATGAGTGTTCCTGGTGCCACAGCACGGTGGGCATTCCCTTCACCAGCCAGGCTGGGGTAATAAACTTCATTTTCAGCTTTAGGTAGCACGTTCGGAATATTTACTTCTGTTCCCTCATTTTTATTTCAAAGTCACTTTGTGTTCTGCATCCTGAAATATTCCAAAATGAGGCCACCTGGCACTTAAGTACATCTGAGCATTCCTTATTGCTGTATTTCTCACCCCTGTTTGTTGCTGCCCTCCACACCTTGCCCTCCTTTGTGCTGCCCACGGGCAGGGAGAGCTGCTGTGCCCTGCCATCTGCATCCCTCCCCCAAGGAACATCCCGGCTGGGAGCGCAGGACCAAACCTTGGCCACATTCCACCTCCCACTGCGCTGCTCACGGCTCCGCTCACATCCCTGTGAACTTGGCTGCTGGGAAAGGAGAAGAGGAGAAGGGCCCGTCACTGTTTCTGGCTGCTTGGCTTCGTTCTGCTCCAGTTCCAGCTGGCAGAACAAGGATCAGCGCTGAGAATCAGGCGGGTTCGGTGGGAAAAATGCCGGAAAGGATGGAAAAGAGCATCCCCTCTGTGGCAGTCTCGAGGATAACCCCACGCTCCCAGGAAGGGTTGGCCTCCAGCGCTCTGTGGGGCAGAGGAGCTGCTGACATTTCCACTGAGCGCATTTATTTTGATTTTTGGAATAGCTGTAAAGTGAGTCACCTGGCAGAGCAGAGCGAGCCCACCGCGAGGACAGCGTGGGGCTGCCAGGGGAGCTGCTGCCAGCAGAGCACTCGGGCTTCAGACAGCTCTTGTTTAGGGCTCTCTGGAGCCAGCTGGGAAGAGAGGCTGCTGCTGGTGCCAGCTCTGACCCCTCCCCTGGTGCCAGCTCTGACCCCTCACTGGGACACGCTGCCAGCCCCACTGTCCTCTCATTCCATGGAGCTGATGAAGAGCACAAAGCCCATGGCTGCCCCAGTGCCCCTGTCCAGGGAGAGCCCAGGTGGGAAACACCGGGGAACTCGAGCTCCTAGAGCAAAAGCTAAACAAACCAAACTCAATTTATTTTCTTCTTCCAGCAAATTCATGGCTAAATGAGAATCATTACTATGGGTTCTTTGCATTCTGCTGTGTCTCCCAAAAGCTGCATCCTGTTCCCTTGCTCCTGGGAGGGAGTGTCTCCTGCAGGGAGTGGGGGTAAGGAGGGTGGCCAGGTGGCTGGATGCCCCCTTGTCTGTCTGGGTGTCCCTGTGTCCATCTGGGTGTCCCCGTGTCCATCTGGGTGTCCCCCTGTCCATCTGGGTGCCCCTGTGTCCATCTGGGTGTCCCCCTGTCCATCTGGGTGCCCCTGTGTCCATCTGGGTGCCCCTGTGTCCATCTGGGTGCCCCCGTGTCCATCTGGGTGCCCCCGTGTCCATCTGGGTGTCCCTGGGTCCATCTGGGTGCCCCTGTGTCCATCTGGGTGTCCCCCTGTCCATCTGGGTGCCCCTGTGTCCATCTGGGTGCCCCTGTGTCCATCTGGGTGTCCCCATGTCCATCTGGGTGTCCCTGTGTCCAGACCAACCTTTTCCCGAGCTCCCACAGCTCTGGCAGGGGTTAAAGAGCCAAGGGAGAGGGAGCAGGGCTCTGGTGCTCCAGACAATCAAACTTCCCCTGAAGTTTGGGAGCCCCTGGCACAGGCCCATCCGTGTACTTAAGCAGAAAATCACCAGAAAAGTGCTATAATCTGACAGATTTTTCACAGGCTTAAATATTCATGAATTAGAAGAATTGGCAGAATTTTCTACATTATTAGCTTTCATCATGGCTACAGGAGCAGTTGGTGCACTGGCTGCTCTTCAAAAACTATTAATCTAGTCTGTCATCACAGCAGCCATTTTTTAATTAGCTACTTTACTGAACGATCTGGTGCAGGAGGGAGACTGGAACATTTAAATGGTATTAAAGTTTTAAAGGTGCCCCTTTCCATTTTTAATCTGAGTTCTGGAACGCTGCAATGGGGAACCAAATGGCTCCACTTCAATGGTTAACTCCTTGGCTTAGTCTGGAAAAAAGCAAGTCTTGGAAAACTGAGCTGCAGGAGAAGAAATTGCAAGGAACAAATTGCTCTTGAGGCCGGAGTTCGCAGCATTCCTGCCCGATGAAATCAAGGGCCGTGTTTGCAGCTGAAGCACCGAGCGTGTGTTGGAGGGGCAGTGACAGGGCACGGCCTCAGTGCCTTTCCTGGGGTGGGATTTTAGTCCCAGGGTACGACAGCACGCTCCTGGAAGTGCTCCTCCTGCCACATCAGACCCGTTCCCGCATCCCTGGGCGGCTCCACGAGCTGCTGGGAACATCCTCTGCACGAGGAACTCCCATACCCCCCCAGCTCCTACCACAGCCCTGATCTGAGCCTTTCGGGGGCAGGAGCTGCGGAGTGTTTAGCAGGATGTGATCCAGAGCTCAGGCAGGCTGGAAGCAGCTCCTTCCTTATAAAAACAGGGCCTGTAGTGAGAATGTGTGGGCTGATCCTGCACCCTTGCAGACTGCTTCAACATCCGTGCACACTGCTCCTACATCCTTGCAGACTGCTCCTACATCCACCCACGGTGCTCCTGCGCCCAGGTGGCTCTGTGTGGGCTGCTCCTTCATCCGTGTGAGCTGTTCCTGCATCCCTGGGGGCTGCTCCTGCATCCGTGTGAGCTGTTCCCACCTCCCTGGGGGCTGCTCCTGCATCCCTGGGGGCTGCATCCCTGTGAGCTGCTCCCACACCCCTGTGGGCTGCTCCTGCATCCCTGTGAGCTGTTCCTGCATCCCTGTGAGCTGCTCCTACATCCCTGTGAGCTGCTCCCACACTCCTGTGAGCTGCTCCTGCATCCCTGTGAGCTGCTCCTGCATCCCTGTGAGCTGCTCCCACACTCCTGTGAGCTGCTCCTGCATCCGTGTGAGCTGCTCCTGCATCCGTGTGAGCTGCTCCTGCATCCCTGTGAGCTGCTGCCCCCTCCCTGTGGGCTGTCCCCACATCCATCCCTGCAGGCTGCCATGGCAGCACAGCTCTGGCCCCAGCTGTGAGGGCTGTGAGCTCCGTGCTCCCTTCCCTGGGAACTGGGGCTGCGGCCACACTGTCACTGTTCAACCTCTCTGTGCCCCGTGGGCTGCCCTGGCCTTGGCAGGTGCCTGAGCTGGGTTTGCCACCGGCCTTTTATTTCAGATCCACCGGCCTCTGAATCCTTGCACGTGCCAGTTTTGGCTGCTCCTGGGGACAACAAGCCCTGGAGGTGGGATGCCTACTGGATGTCCAGCTGGGAACATTTCCTGACCCACGAGGTGCCCAGCTCCGGGGTTCAGCAAGAGGCCTGGGGGATGGCACAGCGCCCTGTCCCCAGCCCTGGGTGCTCAGGGGGCTGGGGAGGGGGGCTGGGGTGCTCCCTGTCCTGGCAGTGGGGTCGGATCCATCCGTGCTGCCCAAGCTTTCCCCTACACTTTATCAACCCTGCCCTTGGCTTTGAGCCTGCTCAGCTCCCCGTGCCAGAGGTGCTGCTCTCCTGCCTTATTATTTGCATGTGAAACACAGCAAAATTGTGGTTTTATGGTGGTTTTAAATGTGCCTTTTTTTGGCATCGCTGCCCCTGTCTCTGATCTCGCTGCTCCTTATTGCCAGCACTTTAATTTGTGTATTGTGGTGCCAGTGTCCCCTGACCGGGAGGGGAATTGCTGTCTGGGGAAGATTTTCCCCATTTGTCATGTAAAACCTGTAAAGTAAAGAAATGGGCAGCTGAAATAGCTCAAATGCCAATGCTGCAGCAAGAACCCTTTAAGTTGTTCTTTGTAATTCAGTCTGGGGAACTGAGGGTTGGGGCTTGGGGGTTTTTGGTGATGTCCAATAGGGAAAATCTGAGCCTTTGGATTCACGTGGAGTTTAATTCTTTTATGGAAACAATTTTTTTAATAAAGTATAAATGTTAACATGAGTGGAGTGTTTTGCTGGTAAACGTGATCCCCTGTGAAGCTCCAGCTCTGCCCAGAGATCCCAGCCCTCTGGAAAAAGGTGAGAATATCTGACTGTATTCCACAGCTTCAAGGGAGGAAGGATGGGGAAATAGTCGCAGAAAAGCTTTTATTTACAGAGAGTGACTTTTCTTGGAGTTTCCTTGCTTTGTTTGGCTTTGTGGGATTGCACGAATGGGCAGGGCTTGGAGCAACCTGGGACAGTGGAGGTGTCCCTGCCTGTGGCACGGGGTGGCACTGGATGAGCTTTAGGGTCCCTCCCAACCCAACCCAACCCAACCCAACCCATTCCATGATTCCGTGATACTGTGTGGATTTGAGACATCGTGTCAACAGAAACTTCCTCAGTCCTTGGCAGCCCCTGGAGAATCCAGCCTGGGAGCAGGGAGGGAGGTGGGGAAGGGCAGGAATCGCTGTGTCACAGCTACTCACTCCTCACAGCTTCAAAATTGTGTTGTTTCCTTGGCTTTTTTTGACTCTGCTTCATCATTTTTGATGTGCAATCACTTAACTGAGGCACACACCCTTCTTGGCAGTTATTTGTAGTTGTTCCCTGTGAATTCTTGAACAAAACGCTCTTTATTAGGACTCAAAGCTTTCAAAGGCCTTGCAGAACTGATGGGATACTGCACCACATGCTAGCCCTTAATTACATTCCCCAGATAGGATAATTCATTAGAAGAATCTACTCAATAAGTTCTTTAAAATGTGGTGTTGGCCTGTGGTTTCTGGAGTGTAACACCGGGTTCTGCTTTGCTGTTTACATTTGGGGGTAAAAATGAGGCTTTACACTGGAATCCAAATGGAATCTGAGCAGAAGGAGGGGGTTTGTGGCAGAGCACCCCACTGGCATCTGTTCATCCTGCTGTGCAGTGCGTGGGGTTTCCCGTGGCTGGAAGGAGCTGGAAGGAGGAAAACGCTGCTGGGGTATGTGAAAGTGATGGGGAATGGTGGGAGCGTGGGCTGGGCTGGGACTGGGCTGGGACTGGGACTGGGACTGGGACTGGGACTGGGACTGGGACTGGGACTGGGACTGGGCTGGGACTGGACTGGGCAGGACTGGGGCTGG
>JAWWMO010000019.1:1180282-1213958 GCA_035047845.1 Dendrocincla fuliginosa
TCTGGGCTCTTTCCAGCAGCTCCACATCCTTCTGATGGTGGTCTGGGGATCCCAGATCTGGTTGCAGGTCCCATCTTTGTGTGAGGATTTTCCCCCCATGAGGTTTGGGATTGGTACCCATGGGAATGCCCTGCCAACAGTGCTGCATCCCCAGCCTAAATGCCCACAATGAGAATCCACCCGGCCAAAGGTGCCCAAACTGAGTGTGCCCAGTGCAGGGAACAACCACAACTCCCTTTGTCCCCATCCTGCCTCACCCACCCGGGTCTGATGGACTCTCCTGGATCCCTTGGCATCGGGCCATGGCACGGCACTGCCGGGTTTGTGTCCCAGCCTTTGATTCCAAACCCTCGGCGTTTCTCGGGATTGTTTTGCCTGTTATCATTTTTCCCACAATGCTCTTGCATGATCCTCTCTCAGCCTTAACCACATGGCAACCACATCACATAATGCAACTTCTGTTCTGAGATTATTCATATTTTTTTCCCTTCCCTATTGTTGCTTTGCCAAGTTTTTCTTCTAATTCTGAGAAGCCGAATGAAAAGAGCAGCGTCTCCGGTGCAAGGACGTGCTTCGGAGGCAGCGTGAGCAAATCAACTCGACAAGTGTGTTCACAGGAGTCAAACCAGGGGGGAGCTGTGAAAAAGCAAAACAAAAGCCCCTCCAAATGTCTCTTTTTATTTTATTTCGTTTTCCTGGAATGTCTCCTCACATGCCATAACAATGCAACCCGAGGAGCTGCAGGCAGGCTCCAGCGAAAGGGCAGCCGAGGGAAGGGCTGCTGGAGAAGGAGCTGTTTCTGTGAGATCTGTCTGGGTTCAGCCCGTTCCCAGAAGGACGGGACAAGCAGCACCCAAAGGGCTGAGCTCTGTGCACTCTGGGTTTGCAGTCGGGAAGGGAGCAGGGTCACTCTGCCCGTGTCCCCTTCGGGCACGGGGGATGGTGGGTGAGGGAAGGGTTGGGCCGTAGGAACTGCTCAGGTGCCACTCTGGCTCCAGCCTCCTGCCTTGGTGTCACCATGGAGTTGCCAAAATGGGACCCGTTGGCCATCGAGGATGGCGATGGAGAGGGACCATCATTCCTGAAACACCTTCAGGCCCAAAGACCCCTTTTATTCCTGTTTCTTTTGCTTTGCAGCTGCTGGGAGATGGTCTTGTTTAGCACCGAGAATTTCTACTTTGCATCCTTTCCCTTACAAATCCACCCTACCTTCATTTTTCCTTCATTTCTGCATCTTTTAATGCTCAGCTCATCAGCAGCACTGGCCAGTTTAGCATAAGAAATGAAATTAATTCTCATGCTCAGGCTCCAAATGTAAATTCCTTTATTAATAATTTAAATTGATTTATTTATGCAGTTTGATATTTTTCAGGTTCAGGGAAGCAATTCAGTTTTCTGGCGCTGATGATCAACAGACACCGTCATTAAGCTCTTTCCCCCCACCCCTCTCATCCTCTTCTCCTTCTTATCCTGCTAAACAGATAAAAGATCGGAGCCCACTGGTCTCAGCGGGTTCCCAGGGAAGATTTCCATGAGCTAATGTAAGTAAATAATTAATTTACTTTATCTTCTATCTACTTTGGACATTTCCTCCCCAGAAAAGGGATGGATTTTCCTTCCAAATGTTTCCAGCACCCGTCATGCTAAAGAGCTTCTGCCAGACACCTCGAGCCTCCCAGGAGAGCAGAATCCCCTGTGGGTCACCCCGGAGAGGCTGGAGGATCATGTGGGGAACATCGATGTGTTCATGGCAGCCACAACACTCCCCTCCAGAGCGGGATCAATGGGGATGTGGGGGGATATTTTTAGCCAAAATCATGTGTATTTACTTAGAATGAGCAGTCCCTGAAGTCAACCTCTCCATCTGGATCCCCCAGCCCAAGCCCACCTCAGGACAGCTTTTTGCACATGGTTTTCATTCATCTGCCTGATGAGTCCACCCAGCCCTTGGGGTGGGGGTACCACAAACCCCTGGGAATGTGTGATATTTCCATCCCTTTCCTTGAGGTTTGCACCCCTTGGAGATGCACTGAACTTTCAGTCAATCTGGATTTGCTTTCCTTCTCCTGTGAGATGAAGCCCCTCTGCCGAGCCCGACCCAGCCGAGTCTCCCCCCGCTACACGCGACGCCGCACATCTGAAACGCTCTTTTTTTGCCCCAAACTGTCAAGCAAACCCGATGGCATCAACATGTGGCCTCAGAGTCGGGAAGGAACTCTTGGTTTTCGCTCGCTGAAGCACAGGGGATGTGCTGGAGGTTTCCCTTTCATCTCAGCCTTGTCAGAGTCATAAAGATCCGAGCTCTGCTGTACCACGACACCGGCAAAGTGCTGGCTCGGCCGTTCCCCAGCACCCCCCTCCTGCCTGCTTTGGAGAAGCTTTAACATTTCTCTTTTATCTCACTCTTGTGAGCTTCAAAGAGGCTGTGGAGCCAAGTCCTACCTTCCTGCAGATGGGGATTAACCAGCCCCTGCTTCCTGCGCTTGTCCTGCAGAACTGGAATTGATTTCTTTGGGGTCCAGCAGCACCTGCACCGCAGTTCCTGCACGGCTGCACACCCCGGAGTCTCCAAGGCTTTTCACCAGCCCGGCTCAAAGGCTGGCACCACCATCTTCAGCTTTGGAATGCAGAAGGTTATGCAAATCCAAGCCCTCTTCCCTGTTTGCCTGCACAGCCTGTTCTTGCAGGCGGGACGTTCACAGGAGCCATTCTGTTGGAAAACTCCTGGAAATCTCCCCAGTGAGCTCTGGTGTAGGTGTGTGACCAGGGATTCCCCCAGGCAGCGGGAGCAGGGCCCAGGGGAGGCTGCTGGAAGAGATGAAATTCATCTGTCCTACACAAGTGTCTCACCAGTGTCGTGCTCAGCAAGTTGTGTCCCTCCTGGAGGAGGTCGGTCCTGCCTGGGGTGGGGATGGGGAACCTCCAGCACTGGTCCTGGGATCAATGCCAAGGGCAGGGGTGCTCCACAGGGGTGCTGGAGGTGCAATGACACGGTGACAGTTGTCCTGCCACAGATAGGCAAGTGTCCAAGGCCAGGTTGGACAGGGCTCTGAGCCACTTGGGAGAGTGGAGGGTGGAATGGGATGGGCTTTAAGGTCTCTCCCAACCCAAACCATCCTGGGACCCTGGGAGTCTGTGGAGAAGATTTGCAGGGTTTCTGCATCACTGGAAAAGCAGGATCTTGCTCCAGTGCTGCTGCAGGGGGCTGCGAGGGGGCCCTGCTGGAAGGAGCTGGCACACATCCTGTCCCGGGTGGAGGATCCTCTGGTGCATCCCAGCCTGTGTCACCCCCATTTCTTGTCACCAAAAGTCCCTGAGCGTCTCTACAGGGCCAGTTTGTTCTTTGCATAATTCCAATTATGTTTGATGATTAATTGCCCAACTGCAGGATCTCACACAATGGACCGAAGTGATTGAAAACATGGTAATTCACGGGGGAAATGCTTCTAAATGTGATTTGTGCAGCAGATAAAGCTCCCTGGAAAGGATTACACGTGCTACTGGGATGGAAACCACCCTGGGTATGCAGATTGTGTACTCAGACAGACTCTGGGCTGTGGCTCAAACACTTCCACGCTTACCTGCTGCATTTGCCCCTTGCTTGGATCCTTTCTGGAGGCACCAGGGCCTCTGCAGGCTGATTTCCACTTTTTCCAGGGGAAAAAGGAATTATTGGTGATTTTAAGGCAAATAATTCTCATGGGAGGCTGATGCTCACAGGTGTTTCTCAGGTTTGTTCCTTTTTTGTGGAAAAGGATGCACACTCCTGTGCTGGTCTAAGCCATCCCAAGTGAATGCATCCCCCAAAAAGCTCCCACTGGGATATTTTTATGAGAGAAAAAAAAAAAGTTGCTTTTCATAGAATCACGGAATGGTTTGGGTTGGGGGGACACCTTGAAGACCATCTCATTCCATCCCCCTGGCATGGGCAGGGATTTTTTAAAAGGATCTGAATGATTTCTGTGG
Source organism: Dendrocincla fuliginosa (assembly GCA_035047845.1). NCBI lineage: Eukaryota > Metazoa > Chordata > Aves > Passeriformes > Dendrocolaptidae > Dendrocincla > Dendrocincla fuliginosa. The sequence goes on from JAWWMO010000019.1 coordinate 1,184,249, forward strand.
ATGGCCCCAGAAAGGCTGATAAAACTTTCAGTAATATTTCTTATTTTAAATGGGTTTTTTGAGGCAAATCAAGGCAGGGATGCCTGGAGAAGAAGGCTGAGGGGAGCCCAGTGTGCTGGCAGTGGGGCCATGGGGTGTTGGGTACCCCTTGCATCCAGACTCCCCTTCCACACAGTGTTTTAGAAAGCCCCTTCCCCGATGTCTTGGCTTTCCTCCCTGGCAGGTGCAGGAATGGAGGGCAGTGCCTGCAGCCCGGCTCCCTGGGAAGGAGGCAGAGGACATTGATTTATGATCAAAAGGGAAAAAAGCAAAGCAGAATAAAAAGAATACTTAAGACTTAAAAACAGGGAAATCTCGTTTCTTCCTGTGTAGGTGTTACCTGGGAATCTTTCATGTTAAACTTAAATGGAATTAAGAATGAGGGGAAAATCACCCTGGGAGTTGCGTGATCCTTGTAGCCCTCTATTAAAATTAATCCTGGCATTGATCTGTACAATTTATTAATAGGCTGGCACGGGGAGAGGAGCTGCTGCCACGAACAGCCCAGCCCTCCTGGAGCATCCCAATGGCTGTGGGTCCCAGCACCGTCCTCACCTTCACCCCCAGCATCCCATAATGGATCGGAGCTGTCCCGTCCAGACCCCCCAAACCAATTAACCACCGTCCTCCCTGACCTGCCGGGGATGGGCGACGACACTAAAGACTTGAAACGAAAAGAAACCCCAGAGCAAAGACCTAAATCTTTTTGGCTGCCTGATTAATAATCCTGTCAGGCCTATCACAGGCACTAAACAGTAATGCTGGTTGCAGCTGAATTTTTTATACTTTCTATTAATCTTTAATGATAGCTTGGTCACCTAGTCTCTTTTATCTTGTCAGATAAATGTATGGTTAACAGGATAATGAGATTTCTAAGGCTCTGTTCTAGCTTACAGCCATGCAGCACATGGGGTGACCCCTGCCCTGCCGGGGAGCCGTGGAGGTGATGGTAATTGCTGGATGTGCTGGGAATGTATTGGGAGCTGATGGATGGTTTAAACTTTGATTTGAGGTCAGGAGGTCCCTCGGCTCTGGAAGGCAACTGTGGTTTTATTACTTGCAGGATCTGATGGGGATGTAATTAGATTTAGCTATTGCTTTATTAATAAGTAATTGTTCCTACCATTGCTTTGGGTTAGCAAATATATTCCACTGATAATTTAGGGCATTGATACGGCTTTATTTATTAATAAATGGGAATGTATATTTTTGCCTGTGGCAAAGACTCGCACAGAACTCGGGCTGGCCACTTCTCCTGGAGTGGAGGATTCACTCTTTATTAATTCAATAATTAACCTAATTCTGGGAGCTGGGCTCTGCTGTGGAGAGCCTGAGTGTGCTGGCCGTGACTCCAGCAGTTGTCATGCAGAACAGCACCCAGGGACCTCGAGGGAGCTGGAGATCCTGCCGGGGATCACCGTGAGGCCACCGTCCCTCCCTGGCCACCAGCCCAGCCCTTGGGGAGCCGGGGGGCACTGGCAGAGCCCCAGGGGAGGGGGGGTTTGCCGGGTGGCCGACGGTGGCATCGCCGGGACCACCCGAGGTCACTCAAGGAGCCAACTCTGGGCCATCAGAGCCCTCTGGACCCCCTGCTCCTCCCATCCCCGACCTCAGGGTGCTCTCCCCCACCACCGAACCCCTCCCCATGGCCCCTGAGGTGCAGATGAACCCACCAGCACCGGGAGGGACCCCCAGTGCCCCCCCAGCCCTGGGCACCCCAGGATCGCTGCTCTGGGCTGCAGCCCAGCCTGGCAGATGCGCTGGGCTGGTCGCTGCTGGATCCCTCTGCCTTCCCTTGGATGGGCTCCTTTATTTTGCAGAGAGCCCCGGCATCCCGAGGTGTGTGTGGCCGTGCTGGGTGCTCCTTGCCCAGCTGATTCCCGAAGCAGCCAGCACAGGGCACCCGTATTTTGGTGGCTTTTTGTTGCTTTGCTGCTCCGAGGAAGCTCCTTGCATTAATTATGTTGCCATGTAGAAAGCTCTGGCCTGTCATATAGTTTTGTTTTTTTTTTTTTTTAAGCTCTGTTTTTCATAAAGTGGTCCTAAAATGACACGGAAAGCAGCTGCTTAAGCAATTGTGCCAATTACTGGGTCTCTGAAATTAAAACGCCTACACAGTCTAGATGAGATTTCTCCAGGAGGGAATTCAGCAATTGTCTTCATGATAATCAGGCTTGACTTGTCTTAGCACACATTAATAAAAAAGCAAATGCATTCAAAGAGATGCCCTTTAGTGGAGAATATCCACAATATAGTAATGAGTCTCCAAAAAAAAGGAGGGGGGGAGAGAGGAGGGATGCTGAGCTGGCTCCAGCCTTTCCTTGAGGAAGGGAGACTTGGAATTCATGTCATGGACTCCCTGGATTCTCCTGCTGCAGCTGCTGAATGTAAATCTCTCCTTTCTGCTGAAGCAGAGCCGTGGCCGTGGCTCAGGGGAGGGTCCGGCTGGGGTTTGGACGGAAGGTGGAAGCATCAGGGTCTTTGGTGAAGGCTCCTGTCAGCACCCCAAGGCACAGCCTGGTGTCCCCTGCATGGCCATCCAGTGGGGCAGGACCCTGGCAGAGGGCTGGAGGTCAAGGGCACATTTGCAGCCAGCTGAGGAGGGGATTGGCTCCATCTCTAGAAGCACAACTGGCCTCTGGTTGCACCGGGGGAGGTTCAGGTTGGATGTCAGGGAATATTTCCTCACAGAAAGGGCTGTCCAGCCCTGGCACGGCTGCCCAGGGCAGTGGAGGAGTCCCCATCCATGGAGGGATTTAACAGCCTTGTTGATGTGGCACTTGGGTCACCGCTGGGGGAGCTTGGACTCTGCCTCAGAAGGTTTTTCCAACCCAAACAGTCCTGTGATCCCGCGATTCCCTGACCCCAGCAGCAGGAGTGCTCCTCTCCATCTCATGAGCCCAAAGGGCTGGGAGGTGAAGTTGTTCGTGCCCTTAACTGCAGGTCTGGTCCAGGGGGAGGGATCTGATGGGGCACCAGAACACGATGAATTCCCTGCACTCCTCCCCATTATGCCATTTTTGGAAAAAAGGACAAGGACATCCACCCGTGTTAAGCAGCCACCCCACTTCCCCCAAGCTTTACAAGGTTTAGGAGCACCAGTTAAACCTCTTGGCTTTATGCCACAGTGCTGGGTGGGGCTGTTTTGTCTCAGACCATCGTCCCAATGCCAAGGAAAACAAGGACAGTCTGGACATTCGTGTTAAGACACCCCGTTCCAGCTGGGAGCACCAGTGGGAGCCCCCAGGGGTGCTGCAGCCGTGGGTGCAGGGCACATGCATGTCCACACCTGCAGGCACACGTGTGCTGAGGCCACGGGACATGGGACATGCACAGCTACCCCTGGGTTTGGCACCTCGTTTCCTTCCCCTCCTAATTAACAGCTCTGTTTGTGTTTGTTGGCGGCTGCAGCCTCCTGACAGTTTGTCTGGAAAAGGCTTTTCTTTTTTCTCCCCCTGTTATTTTCATTTCAAAAATTTAGGAGGCTTTAAAAACAAAAGTATTTAGAGCAAACACGATCTTTCTGTATGCAAAATTGATGAAAGAAAAAGACTTACAGCTCCAAACCCACCGCTGCTGCACGGAGAGGGATGCAAAGCCTCGAGCTCATGCAATCACAGAATGGCCTGGCTTGGGAAGGACCTTAAAGATCATCTATTTCCCATAAATTTAATTAAAGAGGGACCAGCACAAGTGGCTTTGGGCTGCAGCCCACTCCAGGGTCCCTTTGGCCGTGCTCCAGCTGTCCCATCCCTCACCATCCTCGGGAACCACCCTGAGCTGCTCCAGCCCTCAGCCCAACTCTCCTGGGGTCCCACGGCCCCCTCAGGCACCCAGGGTGGGCAGGAGATTCCTGCTCAGCCCAGGGGGACAAGGAATCCTGCAAAGCATTCCTTGCTTTTTCTTTAATCCTCGCTAGTGTTTGGGATTTTCAGACCCATCCTGGTTTGAGCAAATATTTTGATTGCAACCAAGTGCGAACATAACAAATGCTGTTTAGACAAAAGCAACACATCCACTATTAGTTTTAGACAATTTGTCCTAATATTGTTTTGGATCACGCATTTATTCCCCCATAAAGATTTGATTGCTTTGCTTGTTTCATTAATCTTTATTTGTTTAATCATCTGCTAAATCTGTTTAATCATTGGTTTAAGTGGAAAGATTACATGAAGATATTTAATGCTCAGTGCCAGAGCTGCCCTGACATCTAATCCAGCGCTGTTCCATCGCCTCGGATTGCCCCGGGTCCTTGTTTGGGGCAGCAACCCACCAGGCTCCCACCCCCTGGGATTTTCCGGAATTGTCCATCATTTCCCAGCCTCCCACCAGTGACGGGTGGAAAAACCAAGCAGGAAACCCCTCACGGCCTGCCTTTGCTGTTCTGCAAATATTTGCAGGGCACCAGGGATGGTGTGATGGATGTGGCTCAGCCGGGAGCCGGGAAGGAGGGTCCCCAGGCTGGAGCATCCCTCTTCCTCCCGCTGCATTTCGTGACATGAAGTCAATCCCCTGGAGGGCAGAGGCGCAGGGTGCCAGCACCCTTTTTATGGGCAATGTCAGCGGAATTTGTGGACCTTAAGCTTTGGGGGCAGCACTGGGTGGTTGTGGCTGCAGCGGGACCTGCAGGTTAAAGCCACATTTAAGCTGGAAAAGAGGGCTACGACTCCAGCGGTTCGGCAAGGTTCACTGCAGCAGTTTGATGATGGATTTTCCTTTTTTCCCTGGCTTCTTCCTGCTCCCAGCCCACGCAGCCCGCCAGTCCCGCTCCTCCCTGGCCCTGGCCAAGGGAAGGGATTAATATTTGATGCCTTCCCTTCCCGAGGCTGGCCAGGGAACATGCAATATCCCAGCAGCTCCGTGTTTGGCTGCTCCTGCAATCAGCACCTCAATCACAGGGGCGGTATTTTATGAATTAATAAAAAAACAGATCATGGAGGGTCCGGCGGGACGGGGCGAGGAGCGAGCCCGGCAGAATGTTAATGAGCTCGGTGGGGAATTTCCCCTCCGCTCCCCCCCTGGCAGCTTGGCCGGGCTTGTTTCTCACCGGTCCTTTCCCCCTTCTTCCCCGCAGCATCCCGGGGTGCCGGGGCAGCCTCCCCGGGCAGGGGGTGCCGGCCACCCACCCGCTCCGCCGCTAATTGCGCCGACCAGCCGCCAATTTGCGGCGTTCACCGGGCGGGCGCTGGCGGATCCTTTATGGCAGATCTTGTACTCATTACTGAATAATTCATCGCTGCATTAATGTCTTCAGATCCCATCGCGCTGCCGCTCTCTCCTCCTCTCGCTGCCTCGCTCTGCCCACTTGGGAAAACTTTATTATGCCTCGCTCTGACGACAGAGTATACAGATAAAAGATAATTGCTTGGCTTGACTCCCCCATTGATATGAAAATAAGATTTAAATTATTCACTTCAGTTTAAAGGTTAGTTGAAGGTTATTACAGGGGATAAAAAAATCACTCTTCATAACATTTCTGTTGGAGATGAGACAGGTTTGAAAGGCCTAATTTGCACGGCAGGCCGAGGCGGCTTGTTGTGAATAAACCCAGAGCCCCTCAAGAGATTTTAATCGCCAAGAAGTCAATTATTTATAAGCAAATTACGCTTTGCTGCTCGGGTATAGACAACCCAGCTAGGCATGAATAGGGACAAGATGGAACCTATATAACTTAATATACCTCCCATTGAACAACAGCGAAATCTTTACCCGGCGCTTTCCTGCCTCTAATCCCGGCTGGAATTTAATGAGCGGCTGAATTTCAGAGGGGGGGCCCGATCCCGGCTCCCTTGGACTCCTGTTTATTTTATTCCTCCCCTTCAGTCTCTCAGCTTCCAGCCTCCGTCTCCAGCTCCCTTTTGTGTTGCCGCCTTGTAAATGGAATTAAAGGATTGTAAATTTGCCTGCCGAGCAATAGGTCTTGAAAGCGGGACGTCACTTTGCCGAGCGATCGGCTTTATCCGGGCTTTCACTTAATGCTCTTTTATGTAGGGAACTATTTTAGTGTCTGGTGCTGGGAGAGTGGCAAATCTCCTGTACGGAGTTAATAATTAATGCTGCGGCTCTTGGCAGCGGGGCCGTATTTCAGAGCGGGCTCGCCCTGACCGCAGCTCTCTATTAATCACCTGCACTTGCTGCTATGCAAATAAATAGCTATGGAAAACCAAAATCCTTGCCCACTGTGCAACGGGATCCCAAACCTCTGCAGATGTGATCCAGCAGCATAAATCACTGTTTCTCTCTGGCTGTAGAAGCACAAAGTGTATGTGTAATGGAGGGATTCTTTATTCAGCCTTAAAAGGCAGGTGCATTAAAAAGACATCGACATCTTCCACTTAGATGCCTGAATTAATAAAAGGAAATGCAAATGGGCTTCTCCAGCCTGGGGTGAGCATGACTGGGCTGGCAGCTTCTTCCCCTGTGTTCACAGTGCTCCACAACCTGCACTGCTGGAGCTCTCAGGGGGGGGAGACCACAATAACCCCTCCAATGCTTGTGTGGCAACCTCCCCCTGGTACCTGGTACCCCAAGGATGGGGGATCCCAAAGGCTCCTGGGGAGCCTGAGCTGGGGGAAGGCCAACAGTGCAATTCACTGCTGGACCCCGTTAATGCAGCACCAAAGTTGGGTAGTGCTGATTTACAGAATCCACAGAGATGCTCCAAGGGCTGGAGCCCCTCTGCTCTGGGACAGGCTGGGAGAGCTGGGGGGGTCACCTGGAGAAGGGAAGGATCCAGGGACACCTGAGAGTTCCTTCCAGTGCCCAAAGGGGCTCCAGGAGAGCTGGAGAGGGATTTGGGACAAGGCATGGAGGGACAGGATGAGGGGGAATGGCTTCTCACTGCCAGAGGGCAGGGCTGGATGGGATATTGGGAATGAATTCCTCCCTGGGAGTGTGGGCAGGCCCCGGCACAGGTTTCCCAGAGAATCTATGGCTGCCCCATCCCTGGAATTGTCCAAGGCCAGGTTGGATGGGGCTTGGAACAGCCAAGGATAGTAGGAGGTGTCCCTGACCATGGCAGAGGGGTGGAACAAGGTGACTTTAAGGGCCCTTCCAACCCAAACCAGGCCTTCTCTTCTTTTCCATCTGAGACGGAAGAAGCACTGGAACACACAGTCCCCTTCCCCAAAACCAGACTCCTCACTGCTCACCTTCCTTTGGCACAGGGGCCAAGCCTGGTGCCCGCGGGGTGGGCTCTGGGGAGGGGGTGATGTCTCCCAGCCCTGAGGAGCCCCATGCCCTGCCCGGGCTGTGCCACCCCCTGGCATCACCGCGGGGCTGTGGCTGCAGAAGGGTTGCCCGTCCGGCGTCCCCTCCGCCCGCAGAGCTGTCAGCCAGGGTTATTTGTGCCTGTGGATGTTGTTTGAAATGAGATGTAAGCAAAGCCCATGTGTGCCTCCAATCTCCTCTGTAGCAGAAGAAAGGGAAGAGCGGAGAGTATGTTTGCCATCATGTCTGGCCCTTGATTTGTAGCTTTGCTCGGTGTCGAGCCGGGCTCTGCTGCGTACCTGGTGCTGGGGGAATGTGGAGCCGAGTTACTCCTGTGTGCTCAGAGGCCTTGTGTTTCAGTTAAACCCTTTTACCTTTTATTTAAAATTCACAGAGGCTTGACAGGTAATCTCAGGAGCTGCATCATTACGGCAGCCGAAGCCAACCTGTGGAAAGGATGCTGTGTGAATCCCTGGGTGAAGCCCCAGGATTTGCTCTGCCTGCCTTTGCTTTCCCCAGTTAGTGCTCTGGACCGTGGGGTGACGTCTCTGCTATGGGCAGGAGGACTTTGGGTCTCTGCAAAAGCACAGAGAGGTGCCAGTGCCTTGGTGGGGACTGGGAGGGGTGGGTGGTGCAGGGGCTCGGGTGGTCCTGGGGACTGGAGAGGTGATGTGGGGTCTGGGCTCTCTCCCCCAGGCACAGCCTTTGGTGGCAGGATGGTGCTGGGCAATGCTCCAGCAGTCTGTTGGGCAGTTCCTGGGGGGATTGAGGGGTTCCTATTCCCCAGGTTGTGCCCTGTATGGGGGTTCAGCCCCCACATTCTGAGTGGAGACCTCAGAAACCCAGGAATTGTTCACCAGGATGCCCTGGACAGGTAGAGCTGTTGGTGCTGCCTGGGCCCAGCCCTGCTGTGGGACCCATCAAACCTCTGGGATATATTGTGAGGGAGAGGACACAAGAGCCTGGGTAAGGCCTGAATTCATTTAAAAGTCTCCAAAGGCAGATTCCCACTGGACACACCAAGCCTCAGCAAGTTTCAGATGGAATCCTGATGGAGTGACCAAACAGGCTGCAGATGACCTTTACAGATGCCCATAATAATAATGATAATAATAATAATGATAATTTATAACGGCAATAACAACAACAGAAATAATTCTAACAACAATTATAATAACAGCAATAATGATGATGGTGATGCCTGGCTCCCCTGCAGCCCCATCCCTGTCTCCGCTCTGGTCTCTGTTTCACCCAGCCCTGCACGGTGCCTGGGCGGGGAGAGATTAGGGAACTAATTGGGTGGAATTGCTGGAGCTGGAATGCATATTGATGGGGCTGTCGGGATGCTGCTGCTGCTGCTGCTGCTGCTGCTGCTGCTGCTGCTGCTGGGGGCATGCACGGCTGGGGAGGGAGCACTTTGATCTCCCAGAACTGAGGGCCGGCTCCTGCTCTCATTAACCGGGAACTTGGGAATGTCCTTAAAGCCCCCCGGGATGTCCACCCCCGGCACCTGGGAAGGGTCTCAGAAGGAATGGTGTGGGCACCAAAAGCAGCCTCCTTCGGCCCTGCTCTGGCAGAAAAGGGGGAAACTGGGCATCTCTGCTGCTGCCAGGGCTGTCCTGTTCCCCACAGGAGCCTCCTCTGCCTGTGACCTGGGGGAACTCCAACAGGGACACCTCAGGCAGAGCGGGATTTCCTCGTGGCACCATAAACTCTGGCACCGGGTGTCTGCTTTCCCCGTGCTAAGTGCCCGTGAAATGAAACACTCACGGGGGAAAATTGCTTGGGAGAGTTCAAACGGAGTGTCCCAGGTGAGGCAGCATCCCTGGGAATTTCTGTGGGAGGAGGAGGTGCCGGCAGTGATTTCCCCACCCCAAATCCCACTGCCTCAGGGGAGCCTGGAGCAGAGCACACTGCCCATCCTTTTAGCAGCGAGTGCTGAGGCTGGGCCCCTCCTGCACTCCCACGTCTGCCTTCCCTCCATGTTCAGAGGTATAAAAATCCCTCTTAAATCATTCAGTGGTTCTCTAATGTATTCACAATGTGGACTATGGAACAAGATCTGAAACACTCTTTTTTCCAGTAAGACTATTAAATGGTGACACTTTGACACCAGCAAGAAGTATATGAGATTAAAAAGTAAAAACTGCATAGAAATCTAAGTGCCTTCACATAGTGTTAGAATAAAAATTGCTGTTAGGAGCATTAAAATAGAGTACTTGTCAGGAGCGATGGATTCTGGAGACGTGCCTGCTGCTTTCTGTGGCATCGCTGCCTGCCGTTCCCTCTTAGGGAAATTGGGAGCATCTAGAGGAGGCGGAGGATGCACTCCCGGGTTAAGGCAGAGGTTGAAGGCTCCGAGGGAGCGATGGGCAGGGCTTTGACCTCCCCTCCTGGCTGATTCCGCCGGGGAGGGACTCGTGGGGTCCTGGGGAGCCCGTTTCATCTGCCCGTGACATTTGAAGTCCCCCGGAGGCAGCTGGTGGATGAAAGCAGGAGATGAAGGAGCCGGCTTTTCTTGGCACCATTAATCATTTATTAGCTAATCAAGAACGCTCACAGGAGATGAGGAGAGAGAGAGGAGCTCGTTTCTAATAGGAATTAGTTAGCTTACGGTTATTTTTTCCCCTTGCTCTGATTTCCCAAGGAAATGAGGCTTGCAGAGGGCTGCAGTAACCCCTCCCTGCTTTCCAGGACCCCTTTGCAACCCGGTCAGGCTGACCCAGAAAACCCTTCAGTGCCTGAAATCCGCAGCAAGGAGCCACACCGAGGGGTGCTGGCCTGCTCCAGTGGAAATGTCTGCCACTGCTAACCCTGAATCCTGCCCTGGGCAGCACCAGGGAGCTGCAGAAAGCCCTGGGGACCTCTGTGTCACCCCACGGATGAGCAGGGTGTATGGACAGTGACCCCAGAGGGTGCTGGCTGTGGCAGAGCTGTTGTGACACCACTGCTGGCAGCCGGGCACGTGCCAGGCTGGAGTGACTCCTGCTTGGTTATGACACCACTGTGCCCAGCAGGAACCTCTGTGAGTGGCAGCTGGCGAGGCAGGAGCTGCAGCTCGTGGGGAGCGATGGCACCGTCAGGGCTGTCAGGGGCAGCACGGTCATGAGCCAGGGCAGATCTGCAGCTGCCGGTGCTGCCCACACGGCTGTGCCCGGGATCTGTGCTGGCACAGGTGAGCAGGGCCGTGTCCTGTGGCACAGCTGGCAGCCTGGAGCTGCTCCCGGGGCTGGGATCATCACTGTGCCACACCTCGGGCTCCTCTCACGCTCCTGCCCGGCTCTCTGGGCGATGCACACCACAAAAAGAGCCCAGGAGTGGATCAGAGGATCAGTCACAGAATCATTCAGGTCGGAAAAGCCTCTGGAAATCATCAAGTCCTCAGCACTGCCAAGGCCACTGATCCTGCAACGACCTGACAGGAGGGTGGAGCCAGGTGGGGATCAGCCTCTTCTCCCAGGCAACCAGAGACAGGACAAGAAGACATAGTCCTCAGCTGCATCAGGGGAGGTTTAGGTCGGACATCAGAAGAATCTGTTCATGGAAAGGGTGATTAGTTACAGGAACAGGCTGCCCAGGGAGGTGGTGGAGTCCAAGACAGGGGCAGGATCTGTGCTGGCTCCAGAGGGTGGGGCTGTCCTGAGCCTGCAGCAGCCCCCGGTGCTGGGACAGACTTCCTGAGCTGGGGGAAAATGCTGTCCCGGGCTGTGGTTCTCCATAAACACCCCAGGAAGCACCTGGAAAAGCAATGTGGGCATCCAGCTGGGAGCCACACACGAGGCTCTGCAGAGGGGCAGGGCATCAGCCTCCCCGGGGCTCTCCTGGGGGGTTCAGGGGGAACATCCAGCCCCCGACACCTCGGCCCCTCACACGGGAGCAGCCAAATCCTTCGTGGATTGTGTTGAACTTCCAGCTGCTGGAGTCACGTTGGGTGACAATCAACGCTTCTCTAGGAGGGAGTCAGATTTCAACTCCCCTGGCTTGAAAATGTGAACTCTACTCTCTCAAACTAAATAAAACTAAACCCAAATATATGACATTTTAAAATCTTGTGACATTTTCGTGAGTGACTCGTGAGTTTTGAACCTTTGGAGCCGGGAACACCGCAATCAGTTTTGCTGCCTCCGTGGGTGATTGCTTTCAGGGAGGCTTTAATTCTCCTATAAATACTTCAGCTTTACAACAGCAGTCCCGGTCAGATATGCAATAATACCCAGTTCTGCATTTCAGGTAAGGCTTTAAACTAAATTAAATCTCCTCAGTATAGCTAATCAGAGATTAGCTTTGATCACAGTTTGTTAGCCCAGGCCAATCCCATTCAAATCCTCCGGCAGACCCAATATCAGGAGTGCTTTGCCCTGCTCTTAGGATGCCAAGCCCCGTTCCCAGGGTTTTTTTCTCTTCTATTTTCAGGTATTTATCTACAGACAGTGAAAGGTTTCTCTGGTGCAGTTGTTGTCTCCTGGAAGACCTCTGTGGTGCAGTCAGGATCTCCTGCTGCCCTGGGCTGGTGGGTGGTGGGTGTCCTGTGCACGTGGCAGGCACTGGCATTAGGTCCCACCTCTGTGAGCTCCCAGCCTTCCTCTGAGCCTTCCTCCCTTCTTCTCCATCCAAGGAGAGGGTGCAGGTCTGTACTGGAAATGGGAAGAGGCGATGGAGACTAGGAAGGGGATGTTTGCTCGAGCTTGGCTGGAGAGCACCAAGAATAATGGTGTCAGGATGCTCCAGTTCAGATTTAGGAGCTGTTGTGTCACAGAATTACAGAATGGTTTGGGTTGGAAGGGACCTTCAAGAGCATCCCCCTGCCGTGGTAGGGACACCTCCCTCTAGCCCAGGGTGCTCTAAGCCCTTCCAGCCTGGCCTTGGACATGCCAGGGATGGGGCATCACAGTGTGGCACTTGTAAGGAGCTGCACCAGCCCTTCCTCCTGGTTAGGAATGTCCTCCACTGCTGTTCCTCTGGATTATTTATAGCCCAGGGAGTGTCTGAGATCACAAACGCTGACACGGAGCTGCCTCAGCACCCAGCTGGATTCTTGCTGGAAACATCAATTTGCCTGTTGCTATTGATTTTGGAGGCTGAGCGGTGGGGAAAGAGCCCTCTGAGCCAAGCGGAGGATTAAGCAATCATTTCTCCAGCAGGTGACATAACTCCCCCGGCATCAGTTTGCCCTAATGGGCCTGCTATTACTCAAGTGCTAATTGATTGGGCATGGAGAGGAGAGCAGCGAAATTCACTTGCGAGGTGATTTTTATGGCCAAGCTCATAACAGAGGTAATTTGCTGAAAACGTTCGGTCCCTCTCCGGTTACGAACCCTCGTCTGAGCTCCTGCCCTCCATCCCTGCCGTGCTCCAGTCAGCAAACCCCGCTCTGCTGGGGGCACCTGAGGTGAAGTCCCCCAGGAGCTGCTGTGAGGGAGTAATTCCTCCTTCTCTGTGTTGTGCTGAAGGATGCACAGAGATCAGGAACGGCACAGAGGGACCCACTGCAGGATCTGCCCAGGGAGCCCCAAAGATGCAGGAGCTCGTGCTCTGCTTCCCAGCCCGGGGAAGGCTTTGGAATAGCTCTGGTTGCCTTAGAATCAAGAAATCACAGCATGGCTTGGGTAGGAAGGGACCTTAGAGCTTATGCAATTCCACCCCCTGCCATGGGCAGGGACACCTCCCACCAGCCCAGGTTGCTCCAAGCCCTGTCCAGCCTGGCCTTGGGCACTCCCAGAGATCCAGGGGCAGCCTCAGCTCCTCTGGGCACCCTGTGCTAGGGCCTGCCCACCCTCACAGAGAAGAATTTCTTCCCAATATCCCTCTAACCCTGCCCTTTGGCAATTTTTGGGCAAAATGCTAATTTCTACAGCAGTCAGGGAGTTTCATCCCCAAACTGTTTATGTCTGTATCTGCTGTGCACAAATCCACAGGGGTGGGGAAATCAAAGCAAACCCTTCTGCTCTTCTTTTAAGCTACCTGAAAGTTTAACAGCTCTGGTTAATGCTTTGACTTGCTCTCTCATCCCAAATACAGCCCCTTGAAAACCGCAGATGTCTCCCGTGTCTCTGCCCCGATGATTGTGAGCTCTGATGGGCCCGACCTGCCAAGCCCGGGCAGTGGGTACCACCCCCTCACAAGGCAGATGCTGCCAGGCAGTCGGGGAGATTTCCTAACAGATGAGGACTGGTGCCTTTGAAGTCGTCAGCTGCCTGCCTGAAAAATCAAAACTGGAGCTTAGAGCAGCTTGGAATATCACCAGATCTTGGAAGAGATGTCAGAGCCTGGTCCTCGTTATCTCCCCGGAGCCTGATGGGTTTCGAAAGCCGCCAAGGTGAGCCCGTGTGTGTGGAACGGCACAGAACACCCAGCTAACCTGAAACTGTGGAAATTCTCCCAGAGGTGGAAGAAAGCCAGCCAGTCCTGCAGAAAAAAATACCCAAAGGCTTGTCCTGGGCTCTGCTGAGCCAGACCTGATGCACTATAAAATTCTGGGCAGTTCTTTGGTGGAGATTGAGACTGGGGGGAAAATGGTGAGGCATCTCCATCCATCCATTGACAGAACCAGGGGAAACGCCCTCACGTTGTGTCAGGGGAGGTTGAGGTTGGATATCAGGGAAAATTCGTCACCAAAAGGGCTGTCCAGCCCTGGCACAGACTGCCCAGAGCAGAGGTGGAGTCCCCGTCCCTGCAGGGATTTAACAGCCGTGTGGATGTGGCACTTGGGGACATGGTCGGTGGTGGCCTTGGCAGTGCTTTGTGGGGGTGGTTGTCTCAGTGGACTTTTCCAACACTGTGAGTGGCCTTGTCCCGTGGAGCAGTGGTTTGGAACAGCGAGAGTGGGGACACTGAGAGAAGGAGCTGCTGGTTCAGGATGTGACTGGAACCTGCAGGGTACCCACTGGGAACACCTCCCACCCACCCAGTGCCTTGGGAGCCGGGCTGGGCTTTGCACTGCGGGATGGATGGGGCTTTCTGGGGGAGAACAGCCGGTCCCCCAGTGCAGGGGGTGTGGGGCAGGGGGTGCGTGTCCCCCGCGGACCCCCGGCCGTTCCCGCGTGGGCAGGAGGGTGCACGGCCGGGCACAGCCACACGGTGGTAGGAGAGTCCCTCGGCGGAGGGAGAGCAGAGGGACAGGGGTGACCGAGCCGGGACCCCCGAGCCCCTCGGCCCCCGGCAGCATCCCCTGCTCCAGCCCTTCTGCTGCATGCCCTGACCGGGGTAATAGCTCTGGCCATCCCTCCTCCTCCTCCTCCTCCTCCTCTTCCTCTTCCTCCTCTTTGTCCTCCAGCCTGCATCCATCCTCAGCCCAGCTCGGGGCTGGATGAAGGCACAGGGCAGGGAAACAGCTGGAGAGGTCAGACTCCAGAATTCTGAAGGTCTTTTCCAGCCTAAATCATAGAATCACAGACTGGTTTGGACTGGAAGGGACCTGAAAGCTCATCCAGTCCCACTCTCTGCCATGGGCAGGGACACCTTCCAGTAGCTCAAGTGGTTCCAAGCCCTGTCCAACCTGGCCTTGGACATTCCCAGGGATGTAGGGGCAGCCACAGCTTCTCTGGGCACCCTGTGCCAGGGCCTGCCCACCCTCCCAGGGAAGGATTCCTCCCAATATCCCATCTATCCCTCCTCTCTGGCAGTGAGAAGCCATTCCCCCCTGTCTTGTCCCTCCATGCCTTGTCCCCAGTCCCTCTCCAGCTCTCCTGGAGCCCCTTTAGGATCCTTCTCTTCTCCAGGTGAGCCCCCCCAGCTCTCCCAGCCTGGCTCCAGAGCAGAGGGGCTCC
This sequence comes from Dendrocincla fuliginosa, assembly GCA_035047845.1. Lineage (NCBI taxonomy): Eukaryota > Metazoa > Chordata > Aves > Passeriformes > Dendrocolaptidae > Dendrocincla > Dendrocincla fuliginosa. The sequence continues at coordinate 1,199,263 of JAWWMO010000019.1, forward strand.
AGCCCTTGGAGCATCTCTGTGGCTGCCTCTGGACTCGCTCCAGCAGCTCCACATCCTTCTGATATTGGGCCCCAGAGCTGGAGGCAGCTCTGCAGGTGGGGTCTCACCTGAGCAGGGCAGAGGGGCAGAATCCCTGGTGTTGATTCCACGATTCTCCACTGCCCTGGAGGCAGTTGGGTCACCAGGTGTTTATTTGTCCAGTCAGGATATTTGTATCCCATTCTGGCTCTGCTGGGAGTATCTCCAGTCCTCAGGGAGACGTTTGCTTTGCTGTGACCTTTGTATCTGTGGAAAAGGCTCGGGCCAAGGTCAGCTTTAATGACAGCACTGCCTTCCCCATCGATCCGGGCTCTCTCCCCTGCCTGGCTCCCTCTCCCCCGTGGGCACATCGTGCTCCCTGTGCCAGGCAGTGTCACCACCAGGGGTGACGTCAGTGATGCACTCACTCCAAACACTCAGGGGGTGGAAGTTTTGCTGCTGCCAGCAAAGGAATTTTCCTCACCTGTTGGTTTGTTCCAAAGTAATCCTTTCCTCAAAGTGGGCAAACAGTTTGGCTTGGCCGCCCTCCCGTGACTCATCAGTGAAATATTTCACGGATCGATATCCCGGTGGCTGAACCCTCCACAAGGCTGTCAGTGCGGACGGGGCCATCCAGATGGGCTACTGAGTGGGGGGTTAGCTGTGTAACTCTGACACCCTCCTGCACTGCTCACAACAGGTCGATTAGAGACTTCGGAGTGTATAAAATCTGCTTCTCTCAAGGAGATTTCCGAGTCAAAGCCAACCCCATGAGAAAACAAATCAAGAGAGTGGAAGGTGACCCCGCCCATGGCAGGGGGTGGAACAAGGTGGGCTTTAAGTCCTTCCAACCCAAACCAAAGCTGCAGCTCTGCCAAAAATCCACTCAACACCAGACCTGTGTCCCACTGGGACAGTGGGAATGTGGGTCCCTGAGAGGTTCAGCTCTCACCCTGCCAGAGGCACCCACTCTGTCCTGGCCGTGCGTTTTTCCCCCGCCTTGGGCAGGACCCACCTTCCCTGACATCTGCAAATGTCCCCGATCCTTTTCCTCCATCTGTTCCCCCTGGCTCTGAGCCTTTCCTTGGCCAGGCTGATGGCGTTGCTGCTGCTGTTGGATCCTGGAGGAGAAAAAAGAAATCCAAATGTATTGATTTCTGAGCTCGTTTTAACTTGAAAACAAAAGCCATGAGCAGTGTGAGTCCAAAATATCAGTTTCCATTTCCAGGAGCAAGCGCTGGAGCTTTACAACAACTGCATGGACCCAAGAAGACAAGGAGGGAATGGCTTGTAAATAGCTTTTGAGTACAAACCGTGTTTCAGTTTTATGGGTGATGGCTGGAGATCCCTTTGGAGCCATGTGCTAAGAGGTTGGTTTGGATCCAGCTCAGAGGCTGCAGCAGTTTGGCCCATTAAAAAGTAAATTTTTCATGTCGAGAAACAATCTCTTGCAGATGGAGAGCTCATCTGTGCAAGAGGGAAGCAGCGGCTGGGTGAGGGCAGCGGCTCGGGGCTGGGGCTGGGGCTGGGGCTGGGGCTGGGGCTGGGGCCCTTCCCGACCCCCCAAGGATGGGGGAAGCGGGCTCGGAGCTGCCTTTGGCCGCAGTTCCCCGCTCTGGACCCGCCGGCAGCTCCCGGCCCACCACAAGTGCAAACCATTCGTGGTTTTCCAGCCTGGAGCTCGTCACGGGCTCGCTCTCCCCCAGCGCTTTGGCTGCACGGATCCCGCCGCTGCCTCCGGCTCCAGATGTTTGTGGAAGGGCCCAGGGACAGATGTGGCTCCAGCCTCAACTGAAACCAAAAAAAAAGCTGCCATTTCCCTCCATAAATCTCAGCCTTCCTTGGATTGATTCAATCGCAGGCAGCTCCTCTCCGGTGGTTTGTTGGCTTTGCGCGGTTTTCCCCGCTGTTCAAACACAGATAACGGCACTGGGAGCGGGACGTGCAGCATCCCCACACCTCCTGCATCACAGAGACAGCGCGGTTTGCTTGGAGTTCCCCGTAACTGAAATAACACATTTAAATAAAAAAAGCCCTGAGAAACCTGGAACTGCTTTTCACAACTGTGGCTGCTGGAGTTTTAATTCCAGCTGACACCAGTGAAGAGTCGCTCCAGTTTTAACCAAAAGCAAAACTCAGTACCTGAAACTGGACCCTGCAAAGGTGCTGATGATTTGGTATTTTTAAAATTAAAATTATAGACCTTTTTTTCCTCAAAAGAAAGACTTTTCCTTTTGGAAAACCCTCTCTCTCGAGCTGGAGAGGGACTTTGGACAAGGGCCTGGAGGGACAGGCTTAGATGGATAGTGGGGAGGAATTCTTCTCTGTGAGAGTGCAGAGGTGTGAGTGTGATTTGGGGTCACAGGAGCTGGCAGCACCCAGGACTGGGCAGGGAGCAGGCAGGGACTGGGCAGGAATGCCACGATGCCCATGGCCACGTCCCTTCCCTCCCACAGCCACTGGCGCTGCATGGAAGTGCCTCATCTCACCCTTAATCTTCATCTTTTGTTTCAAGCTTTTAATTGTGAAATATTCCGTGTGCGTTTTGCACGCATAATTATGGGCCAAAAGATGGTGATAAAATAGTTTAAATTAATAAGATTATTAAGTAACCTCTGCTGCTGGTAATTCCTCACTCGAGCAGGCGCGCAGTTCACTGTAATTAGTTTTCTGCTTCGCTGGAGCATGTTTAAAGGAGCTGGGAGGGATTTTGGGGGGAGAGAAAGCTGTAAAGCTCAACTCCGAGCAGAACAGAGGTTTGCCCAGGGAAGGTGACAGGGAAATGTCCTTCTCTCCCACAGCAGGGCGGGGTTGGGGGTTCGGTCTGTGTGGTGGCACAGAGAGAGGGGACGGTTCTGGGGTGCTGGCATGGGGCATTTCTTGTTGCCCATGTCCCCCTGGGCTCCCCCCAGGGCAGGATCCTCTGGAGAGGCTGCTCGGTGCCTCTGTCCCAGCTGCCATGGCCCTTCAGCACATCAGGAGCTGCCCCATTTTGCCAGACCCCTGACACGGGATTATTCTTTTTGGAGGGGGACTGATGGGAGGTGAAGGATGTTGCCACATGGAGGGAAGTCCTTACAATTTGTTCCCTGAATGAAAAACAAATAAGTCAATTCCATCAGCCTGGGATGGTGAAGAAAATCAATGGTTTCGCAGTCAAATCATCTTGTTTGGTCCATAAAACAATGTCCCTCTGCCAGGAAAGAGGGTGAATACCCCTCTCTCTCCTCCTTTCTGTGATCAGTGACAGGCAGGCAGGGCACTCCTTGGGTTTGCACATGAATTTTTCTCAGCTCATCCTCATGGGGTGCTGCACGGAGCGTGGGTCCAGCCCCAGGGCAGGCTGAGAGCGGGGCCACGGGTGGCACAGCCCCCCGAGTGGGCACTGGGCACATCCCTGAGCCGGCTGCTCTAAACGCCACCGGGAGCTGTGCAGTGCCAGCGCTCGGCACTGGGCTCGGGGAGCTGAAGGCAAACAGCTGTGTCTCTGCTGCAGAAAACCTCCCCATTACCTCTGTCAACAATTTTATTTTTAAAACTCCGCCAAATGAGAGGTGCATCCTTTATCTGCCGTACGGCGGCCGCATATGTAACACCAGCACATAATTAACAGTCAAGATCATTTACATTGTCGCTTAGCTAATTTTCATAATGTTTTCTTTATTATCAGAGGAAGAAATTAACCCAAGAATTTATTTACATACTAGTCTCAAACAGTAACAGCTTGCTAATTGCCTGTTAGGTGATTAATAAGCTTACAGCAGATGCTAATGAATCGAGAGCTCACTGTTTCAAAGGTGCTCTTGCAGCATGCTTGTGTTTTGGCAGCTTAATTAGTGCAATAATTATGTACTTGTTGCTCCTTCTTTCAAGCAAATACTGTCAAATGCTTAAAAGATTAAAGAGAATTATATCGCTGAGAACTCGCTGTGCTCGAGTGTTCTGCCTTTGCTGCTTCCCTCGGCTCTAAACTGGGGAGGGATAAACGCAGTGGTGGCGTGTTTGGGGCGGGTTTGCAGGAGGGGGAAGGAGGGAGCAGAGCCACCACTGCTGCTCTCCCAGCCCCTGCTCACCCTTAGGAGGGTGTTCACAGAGAACCCTTGGGTCAAGATGGGGACTGACACACTGGCACGGTTCAGTGGCCCTGCCAGTGGTGGTGGAACAGGTGGGCTCAACAATCTCGGAGGGTTTTTCCATCCCAAACACTTCCATGGTCCTGTGAAGATCTCCCAAGTCAAGGCTGTGGAGGCTCTGCAAGGCTTTCCCCGTGGCAGCTTCTCAAACGACCTTTGGCAGCAGAGGAGGGGGAGGTTTTCTTCGCCACCAGGGTGGGTCCCTGTAAAGGTCTTTGTCCTGTGCAGTGCAGGAGTTGGACTAGGTGGTCTTGTTCATCCTCAGTGATGCTGAAGCCACTGCAGGACCTGTAAGAGCTGGTGTTGGTGTGGGGGTGATGGTGCTGGTCTTTCTTCGGGCAGTGGCCATTGGGTGAGGGGGAGATTCTGCCCTGCTCAGTTGAGACCCCACCTGCAGAGCTGCCTCCAGCTCTGGAGGACACCATCAGAAGGACGTGGAGCTGCTGGAGTGAGTCCAGAGGAGGCCATGAATATACTCTAGCTAGGTGACCTTTGAGATCTTTTCCAACCCAAACCATGGGATGGTTCTACGAAGAGGCGTCCAGGCTCTGTGGAGGAGAATGGTGGCTGTGCTGCACCAGCCTAGGTGAGTTTCCACCTTGAGGGCAAAGAACTTGAGGTAAATCTTTCAGGTCGAGGTTGGGAGATCTCCTATTTGCCTTCATGGTTAGTTGCCTCTGCCATCTCCATGCATGCAGAGCTTTGGAGATCCCTTCATGACCTCCCTCTCATCTCTTTTCCAGGCTGGGAAGGTCTGCTCCATCCTGTTGACTCTTTCAACCACGCCTTGGGTTGCACCCAGTGCAAGCCAGGGAAGCTTCCATGCACAGCTGTCACCTCTGCATGGACCTTTCCCCATTCCCTTTGATGTGGGAGGGACTGGAGCAGACCCGGAGCTCAAGGTGGGAGCAACCCCATGTCCACGCTGAGACATTCACCTGCCCCCCTCCAGCACCGCGAGTGAATCACCGGGCTGAAGTCCCTGCACACAAAAGCCCCCACGATGGCCCTTGGAGCTCCTTGAGGGGGAAGAGCTCCTTCAAACCCCTCGCCGTGGGTGCAGTCAGAGGTGAAGTGCTGGGACAGCGAGGAGGTGGGAGCTGCTGCGGCGGAGCCTCCCGCGAGTGTCCTCCCGTGGGCGCCGGGGCTGGAGTGTTGTCCCCGTCTCAAGGAGCAGCCGTGGAGGCTGCTGGAGTGCCACTCGAGTGCTGAGACACCCGTTCCTGGAGGGAACAGGCAGCTGGGCAGGAGATGGCTCCGGCAATCCCCGGTTTCCTTGGTGACAGCCGGCATCTCTGCGCTGCACAAGAGCCGGGGCTGGGCGGGCGGGGACGAGCCTGTTTGCCGGCTCTTACCCCGTGTTTCTCGGTGTAGGGTTTCAAAGCCCTCATTGTTTGGAGTCCGAGGGGCCGGCTGATGGCAGAACCCCCTTGTCCGCCCGGGCATCGCAGCAGCGCTCGCAGCTCCATCCCCTGCCTGCAGCTCCAACCCCGGTAGCTGTTGCCATCTTGTTTAATTCCCGCCTTATCTGATTGTCACAGTGTGTTTCTCTCTATTAGGCAACGAGCCAATTTGTTACTTAACCTGTAATTGCACTTTAATATAAGCTATCTCAAAAATGTGTTTTCAGAGGGAGTCTTATAAACACACGGTCCGCTCCCAGCATCCAAGCGCCGGGTTGTGGGGGAGCGGGCTCCGAGGAGGATTTGGCACCGGGGCTGTTGGTTTTAGTGGCTGATGCTTTATCAGGGGCTGACACGCTGGGTGTCGTTCGAGGGCACAGCCCTCAGGAGCTCGCTGTATTTAAAACACGACTTCTTCCCAGGAATTCACTCTGAATCTGATTAGTTGCTGATTTGTTGACTTGAACCCTGTGAAAACCCAGGAAGCTTCTGACTTCAGCTGAAATCACATTATTGTGGGAAATGCGGTGCTTTTTGGTTTGTGGAATGCAGGAATAATAGTAAGAATAATGCTCTGCCAATGGCTGCTGGCAGATTCACTCTTTAATAACTCCAATTTCGCAAATTAAATGCTGATAGCGCGTCTCCCTCTCATGCCGTGTTCGTTCCCTGCTGCAGTTGTAGGGGAGGGAAGGTATTCAATCTCCATCTCAACTCATTAATTTTAAAAAGTTGGCCAGTATTTGCAAAGTGTTAAACATATAAAAATTAATGTTGACAAATCTTTGAGGAATAGAATGAAACAAAAGAAATCAATTAAGGAAACAGCCCGCGGTTATATTTTATAATCTAAATTGTGCTCAGCCTTGCAATAGAAGTCACCTGCAAACCCTGGTGCCGGATGGAAAGCTGAGGAGGGGAAGTTTGGGCTCAGCATGGAGTGCACTATTTGATGAAAATACCTAAACTTGTGACGAGTGTTGTGTGTGGCTCCTCCAGGTCTGGTCGCCAGCTTGGGCAATGTCCCGAGGGGGAGTGAGGCCCTGGAGAGCAACAGGAAAGACCTAAATGGACTTTGTGAGCTTTGCATGACGTCAGCTACAAGATGGAATGGCTTCCCACTGCCAGAGGACAGGGATAGAGGGGAGATTGGGAAGGAATCCTTCCCCTGGTGGGTAGCGAGGCCCTGGCATGGGTTGCCCAGAGAAGCTGTGGCTGCCCCTGGATCCCTGGGAGTGTCCAAGACCAGGTTGGACAGGGCTTGGAGCACCCTGGGCTGGTGGGAGGTGTCCCTGCCCATGGCAGGGAGTGGAGCTGGATGAGCTTTAAGGTCCCTTCTTCCCATCTGGGCTGGTTTTGACCCAGCACAGCAGAGCCCACACAGTGGTTGACGTGGACAGAGGGCTCGGAGTGAGGACCACGACTACACTTATCTCCATCCTTGATTCCTCCTGCGCCTGGCACAGGCAGGGCAGGACCTTGGCACGTGTCTCCATCATTCTCCTTCACCATTGCTGGCCCCAGACAGTGCCTGGGGCTCTGGGAGCAGGGGACAGAGAGGGGGCAGCGAGCACCAGCTCACCCTCTGCCGTGACCCATTGCCACGGGATCGCCGCGAGGACCGCAGGGACCGTGTTCCTGTGCTATCAGTGAGTCACTTCTGCTTAGGACAGCAGTATAAATGAATTTGGATGTCTGTGTGATCCTATCAGTGTTATCTCAGGCTTTGTATTTTAAGGCTTCTGTGGCCTTCAGAGTAAATAAGTGTTTTCTCTGGCTGACACATGAACCCAGAGGAGAAGGGTAAGTTGTCTTGGCTGGCTCTGGCACAGTGAGAGAAACCCTGTGGGGTTTTCACCACCAGTTGTCTAAGTGGACTAATGTTTGTTGGAGGCAGGGAAGCGATGAAGACAGACCCCACAGCATCACCCACGGGGGGATCCTGCTTGTCCTTTCGCCCCGGCAGCATTCCCAGCCAGCAGCACTGCCCGTGACCTTGGCCAAGCAAACAGCTCCAGCAAGGGGATGTGCTCACTCAGAGCCCCCTCTCCTCCTCGACATTTTCTCCTCCTTTTCCAAAGAAAAAATATTGTATTGACAATCTTTTAATACATATTTTGTTTCCATGAAGATTTAAACAGATCCATAAGAGTTTCAGAGGTCTGTATAGAAAATACAGCTGCGGAAGGAAGATCTCCATCCTGGGGATGGGTAAAGGAAAGATCCATCAAAGGATTATCTCCAGCATTCACTTAATTTTATTACTTCAAGTGACTTTATTACCTTCATTTTGCTTTCTGTTGCATTCCAGCACTTATTTAATAAACCCTTCTCTGGCTTTAAATAGCAGTTTAGTTTTATGGTAATGCTAAACTTAATCAGATGCTCAAATTAGCTTGAAATTAATTATATTGACAGCAATAACCCTTAGTTCCCTCTTCACGTCCTGTATACAGATCTCCTTCAAGACAGCATTAAATGCCATTTAGACACGGAAATTGGTGGCATCCCAGTTCCCTGCCAACAGGGGCAGTGCTGCTGGGGACACGGAGAGGGGGCAGACCACAAATTTGCAATAAGAACACCTCTTCTTTAAACTGACAAAAACTGAGTTTCCCTGGGGGTTTTGGGCAGCCTGAAGGCACCACCTTGCTATGGAGGAGCAGCTGGAGGTCATGGAATCCTGGAATGGTTTGTATGGGAAGGGACTTCAAATCTCATCTCATTCCACCCCCTGCCATGGGCAGGGACACCTCCCACTATCCCATGTTGCTCCAAGCCCCGTCCAACCTGGCCTTGGACACTCCCAGGGATCCAGGGGCAGCCACAGCTTCTCTGGGCACCCTGTGCCAGGGCATCACCATCCTCACAGCCAATAAGTCCTCCCCAATATCCCCTCTATCCCTGTCCTCTGGCAGTGGGAAGCCATTCCCCCCTTTGCCTCTCCCTCCAGGCCTATGTGAAAAGGCCAAAGACGCCTCTTCTTTGCTCTCTGGGGTTTCTCTTGGAGCTGCCAGTCCCTGTCACCTCGTGCTCTCCCATGGGAGCGAGATCCCAGCCCCATCCAGCCCCCCCAGCGGCGGCTGCCATTGATAATTGCTGTGTGTTGGTGGGAAGCCATTTGTTATTGATGCCAGTTTAGAGCTCTGATTAACTTAGCACGGCTCAGTGCCCCAAACCCAGCCCTTCCCGTGTTAACCCGTGCCAGGCTGGGGCCGGGCCCATCGTCCCTCTGTCCCGGGGGCTGTGACCTTTCCCGGAGCCGCCCCCCGTGTCCCTGAGCACACAGGGTGTTGAAGTGCATTAATGAGACTGATGTGATAAATCCTGCCAGCAGAGCCAGCCCTCCCTGCGGCCAGCTGGGAGTTTGCATTTAAACAGCCAGGAGAGTTTGGGATATCAAGGCACGGTTCATTGCCGGCGGAATTCCGGCTAGGTACAGCTGCGGTGGGGAGTGAGGACAGCCTGACTCGGGGAGGGCTCCTGCTCAGTCTGCCCTGCACTGCCGGGGCCCTGGGAAATGTGTTATGGTCCAAATCAACATGACCCTCTGCGAGCCCCGCGCGGAGCCCCGATCGGCACCGCCAGCGGCTCTTGGAACAGCACAGCTCTCCCCCATTGTTTGCTTGCTGGCTGCATGAGGGAAAAGGAATCAAATTAGAGCTCAAACGCCCCCAAAATGACCAAAATGGAGCAACACCCACGGCATTTACTGTCCATGGCTGTGCTATCACGCATGCCCCACGCCATTGCCATGGCAAAGCTTGGTTGGCTTTTGATTGGCTCCCAGGCACGATACGATGGGGGCTGCAATGTAAGTTGTTTTTCCTTTTGGAATGAATAACTCTTGTGGTGAAGCTGACACGAAGCATAAATTTGTTAAATTACATAAACATTATTGCGACCCATAAAATTCAATGAATCCTCGTCGCCTGTTTACTCATGGCTGGCTTTACTGTTTGCACAATGTAATTTAACGTGTCAATTTGCTCTCAAATAAAAAACATCTGGCCTTTTGACATGCCAAAAAAACTGCAGAGATGATCTGAGAACAGAGCTAAAAGCTCAGGCTTTACATAGCAGTTAGCAAGGGGCTCTTAAAAGGAAGCCAATATCATCCAGATCAATTGATGGCCTCTTGGCAAACCTACTTCTGCAAACCCTGCAAGATTAGTAAATTTTATCCTAATTAAAATTAAGAAAAGCCACGGAAGGCTGGCACGTGCTTTACAATTACATCTCCTGCCAATATTGACATCCAGTCTATTGGATTTTTAAACAATCTTATTATTTTGTAATCATGAATAACAAGGAGAAAATTATACTTTTATAAGAGATTTTTATTCTGGACGAGCTTTGGAGTCCCAGCAAATTAATTCCCCTCCCTAAGCCCCTTAGCTCGAGATTCTCCTTAAAATCTCAGACTTTGGTAGTCGGGCTCGGACGAACATCCACGTCCCCACAGCCCCATGCTAAGAAGGGCCCTTAAATCCCGGCTTAATCCCTAATAAGCAGTAATACCTATCGCTCCCCCAGACAGCACAGAGGAGATGCTGACCTAAATAAGGGGAGTTTAGAAGCCACATGTGGCAGCAATCCCCCGGCGAGCTCCGCGTGCCACCGCCGGCTGCTCCCGCTGATTGATGGAGACGTTTATGATTTGCATGGGAGACAGTTCGTGTAATTACGGATTACGGAATAAAGCCAATCGGTTGCAAAGATTAAAGAGGCCACGTCCCATAGGAGCTCTCGGGGAGCTGCACGGCGTTCCTCGCTCCTGGTTGTATCTTCAGGGCTGGGAAGTGCAGAGCCCCAGTCCTTGCTCCTGCGGATCCAGGCACTGCTGGAAGAGGAGCAGCCCAGCGCCGGGCCAGACATCAGCTTGTGGGGTAATTATGAGCCCTCTGGAACAACCAGAGCGGATCCCCGCGATGAAATCGGGAGGTTACAGCAAGTTCAGGCATTGTTTTAATTAAGGGAGAGACATCTTTTCCTTTGGGGAATGTTGAACTCACGTTCCAGCCGATAGGAAAGATTTCCCATATTGTCAGCGAGGGTTAGACACATTTGTGCGTAAATAAATTGGGATTTCTCCACCCCCGCCAGGATAACACGCAGTGTTTTCTTTGAAAGTCTGTGGGGCTGGCGGTGGTTTTACTCTAATCAAGTTCTTGGCATTTCGTGCGGGCTTATAATGGGACTCAAGTAGTTGCACATTTTCTGTAATTGGACTCGAGTAATTGCACATTTCTCCAAATGATTAATGAACGGAATTAAAAAGTTTGGAAAAAAGTTGCCTGCGACACTGGAGAAACAGGAACATCGGCAGAGCCAGGGGGAGAGAGGCTGTTACACAAATATTTATGGGCTGGAAGGGTGACATGGTAGAGGAGAAATCGCCCAGGGATGGAGGGGCTGTTCCACAGCCGGGTGCCACGGGGTATGAAGCACAAAGCGCGGTGGGGATTATCGGATCGAGATATTAGAGACATAACATGTGGCAAAGGTGACTTCTGCCAAGTCCCATCTCATCGCTTCTTGCGGGAGATGAAAAGAAAGAAGGAAATTCCAGGACATGGATTTCTGTGGGGTTTTCACTGAGCTGTTCCCACAGGATGATTGCTGGGTTTTTCCCCACCCTGTGAGTGGTGACTCCTCTCCTCTGTGCTCGTTTCCATTAAAGGATGGTGTTTGATAGGAGCACTGGGAGCATATGGTGCGGATCACTTGATTTGGAAGTCGTCAGAGGAAGAAGGAAAAAAAAGACTGTGGACACTCATCTGTAAAACCTGTCTGCAAACACAGCAAGGGCTGGCTCTGCCTGCTCCAGCTTCCAGACTGGGAGCACTTACACCTCCAGTGACATTATCTGTGCTGCATGGAGAGATCCCGGGGTCCCAGGGATGGCCAGATGTGGGTGGAGCAGGATGGGATGGGGCATGGGGGGATTCACAAGGGGTCAAGTGCACCCATCTGCACCCAGCCCTTGGATCCTGCACCCATCTGAGCTCCTGCATCCATCTCAGCTCCTGCACCTCCAACCCCAGCTGTGGCTCCATGACCAACCATAGCTGTGATTTCGGGAAAAATCCCCAACCCAGTGCAGGTACTGGTGTGGAAAGGCTGGCTTTGCCCAGGCCCAGGAAGCACCCAGGCTGGCAGGGGACTGGCAGGGCACAGCACGGACTGGCAGCATTGGGCATAGGGATGTGCTGCTTAATGTAACCAAGAAAGCAAAGGAAACTATTTTTCCTCCCTAATTTCAGCATAATTTCAATTTGAATCCATTTTAATGCTTCAGTTTGCAAATGAGGATGAAAAATAATTTCCTAACAGGAATTCCATGCTTTTCCCCATGGTGCAAACCCTACAGGGATCATGTACAACCCGCACTCTGCCTGGAGCAGGACCATGACCCCTTGGATCCTGCAGAGTTGGAGGGGCCATGTATTGCTCTTCCACTGGGCTCCCTGGTGGCTGCAGCACAGCCCATGATCATGACTCTCCCCAGAGAGAAAAGGGGCATCTGCTGCTGTGAAACCAGGAGAAATCTCTGGCTTTGGGCTGCCAATGGAAGTGTTTGGTGTCAGGGCTGGGCAGCTGGGCAGCACAGTCAGCAAGAGCAGCTCCATGGGGTGCACGGTCCAGCCCAGCGTCAGGCTGGGAGAGCAGGAGAGGACTCTGGGTCTGGCTTTACCCTCTCCCAGACATTGCCAGGTCTGTGGCCTCTCTGCACTGCCTGGGAATGAGCACTGTCTTGTTTTGCTGTGATTTTGGCCACCAGTGGGTCCTGCTGGTTTCTGCACCATGCTCGGAGCCGTTGGCATTTTTTCCTATCTGTCAGAGCAGGGGCTGCCATGCATGAGGGGGGTCCTGCTTTTGTTCTGCATGTGCCAAGAATTCCTCTCAGTCAAGAGACCTTTCTACTCCCAGGATCCAGGCATTGTTGAAAAATGGTTGAAAAAATATTCCAAGATGAAAGATGACGGTTTAAATTAAGGAAGAAGAGTTCTGGGGAAAAAAAATGAAGTGCTAAAGGCTTTGCTTGGCACCTGCCATGGCCAAGGGGCTCCAGGCCAGGCTGCCTGGCTGAACTGCTGACCAGTTTGATGCACACAGTGGGGAGCAGGACACGGGGATGGGAGTCTGAGGTCTGCAGCCTCACCCTTGGGTCTCCCACCCAGAGCAGCAGGAGCCCGGACAGACCCTGCAGGAATGGGTGTTGTGGGAGATGCAGGGTGGGTTGGGGGAGTCAGGGCTGGGTGTCCTGTTGGAAATGAAGCTGAGCTGTTTTAGCCTGACTGCTTCCCTCCAGCAATACCCTCCAGCACAGGGAATGCTTTAAATAGCTGATAACGCCGGACTGTCCCTCCCCTGCATGCGGAGAGCAGGAGCTGCCCGTGGCCAGCCCTGGCTGCAGGCTCCTAATTAAACCCGGGGCCCTGCAGATCCCCTCTCACTCCAAACACTGCTCCTTGATGGATGGCCTCCTGCTCCGGCCCACGATGCCAAACCCAGGGAGATTAGAGGAGCTGCTCGGGGAGTGGGAGCCGAGCGCCAGGGACGGTGCTGAGCTGATAACGAGCCCTGAGCCCAGACTAAACATGGCAGGGGGCTGCCAGCCCCTTCCCAAAAGGGGGTCGTGCGGGGGGTGCTGGCTGCTCTTCCACAGGCATTGGTGCTGTGCCTGGCACTGCCTGCTCTGCCTGGGCATTCCGGGGCAGATGGGCATGGCCGGGCAGGGGAGCTGCCTGGCCAGTCCAGAACACCCCAAGCAGCATCCCAGAACATCCCAAGCATCCCAAACTCCTCGCCCTGGGTGACGGTCCCTCCTTGTTCCTGTCCAGTGCTGCTGTCCTGTTGGGAATGATGTCATTCCCACGCTGGCTTTTGGCCACGGCTGCTGGCCCAGGGACAAAGAGAGGATGGTCTGGGCATGCAGGGATGGCCAGATGGGATCACAGGGTGGGCAGGGAAGGTGCAGCTTTCAAGCCCTTATTATTCCCCTTTTCTGCTACAAATCAGCATCCTGCCAGATCCTCCTGTGCTGGAGTGGCACAGGGATGGCAATGTCTGTGCTGGTGGAGTCCAAAGTCTCCAAGCTTTGCATCAGGCCCTGGGGGATCTTGGCATGATGGAAACCACCATGGAGTCATAGAATCCCAGAATGGTTTGGGTTTGAAGGGGCCTTAAAGCCCATCCAGTCCCACCCCCTGCCGTGGGCAGGGACACCTTCCACTAGACCAGGTTGCTCCAAGCCCCGTCCAACCATGCCATGCTCCTTGGTTCCTCTTCATCATTCTGTGGCAAGGGTGGGAGAAGCTCCCAACCCCAAACCTGCCCCCCTGCACCCAGATGGTGGGTGCTCTCCAGTCCTCCACACCAGAAGACATTCCAAGGCCAGCAAGAGCTCTGCCCTCTGCTCCCCCCACATCCCACGGCCTCCCACCCACGTCAGCAGAAGCCACTGGTGCAGAGAGGAGCATCGGGGAGGGAAAACTGTGCTGAAATATCTCTCCTGGTCTGAGCCAGCAAAACCAAATAACAGCGAAGCAGCAGCAAAATAGGATTTATAATACCCTCAGCTTTACTCTCCAATTTCAGCTTTGAAGATGAATGTTTGCTGCGCTGTTATTCATTTATACATTATTTTTTCCTATCTCCTGAGGGACACTGTGCTTCCCAACACACACACACACACACACACACACACACACAAACTGCATTTACTTCTCTTTCTGAAAATCATACCAGTTCTGCCTTAAAAGTATGTGTTCCTGAGCAGTCCTATGGCCTTGTGTAATGCCCCATCCTGAAGTGTGGGCAGCAGGGCGGGGAGGGGACTCTGCCCCTCTGCCCTGCTCAGGTGAGACCCCACCTGCAGAGCTGCCTCCAGCTCTGGGGTCCCAGTGTCAGAAGGGCATGGAGCTACTGGGGTGAGTCCAGAGGAGACCATGGAAATGCTCTGAGGGCTGGAGCCCCTCTGCTCTGGGACAGGCTGGGAGAGCTGGGGGGGCTCACCTGGAGAAGAGACCTGAGAGCCCCTTGCAGTGCCTAAAGGGTCCCCAGGAGAGCTGGAGAGGGACTGGGGACAAGGGATGGAGGGACAGGACACAGGGAATGGCTTCCCACTGCCAGAGGG
>JAWWMO010000019.1:1265656-1282063 GCA_035047845.1 Dendrocincla fuliginosa
GAGTGCCGGAAGGAGGGGGGGGTGAGGAAGCGGAGGCCCGCGGAGCGCGGCGGCCGGGGGGGTCGGCACCTGGCCCCGGCGGTGCGGGGCTGGGCTCGGCCGTGCGGGGCCGGGGGGGGGATCAGTGTGCGGGGGGGAACCGGCCGAGCCCGCTTCCCCCCCCCCTCCTTCTCCGCCCTCCCTCCTCCGCCCCCCGCACGGACTTTCCTCTCGTCCCTTTGTTCAGTGTTCGGCCTCTCCGGGAGCGCTCCGAGGCCGGCGGGCAGCAGCGGCAGCACCGCACGTCGCGATCGCCGTAGCGAGGCACGGCACGGCTGGTTCCAGTGACCGCGCCCCAGCCCGGCCATGTACCCCCAGGGCCGGCACCCGGTGAGTCCCGGTGACCCCCCCATCCCGCACCCCCGGAGCCTCCCCCCGCATCCCTGCCTCCCTCCGCACCCCCACAGTGACCCCCCACCCTCCGCACCCCCCGGTCACCGACCCCCGGTCACCCCCCCGCAGGCTCCGCACCAGCCGGGCCAACCGGGATTCAAATTCACCGTGGCCGAGTCCTGCGACCGGATCAAGGACGAGTTCCAGTTCCTGCAGGCCCAGTACCACAGGTGAGCCCGGGGGGACCCCCGGCTGCCCCCCCCGTCCCGCCCCGACCCCCCCCCGCCCGCGGGGTCTCACCCTCCGCTCTCCCCCCCCAGCCTCAAAGTGGAGTATGACAAGCTGGCGAACGAGAAGACCGAAATGCAGCGCCATTACGTTATGGTGAGAGACTTTAATCAGATTTCGGATCAGCCTGTAAATGTCATTAGCTGGGAGCTTGCGAACGGGGGAGACCGGGGGACCCCCCCCCCCGGGCCGGGCACTGCCTGCCCGGGGACCCCCGGAGGCGGGGGGTGGTGCCCGGTGCCCGGAGCACGGAGCCCCAGATGGCTGGAAACGCAATCCCAAGTTTCCTGTTAACCCCTTTGTAGCGCTTGAGGGGCGGGGGGGGGCTGGAGCAGCGACCCCGGGCTCTGGGGGGGTCCCTCGGCGTGGTGGGGGTCCCCCCTCGCTGCCCCGAGGTGCGGGGTGAGGCCACCCGGGAGCCATCCCAGCTCCCCCCGCTCAGCCTTCCCGAGGGAAATGGGCTCTTTTGTTGCCTCAAAACCCTCTTTTTAGCCACATTTGCATCGCGGGGCCCCCAGGTGGGCTCGGCTGGGTTTCTCATGGGTTTAGCAGGGCCTTGCACCCCCTTTCCTGGCGGCTCCCGGGACTCCCAGCAGCTCCTGGGGGGAGAATAAATCCACCCCCCCGGTGAGAAGCTGGAATTTTGGCCAGACTCCGGGCTGTACCTGTTCTGCCAGGGCTGAGCAGACGCCTGTCACCCAGCTCTGCGCCTCTTTGTTTTTTTAAGTAGCTTAGGAGGAGAAAACAGGAGTCAAAAGGAGTGTCCCCTTGTTAAGTGCCTGCCAGTTAAACCCATAAACATCTGCTTATTATAAGGTGTAATTTCCTTGGCTACCAGTGTTTTAAGCTCAGTTTTGACCAGGATGCTTTTTGGTAATGACCTTATGCAAATACCTTCTGTGAAGTTAATTCAAATTCTCCTTGGTTCCCTTATTTAATTGAATGTATTTGTATTTTTTTATTCCCCAGTACTATGAAATGTCGTACGGTTTGAACATTGAAATGCACAAACAGGTGAGTAATTTCAAGGGGGGAAGTTGGGATTGATTGATCTCCTGTTGCCCTTTTCCTCAACCTGATCTAAAATCGGCCCTGATTGCAGTAAATAGGGAATAAGTGCTGGATGCAGGGATGTGGCTCCAGGTGGGATCCCGCGGCCTGGCAGTTGAATGGGGGACTGCAGGTTGTTGGCAGGTTGGTCGGAATTTTTTGTGTCTGTTGCTGAGAAATTTGGGTTTTGAACAGAGTGTTTATGCAGAGAGGTGAGAACGGCCTCTCCTTCCACGCTGGGATGTCCATACCTGGAATAGTGCGTTCCCTAAACTGGGAAAACACTGATATGTGCTGTTTCTCTTGGGTTGTGTTGTTGGTACAACAGGACTGTTCCTAAGGTCATACCCTGATCTTCTCCACGCTGTAGCGTGAGACTGAGGAGGGAATTATCTTCAGGGCTCCCCATAGCTTACGGTGTGTTGCTCAATGTCAGGGATTTGTCTTTGCATCTGGGAAATGAAGCAATGTTTGGGGTTGGCTTTTTTTTTTTTTCCCCTCTAATATGTAACTTGCCTGAAGGAAAAAATAGAGAAGGCCCCAGCATAATGTGGTGTGGTACCTTGATAAGATTATCGTTAAAGAGCCTAAAGGCTGCGCACATGATGGTAAAACTTAAAGGAATAAAGTTATTATTGAGATTAGACCTGATTATTTGTGCTGCTGCTGCTTACTGGTTTTAGAAGGAGTTCTAATTAAGAACTTAAGGCAGATAGAAGTTGACATCAACTTTGCCGCTCGCAAATCAGCCCCATTCAACTCCAAAGTGGTTTTGCTTAATAGCAGCATTGCCCTCCTCTAAGGAAGCGTCGTTGGGAGCTGATGAAATGCAAAGCAGCGTCTCTGAATCTGCCTCTCTTTTCTTCCCTTTGCCTTTCTGCGGCGCAGTCACAGGGCAACGAAAATAATTCCTGCTTAGTCTTCAGTTTTTTAAAAATATCTTCTTCCATGCAGATAATCCTGACTTCTCACTCTTTGCTGCTCTGCCTGGACCCGGGCGAGGCAGCGCGGCCCGGGGGGAGCCCTGGGGAGCTGGGGGGGCCGTGCTGGGGCAGACCTGGGGCACGCTTAGCCCTGGGGTGGTCGGAAATCCCCCTGAATGCAGGGTTTGTGTGGAGGCCCTTGGTGGCCTCCTGTGAGGAGGGGACGGTTGTGGCTCGTCCAGAAGGGACACGGACCCTGTGGCTGCTTCAGCGAAGCCCGAGGGACTGGAGTAACACTGGAGTGATGTGAACACGGGCTCTCTGGGGAGGGGAAATGCTTCTTCCTACCTGGTGGCTCGGCACTGAATGGCTCCGCTCTGAGCAGGCGCTGGGAGATGCTGGAATGAAGCGCTGGGAGGTTGAGTTTGTTCTCTTGGTGGAAGCTTTGGAAGTGGTTGCTGATCCTGAGGTGTGCAGTGTGCTTCTCCACGGGTCCAGGGGTGCAGCCAAAGGGATCAGCGAGGTTTGGCACCCTTGGGAGGTGTGGATGGAGCACCCCATCCTTGGCTCTGTTGTGCCTTGACCACGTAGAGCATCTTCCCTTGGTGTGTCTGTGGCGGTTTTGGGGGGTGACTGAGCAGCCCCAGAATTCATTCCCAGAGGTGTTTGGTGCCCGGCCTGTTGCCTGGTGCTGTTGGCAGCCCGGGCGGCCCAGCGTGGTCAATGTGCTTTGCTGGGAGCTTTGCAAGTGAGCGGATAAATCCTCTCCGGATGATTCCAGCCCGCGCCGAGCATCCCTGCTCGCTCCTGGTGACACATGCTGCGTGCCGAGTGCCGGGCTGAGCGAAGTTTGGGAGGTGAAGCTGCCTCGTTATTTAATTGACAGCGATGTGCATGCGGGGCTGGAGGAAAACAAAGCCCTGCGAGCTGCTCCCAGGCGAAAATGGGGCGAGAGGGAGCGCAGGGATGGCAGGGCTGGACCACAGCGGGGCCTGCCGAGGGTTTTCCCTGTCTTTGGGGCGGCAGCATCCCCCTGAAAGGCATCCTCGCTGCAGCATCCCCCCGCAAGGCATCCCGCTAATTGCGGCGTGGTCCTGCCTGCATCTGGTTGAGGGTGGCTGGTCCTGAACAAACAAGTTTATCAGCTGACCTGTTTAGCGGTTGACTTGTGTTTATCTGCACACAATCAAGTAGACTGAAGTGCTTGAATTATTCATGCAGTGTCCTGCCCTCCAGACTTGACTGCTTGTGATTACATCTGCTCCAGACAAACATTGATGGATACTTCATCTTTAAGCAAAAGGGGATTGTCTGTCTGTGGGCTTATATAACAGATTATCTCTTCTACGCTGAATATTAAGTGTGTGCATATGTGGCTGCGTGTGGGGTTGTTTTTTTTCCTTCCCCCCTTTCTTCTCGTTTTGTTTCTTGTTAAGTAAAAAATGTACTTTCATAAACAACTCCATATGCAAGGAAATATTTAGGAAGTGACTTGGTTGCAGTGAATCGCTCCTTACATCAGTCTTCCTGCTGAACTAAGCTCCCTTCCCTGGGCTCAGCTTTCTTAAACCCAAGTGCAATCATGAGTTTTCTTTTGAAACCCCAGCAAAACTACTTTTTCTTTTTTTTCTTAGGGCTAATTGATTTTTCCAAAAGAAACTTTGCTTCCCCTGTTGGCTTTGCATTGTTTCTGTGCAGATCTCCGTGGATAATCGCCGACTGCAATAACCATTCCAAAAGAAAAACTAATTTTGCGTGGGGAAACGGGACACCTCGGAGGACAGAACCTTTGTGCTGGGTTTTATTTCTTTTTATGGCTGAGAACCCTCCACATAAGCACTTCTTGTTTTCGTGCTTAAACACTTAATGCTTGGAACAAACCTAAACCCCCCTGACACTTCCAGGGAAGAGAGGCAGGTTGTTTTTTTTTCTTTTTTTCTAGAATATTCTAGGAACACAATATACTTTCTGTCATGCTTGTTAGCAAGGAGTGCCAGGTAATAATTTGCTAAATACTTCAGAAGCCAAGTAATTTGTTAGCTCTGCTCTCAGGTCTCCTAAGGTAGAAGGGAATATTGCCAGAGCTTCACCTCTCCCTCCACTTGGTTTTGCAGGTGGGTTTTGGGGGTCCTGGGTGCGTTTGGGGGTCTGAGTGAGCTTTGCCCCCCACATCCCATTGCTGGTGGTAATTCTGTAATGAGGGGTTGTGTCCTGCCCCTCCACCCCCCCTCCCTGATTTAATTCTCATCAGCCGGGCTCTCCACTTTGCTAATAACGATAGCAGCCACAAATAGCTTTCAACATGCCATTGACAGCCTGGTTGGAGAGAGCACTTGAAATAGTGGTAGACAGCTGAAAGTACCCATAATTGTGCGCCGGAGTGAGAACCACACTGCTCAAGGGCCTTATTTTCATGTGCTTAAAGAGACAATATCCTGGTTTCAACAAATGCTGCTGGTGCTTCACTGCTGGTGTGATTTACTCCTCACTGCTCGCCCAACTCCCTCTGCCAGGGAGGAGGTTTGGGGGTCTGTGCAGCGTGGGGGGAGCACCTGGAGTGCCTGAAGGAGGTTTGGGGGGTCCAGACCCGTCTTGGAAACATCACTGGGGAGTGTGTGTGGAGGGATCTGTGATTTGGGAGCCCAGGAGGAGCTGGGGGCTCGTGGGTGGGAGTCTTGTGCGGGTTGTGGGATGGAGCTGGTGCTGTGTTCCTGCATCCCATGGATCAGCAGCTGTGGCAGCCCCACCAACCCCACTGCTCTGGGGTTTTAGGCATTCAGTGTGTGTGTGTGTGTGTATTTATACGTGTGTATATATATTTATACTTCCCCAAGGAGTGTTTGGACAACACCCTGAGGGATGTGGTGTGTTTGTTGAGGTGTCCTGTGCAGGGCCAGGTGCTGGACTGGATGGTTCTGAGAAGTCCCTTCCAACTCAGGATGTTCAATGATATAGAAATGTGATGTAGATATATATATATATATGGTACAGATGTTTTGGTGTGTTGTGATTTTTTTGGGGTGTTTTCCAAGAGGAGGAGGGGCTGTGCTGTGTGTTCAGCCTCTTCTCCCCATCCTTCCTCCCAACATATAAATCCATGAGCAAGGGCAGGTGGAATTGGGGCTGGTGTGGCCCAAAATCGGTTCTGAGGCTCTGTCTGCCGTGGCCTGGTGTGCACTGGTGTGATTCCCTTCCCCACAGAGGTTTGGGGAGTGCTTTGTGCAGGGAGTTGGTGTGTGCTCCCTTCAGAGTGGTGATTGTGGGGCTGGTTTCTGAGGCACCTCCATCCTCCCAAGGACTGGGAGCCCAGGAAGGGTTTGGATCCCATCCTGTGCTTGGGGGAATGCTGGGATCAGCCTGGGGATGCAGCCCCTGAGGCTGGGGCATCCCTGGAGCTCCCATCTGCCTTATCTACATCCAGGGCTGATATATTTTGGCACCAGGAGCATCTCCATCACCCGGAGCAGTATCCGTGGGGTATCACACAGGACCCCTCAGGTTCCAGCCTGGAATTCTGCACTCCCACGCTTTGGGTCATTTGTAAGGCTGTTCCTTTCAGCTCTGCTCTGCCTCTCCCATGACTGACGGCCACAGGGTTATTTTTAAACTTCCCTCTGCCACGTCCAGGTGTAAAGACGAGAGGCTGAGGAGCTGGGGCTGCTGGGCAGAGCCAGCCTCAAGCTATTTAACACCATGCCACTGTGTTCCTGCTCCCAGAGCCCCATCCTGCCTCCTGACAGGATGCCAGGAGCAGCGCCCTGTGCCCTCCAGTGCTTTGGAGGGTGGCACTGGCCATTTTAAGGGCATGTGGGGTGACAGGACCCACAGCCTGGAGCCAAACGGTCCCTCTCTTGATTTATCACCAGTGCAAATGTTTTCTCTGGTTTCCCCCTCCCTGCTGGTGAAACACCACCCCAGAAGTGTTTCTGCTCAGGCAGGAGGTCAGATTCTTGGCAGAGGCAGGGGATGGTGGTGGGGGTTAGTTGGGATTTCAGGTTCTCTCTGTTCCTGCCCTTTTTAAGGACTGTCAGCATCCCTGTGCCTGAGATGCTCCCGTGGACCCCCAGGAGAGGCACCCACCCACCCAGCACCCACTGAGCACCTCCCGTGGATGTTTGGGTGGGTGTTTTATCCCCCCTCATTTGCAGCCGTGGTCCAGGGAAGATGCAGGGCATCGGAAGGGGATGCAGAGCCTGGGATTGCCATGGCAACCTGCCGTGGGGAATGGAGGTTTTTCTTGGCAGGAGCAGCTCGGGGGGCTCCGGCACTCTGGGCAAGGTGATGAATGAGCCCTGTTGTGGGGAGGGTGTAGGAGATGAAGCCCTCCCCTGTTCCTGATGTGCTGGAGGATCCCATTTCGCTCCTGATTAAACTTTTAATGGGGACAACTAGAGTTTAATATGCTGTGGAATGGGAAAAGTAAAAGTGAACAAATATTTAAAGACTATTGAGTCTCATGTTCACAGGAAACCTCACGGTTGTAAACATAATATTTTGGACATCTAATATCTTGCTGCTCACTGAATCCCATGTGGAAAGTCTGTCTCTTTGAGGAATGTGGCGTTTTGCTTCAAATCTTTGTTTGAAGTTTGGGCAGAACTGGATTTCAGTGTGGAGGAGATGTGTTGTTGTGAGTCTGAACCATGTGATTCCTGGGGAAAACCCAACACCTTCCCTTCCTCCTGCCTGTAATCGGCCTCTTTGGGTGCTGGATTTTTCCTGTTACTCTGACCCCACCCCTGGGCGACGCAGCCCGGGGAAGCTCACGCTGCACCGCTGTTTTCACCTCAAATAAGGATGGAGTTTGTTCTAGAACTCGGGAGCTGGCAGGGAAGAGCTCACAGGAGCAGCGGCTGGGCTTTTCACATCCAGAATCCAATAGGCTTCAGCTGAAGGAATAAATATTTAATGGAGCTGCAGTCTATATATAATCTAATCGATGCCTCAGTGCCAAAAAGCCTTTAAAGAGCTTTTCCTATCACTGGGCAGCGTGTGGTGGGAACACTGGGGTGGCTGGTGGCACAGACGGTGCCAACCTGGCTCCTTGGGACATGGTGGGCTGCATTTTGGCAGTTTCAGCTTCCAGCCCAATTTTTTGGGTGCAGAGCGGTTCTTGGGTGATGTGTGAGTGTTGAGGGGTTAAAAACTTGTGCTGGCCAGAGCCTGTTCCTCGGGGCAGGGATATTGCACTGTCACAGGAATGAAGTGTCACTGGAGTGCCAGGACAAGGGGAATGGCTTCCCACTGCCAGAGGACAGGGTTAGGTGGGATATTGGGAAGGAATGGGTATTGGGAACGTGTGGGTGGGCAGGCCCTGGCACAGGGTGCCCAGAGAAGCTGTGGCTGCCCCTGGATCCCTGGAAGTGTCCAAGGCCAGGTTGGACAGGGCTTGGAGCCACCTGGGCTAGTAGAAGGTGTGGGCAGGGGGTGGAATTGGATAATGTTTAATGTCCCTTCCCACCCAAACCATTCCAGGAGTCCATGATCCCCAGCTCATCCGTGCATCCTCACGTTCGGGGCCATGATGATCCTGGGGACTGGTGTAGCTGGGGCTGGGGTACCTGAGTCCAACTTTCCGGTGCTCCTGCCTTGGCACAGTGTGCCAGCACGTTCTCCTGCCCCCTGGAATTGCTAATTAAAGCATCAGGTGTAATCCAATCACTGGGGTGCTTTCAGAGAAGACGATGGACAGAAATATCCCTGTGGCTTTGCAGCCGAAGCAGCAACGGGGAGGTGTTTGGGGACTCCTGGGAGCAGGACCCTGAGCTCTGGTCTCTGGGGGGCTGTTCCTTCCATGGGAGTGACTCCAGGTTGGGGGAGATCAGGGTTTTCCTGGTGTCCTCTCGCTTATGATCATCCTGGGAACATTGGTTGTGCTTGTTGGGTTGGTCTTGTAGTAACAGCAGCACGACCTGGCCATCCCCCAGCACAGCAAAGGCTGAGGGTCTGCTGTGCTTTCTCCTCCAAACTGTATTTTGAGGATTTTTCCTGCAGTATTTGAGAGCAGGTGGAGCAGAGAGCTCCTCTCTGGGTTAGACGGTCTTAAAAATGCGAGGTGCTGCAGGACCCATCCTCGGGGCTGAGCTGTGGGGTCAGGAGGGTGAAGCCTTGGCATGGCAGGGGTGGATTTGGGGGGCACAGGGGGGCTCTCTGAGCTGGGGGGTGGCTGCTGGCTGCCTGGGGAAGGAGGCAGCTTGCCAGCAGCGAGGCTGGAGCGAGCCCCGGTTAATCACTTGTGTTATTGATAACGAGCTGCTCGGGGCTGTCGGAAGGAATTTCTGGGCGTTTGATTCCCTGCCAGCGCTCGGCTCCGGCCATTGTTGTGGCGCTGGATCCTCGGCCGTGTTTGAGTTGGACCCAGAGCTGTTTTCACAGCTGCCCCGGCCGGGAGCAGCCGCCGTTAACCCCTGGGAGCCGGGCGAGCCTGGCTGGAGCATCCCTGGGGTGGCACCCCCAGCACTGGACTGGGGCAGCTCTCCAGGAAAACAGCATTCCCCGTTAATTATTGCCACAGTCATCAGCGCTGTTGGTTGTTAAACTCCCAAGGGTGCAGCAGAGCTGGTGGGTGTCAGTGGATCTGGGTTGCTCCAGGGTGGGATGTAAGGATGGTGAAGGGAACAGTACCAGCTTCATGTGGGATGGGGAGAGACCAGAGTGGGCACCCCCAGCCCTCTCTGGTGTCTTTGCCAAGGTTTCTCCTGGAGAAACTCAACACACACCACAGTGACAGGAGCAGGAGGCGATGGTGAGGGCCACCAAAACTGGATTTTATGGGATCCAGCCTCCAGCAGCTGCTCCAAGGATGAGGAGCTGTGCTAGTGCCTGGCTGTGTTTTCTTGAAGCCAGGGAAGTTGAGGCTGGTGCAGCACTGCTGGAGTTGGTCTGTGACACTCATCCTGTGGTGGGAAGGGGACTGAAGTGTCCCAGGGGAGCAGGGATGTGTCCATGTGCTGCTGTGACTGAAGGTGCTTTTGTTGCCTCTCTTGGGAGCTGCTGCTTCCACTTGCAGAGTTGAGAGGGGACCGGGAGGGGATATATGGGAAGGGACATGGAGAGGGGACAGGGAGGGGATGTGCAGCGCTGCTCCAGGAAGCCTCGTGCCATCCGTGGGAGGCTGTTTGGTGCTGACTCTTGGTTTTTCTTCTTCCTTTTTTTCAGACAGAAATTGCTAAACGACTGAATACAATTTTAGCCCAGATCATGCCTTTTCTGTCACAAGAGGTAAGGAAGTTTTCATACCCTGGGTGGGGAGATGCTGCTTCTCCTGGGGGTGTTTCCCCAGGCAGGCAGTGCTGAGCCCCTCAGGGGTCCCTGGGATGTGGGGCTGAGTGAGAAACAGGGTTCAAATCCTCCACATCTGTTGGAAACCCCTTGGGATGGGGGAGAGCTGCGCCCTGCGAGGGGGTTGGGGTCTGCACAGAGCCAAAAAGGCTGTGAGGGGCTTCTCCACCCCCCTGCACCCCGTGGAGCTGGAAGGTGCTCCCATGAGCAAAATAGAGCCCAAAAGAGGGATGAGCATCTGGGGGCGGGTCCTGCCTCTGGGCTGGTCGTGCTCCTGTGCCCAGCTCTGACCTGGCTATGCCCCTCTGTCCCTGCAGCACCAACAGCAAGTGGCACAGGCTGTTGAACGTGCCAAGCAAGTGACAATGACGGAGTTGAATGCTATCATCGGGGTACGTGGACTTCCCAATCTGCCTCTCACCGTGTGTATACCCCTTTTATTCCTATCATTTACCATAACCAGAGGCAATCTTGCGCTCAGGAGGGATAAAACAGGGTGGCTCACACCCCCCCAGCCTTCCCACAGCCCCCCCCAGCCACCAAAACTCCCCCAAACCACCAAAACTCCCCCGGTCTGGCATTGAGTGAGACATGGGGTGGCATCTGTCTCCCTCCCCGTGTGCTGATGCAGCTCCAGGAGCCTCCAGCAGCCAAATTGGATGTTCTCCATGGCCCTGGGGAGTGTTTGGGGTGCAGAGCAGGACCCACAGCCCCCCTGGACCCCCTGAGCCCAGGCTTGTCTCTGTTGGGCTGTTGGTGTGGAATGTGCTGTGGACCTGACGGAGTTGTTGTCCCATGCCTTGACTTACCCACTCCTGTCTGCCCAGGCTCTCTCTCGCAGATCTCGGGGGCTTTAATTTGAAGATTAACCATTTTTATTGTTTCTTTAATTGATACCACAGTCTCAGTCCTGCAGCAAACCTGCTCCTCACCCTGGGACATCGGTGTTCCCATCCAGCATCCTGGGCAGGTGGCTCCAGAGCTTCTCTAGCTTTAGTTCTTTGTTTTCCAGAAAGTACTCATTTTTAATGCCTTTTTTAAAATAACTGTTTGCACTTCTTAAGCTACAAGGATCTTTATAATTCTCTGCATTTGACCTGCTCTTATCTCCATTTTTCTGTATCTTATGGGTAGCACCAAAGGTAGAATCGTGCTCTGGGCTCCTTCCTGCAGTCTTTGGGGATGAGGGAAGGTTTGGTAGCAGATGAGTCCCTGGTGGTGGGGTGGGTGGCCCAGGAAAGTGACCCAGTCTTGGGTGCTGGGTTTTGGGGTGGCAGGCAGCACCCTGGAGTTGCCTGGCCTTCTTGCTGCTCTCACACCTTTTGGGAGGGCTGGGAGGTGAGCAGAGACAGGGAGGAGGGAGCCCATGGCTTTGCTGAGCTGCTGGAAGCTGCAGCCAGGAGCCCCCGGCAGCTGGAGGCAGATATTGGAATTCAATTAAGGTGAACGAGCAGGGCCCGTGACCCCCATTTCCGAGGTAATTGCTTCCTTGGATCAGAGCGAGTGCCTCCTGTCATTAAGCAGCCAGCCCAGCCGTTTAATCGCTTTCCTGACGAACTTTCAGCAGGAATTATGGGCATCTCCTTCTGCAGTGGCTTGTCAGGGAGGGACACGGGGCTGGCAGGAGGGTGGTGGGCAATTCCACGTCCTTCCAGGGCTTGTAGAGGAGAGCAGAGCTCATCCCAGAGATGTGGAGCTGGTTTGGGTGGTGGGTTTGTGCTCAGGTGCCCCCTGAGGCACATAATCCAGAGAGTTTTTTGGGTTTTGCTCCTCTCTGTGCACACAATGGCATGTTATTGTAGGGTTGCTGCTGGCAGGAGAGTGACAAGTGATTCCATGTCCTTCCATGGCTTGTAGAGGAGGCTCCAAGCTCATCCTGGAGATGTGGAGCTGGTTTGGTCTGTGCTGCTGCACCTGCTCAGGTGCCCCCGAGACACAAACCCCAGAGGATTTGGGGTTTTGTCCTCCCCTCTGTGCACACAGCGGGTTGTTATTGTAGGGTTGCTCATGTGGACACATCCCTTGTGTTTTTCTGCTCTCCTTGAGTGAGTGAGGGCAGCACTGGGGTGTGCACAGACCCACCCCCTGTGTCCCTGGGGATGGGTGGCTCTGCTGTCCCTGCCAACCCTCCCACCAAGGGACACCTCTACAAACTGCCCCAGCACTTGGTGCAGGTGCTGCCTCACACAAAACCCCACCAAATCATGAAAACCTCTTCTTTTTTTTTTTTTTTTTGCCCTTTTTGAGGTCAAGAACTGTTAATTTTATGCATCTAGGCCATTGTCTCACAGTTCCTCTGCTTCAGGCTTGTGTGAAATTGAGCCCTTGATTTGGTTATAGCTCTGGAAATGATTAGACTACTTTACTAAATTTAACGCAAGTGGTGAACTTAAGTGGTGAACCATTAAATCGGTGAACAAAGGCATGAAGCATGATGTACATAATCCAATTAAAACCACTCCATGGACCTGATATTCCTTGCCAGCTTTCTCCTAAATTTATAACCTCTTCATATCTTCACCATCCTTGTCTGGCACGTGCTGAGGGACCCCAGAAGGAAGGAAACATCTCCGTGTCTCTGCATCCCCATCGGCTCGTGGTGTCACCCTGGGTTGGGTCTGCAGGGTCTTTTTCCAGTGCCAGCTGCTGTCCTGGGATACGAGGGGACATTAATCTATTTTGGGGTCCTGCCAGCAGATGAGGAGCCCCAGGGCAGCATCCTGAGTGGGTCTGAACTTGTGGTTCAGCTTGAGCACACTGGGGAGGTGGTGGGAGAGTCCCTGGTCCTGGAAAGTGGCTCCAGGTCCTTGTGCTGTGTCACCTGTTGACCAGGACCTTGATCCCTGTCCTGTCCCTGCCTCAACTGCCAGCTGTAGGTGCTAGGGTTTTTTGGGAGCCCCAATAGCTCCTGCAGCCGGCCCATCCCTGGGATATTTACAACAAGCTCTCACACGATGTGTTTTTAAAAGCAAACTTTTCCAGGGTTGGACCAAGGGGTGAGGAGGGAAGTTGGGCTTTTCAGCAGAGGACATGCTGAGCGAGCAGCATCCCTGTGCCAGGGAGTCCAAGGAGGGTTTTATCCCACTCCCTGGAGCCTCCAGGATGTTATTCCCAAGGGATGTGCATCAAACACAGTGGAGTGATGTGGATGGGGAGGACGGCTGAGGGAGCTGTGAGTGGAGCCTGGGGATCCTCCAGCACCACCCCGGGATGTGCACTGGACTTGTTGGCTCATTCTCTTCTCCTTGCCATGGGAATGACCCTGCTGGAACACGGCTCCTTCAGCAGTGCCAGGATGGAGCTCTGCACCCCGAGATGGGATCTTGGCTACTCCATGGAGCTACAGGGATGGATACAGGGATGGAGGGACAAGGCTGCCCACTGAGGACTTCCATGTGGATTCTGCTCACTGGTTCCTGCTGCCAGAGGGAGAAAAACGCCTTTTGGTGTTATTTTGGGCTGCTCTTGGATGTTGTGTCCTGACCTTGGTTTCCACACCCTGTGCTGGAGTGGGGCTGCTCTGAGGGGCTGTTCCTGCAGCTCAGCGAGCCCTTGTCTGGATTTATTTGTTGACAGCCTGAAAAAATGGAAGAAAAACCAGTTTCTTGCTCTACTGGAGGGTGAGGCTCCTGGTGCTGATTCTCCTGCTCTGGTGCTGTGTCACTTGTGGAGCTTTTTTGTCTCTTGGGGCCGTGCCAGGGCTGTGATCCCCATCACCATCCCAGGAATGGAGTGTTGCTGCCTGGATCCACGATTTCCATGAGATCTCATCCCTTTCTTGGGGCTCCTGGATGGAAAGCTCCTGGAATGAGTTAAACCATGCAAATATTGGAGATTGCTGAGGATAAAATGTTGGATCTTGGTGTATTCTGGCCCTGCAGGGTTGGGCACCACTGGAGAGCTTGCAGGAGAGGAATCTGCCATGCTGGAAAAGCACCTGGGGTGATGCTCTGATACAATGGCCAGCCCTGCCTCTTGCTTCAGTGGGTGGAAATCACATGGAATTGGGATTGTGAGGAGCCTCCTTGGTTTCAGGAAGATCTGAGGATCTGTTCCACTTGCTTTGGTGTTGGAGGGATGATCTTGGCACGTGTGCGTGGCAGGAGATTGGGTTATTGAGGGAACCACCCCTCGTGGTGCCCCCTCACCCCACCTGCTCCCCTTGTCTGAGGAACCTCCTGGAATTGCCATCCTGAGGGTGCTTCCTGTCCATGCCCTGCAGATGGAGCAGCATGGTAGAAGCTTCCAGCCCCTGCTTTTTGAGGGCACAGTGATTTATGCTTTTCCTATACCAGAGGCCTAATTGCCTTCTCCATTTGGCTTCTGCCCCAGCCGGGGCCTCGGTGCTGCCTGGAAGAAGCTGTTTGTAGATAATGCATCTCCTGCCTGAGGCTGCTGCTCCTGCCTTTCAGCTCTGACTTTGGATCTCATCCTGGCCAGGGATTTCCCTCTCCACCACACCAGCCTTAGAATCCAGCTCTGGGAAGAGGTGGGTCACCCCCCTTCCCTGCACCCAGCGGGGGGCTGATCCATCCCGCCGTGCCCTTGGAGTGTGACAGCACCGGGTTCAGCTCTTCCCATGAAAAGTTGGCCTTGGTGTGGGAGAACTTATCACAGAATCCTGGAATGGTTTGGGTTGGAAGGGACCTTGAAGCTCTACCCTCTGCCATGGGCAGATGTGCCTTCCACTATCCCAGGTTGCTCCAAGCCCTGTCCAGCTGCTCTTGGACACTCCCAGGGATGGGATGGGATACCTGGGTTCATCTTCTTTCAGCTCTGATGGAAATTTCTTTGATGGAACTGTTGGAAATGTGGAGTCCTCAACACCTGGGGATGTTTTTGGTGTATTCCTGGTTGTGTCCCTTGAGCTGGGCCAGGCGGCAGCAAGTCCTGCTGTCCATACCCATTGCATGGGTCAGTGTTTGGTAGCACTGAGGAGAAATCCTGATCCAAGCTGATCGTGGGGACCTAGAGGAAGCTGGGAGGCTCCACTGCAGCTCTGGTGTCCCCTCCCAGCCCATGATTCCGGCTGGTGCTTAAATGGGACTTCACTGGGAGGCAGTGGGGTGCTGCCTGAGGGGGCTGTGGGTGCAGGCAGGAGGGTCCCAGGCAGGAGCACCAGCTCCGAGACCCTCCTGGCTGGACGAGGGGTGTCCTGGGGGTGGAGGAGCTGCAGGAGGGGTGGCCTGGGGACTTTTGGAAGTGGCTGCTCGGATTTCAGCTGGTTTTCTTCCAAGTTTGTATTTGAAATAGAAACGCTGGGGATGTGTTTGGTTTTCCTTTCCCCAGAGCTGTAGTTCAGCTTTTTGCAGCTGAAATGGAGCAGGCACTCAATCCCCATGGCTGGATAAGCGCGTCCTGGGATGGCTGGGGCTCAGGGCTCCCAAAAAAACCCCTGGGAGCAACTGGGAGCCATCCCAGCTGGGCTGCAGCTCCCTGTGCATGTGCCAGGGGATGGAGGGGGTGATGCCCAGCCCCATGGTGGTGTCGGGGAGTCCTTCCATGATTTATCCAGTGCAAAGTACACCCAGCCTTGTGGGAAGGGGGCGGGAGCAGCAGGATGGTGGGATGGGACCAGGGCACTCTGGGGGCATTTCTGTCTCCCCATCAAACACCTTAAAGCTGGCCCTGAGCAAATAGTCAAAACTTCCTTTCCTGAGGTGTGTGGGAGGATCCTGGCTGCTGGAATTTTCTCTCTCTGACTGGTTTAGGAGCTGCACTCTGGCCAGAGCCACTCTGTGCCTCGTGGGTGGGATTCCTGTATTTTCATTTGCTCTTATCTGCTGACAATGCCACACTAACCAGATCTGCAGCAATGGTGTGTTCCTGTGGATGAGGGATGATCCTGGGGGGTTCTGTGCCTCGTGTGCACTCCTGCCACTGGCTGTGCCACGGGGGTCATGCTTGGGCACCCTCTGTCCCTCCTGCTAACGGGGCTTCTCCTTCCAGGCACCCGAGCGGGGCAGCTCCCGGGGCATCACCTGGAGACTCGGGGCACGTCCCATCCCGGCGCGGCTCGGAGCCCCCGATCCCCCGGCGCCTGCCCCTGCCCCCCTCACTGGTGCTTTCATTGCAGCAGCAGCAGCTCCAGGCCCAGCACCTCTCCCACGCCGCCCACGGGCCCCCGGTCCAGCTGCCGCCGCACCCCTCGGGGCTCCAGCCGCCCGGGATCCCGCCGGTCACCGGCACCAGCTCGGGGCTGCTGGCCCTCGGAGCCCTGGGCAGCCAGGCCCACCTTGCTGTCAAGGATGAGAAGAACCACCATGACCTGGACCACAGAGGTGAGAGCGAGGGGCCAGGGGGCTGCTCCTCACTGGGACTCATGGAATCCTGGAATGGGAAGGGTGGGAAGGGAGCTTAAACCTTATCCAGTTCCACCCTCTGCCAGGGGCAGGGGCACCTCCTAATAGAGCAGTTTGCTCCAAGCCCCGTCCAGCCTGGCCTTGGACACTCCCAGGGATCCAGGGGCAGCCCCAGCTTCTCTGGGCACCCT
>JAWWMO010000019.1:1282295-1296222 GCA_035047845.1 Dendrocincla fuliginosa
GGAAGCCATTCCCTGTGTCCTGTCCCTCCATCCCTTGTCCCAAGTCCCTCTCCAGCTCTCCTGGAGCCCCTTTAGGCCCTGCAAGGGGCTCTCAGGTCTCCCTAGAGCCTTCTCTTGTCCTGGTGAACACCCCCAAAGGGGCTGTGGCCTCCTCTGGAGTTGCTTGAGCAGCTCCACATCCTCCTGATGTTGGGGGCAACACCCTGACCCAGACACGGCTCTGCTCCCACCTCCTCATCCCTGTGGACCGTGAGCTTCAAGGCTTGGAATTGTGCTTTTAGGGATTCAGCTTTCCTTAAGTGATCCTCAACCTTTGATGGAGTCTGGCTGCAATTCCTGCATCCTTGTTCAGCCATGCCTGAATGGGAAAGCAGCCTTCCTCCTCCCTCTCCTCCTCTGTTCACCCCCAAACTCAGGGTTATTTTCTTGTTATTAGTGATTAAACACCTTTTTAGAAGATAAAATGATGTGTGATTCCAGGTGCAAACCAGCAGTTGTTCAATATTTTTCTGCAGATTCCCCCTGTCCCCAAATACAGAAGGATTTGGGATATTTTCCCCTTCATGCTCCTGTTTGCAGGGCAGGTACCGACAGTCTCTCCAAGCTGTTGGGCTCTGCTGGGGGATTTGGGGTGTTTTTCCTCCCTGAGAAAACCAGTGAGACAAAACTATTTATAGCAATTATCCAGTGACATTCCTTTTCCTGCATGGATTCAGATTGCCAGGAGATCCCAGGGAAAGTGGGGCTGTTGAGCAGAAATTAATGGCTAAAGCACGTCGTGGCAGCGGACAGGACTGTGGGAGGTTGTGACTTGGGGGACAAGCACCCGAGGCTGCTGCCATTCCCTTTGGATTCAGGGCATTTCCAGCTGTGTTTTGCCAAATAAATCACATGGACAAAGAAAGGGGCAGCAGGCAGTGGAAGCTGCGTGGACAGGGGGTTTTTAAAGCCAGAGAGAGCCCCAATAGCGTTTGAGTTAGGAGTATGAGGAGCTGCTTGGTTTATTTTCTGGCTTAAGTCTTATTCTGACTTGCTTTCTTTTTCTGTCTCCTCTTTGTTTTGGCTGTGACCTCACCTCTACCACCGACATCTCCTGACAGAGCGAGACTCAAGTGCAGTAAGTCCCATCACCTCCTTTTTTCCCAATTTTTGGTGGCTGTGTGGTTCTGTTTTCTTTATCCTTTCAAACCTCATGTTGTAGGTGGGAGATTCAGGGCTGCCTTTTGCACAGGTCTTACTAAATAATAAAAGCCAGGCAATACAAAGCCCCCACCCTGCCTAGGAAAGCAGTGCTGGGTGAGTGGGGTCGCCTGGTTCTGAGATTCAGTTTAAATCTCTTTGCTGCTGGCAGAGCCTCACAGTTCCGTTTCAAGTGAGCCCAGTCAGTGCACGCGGCTCCAAAATCCTTTTAGTGATTAGGGAAGCTGTTTTATTCCTGCTCACTCTCCCATTATCTTGGGTCATCTAATCTGCTGGGATGGGTTTGGCTATTATGCCACATTAAGGCAGGCTTGGAAGGTCGAGCAGTTCACTAACCACGGAAACCACTGGATTTTGGGGGGCACCAGTGCCTGTGTGGGTGTCCTCAACACCTTGGAGGCAGTGGGTGGGATATGGTTTCCCTGGGAGTGGGGATGGAGAGGCAGAGAGAGATATTGAGGGTGGGGGGGCTGCCCTTCCCATGGAGTGGGGCCTGGACAGAGCCCCCCACCCTGGTGTTCACAATGCCACTGGCTCAGGAAAATTAGTCATCGGGAGGAATTTCTTCACGTGCTGTGACCCCTGGGAATGGTCCTGTGCAGGGGCAGGAGTTGATGGCCCTTTCCAACTCAGCATATTCTGTGGTTCATGGAAAGGGTTGTCGAGGATTGGGATGGGAGGTGGTGGAGTCCCCATCCCTGGACGTGGCACTCGGTGCTGTGGTCTGAGGTGGGGATCGGGCACAGGTTGGACTCGATCCTGGAGGTCTTTTCCAACCCCAGTGATTCCATGTGAAAAGCTGCCAGGACAAAGCCCGGCTGAGCTGCGGCTTTGCAGCGATTTCCTGCCATCCCCGAGCCCACAAATGGGCCTTTTGAGAGCCGGGGGCGGGCGGGAAGAAAAGTGCTATTTAAGGGGGGAGAGGGGAATTGGGCATCATTAACCCGCTCCTCGGGCGGGCAGGGGGCCGTCGGAGGTGGGAAGGTTCCCAATCCATAAACCCGGAGCCGGGGTGTTCCCCGGGGAGGTTTAATGCGCGCGATAATCAGCGTTAGTCATTCATATTTTCCCCAGCCTTTGCCTGTGCAATAAAAAATATTTAGTTCCTTGGCGGCGGGCCAGCGGCGGGGCTGAATGGATCGATGCCTCTAAATGCTTGACATGATTCTCCGGGAGCTGCGAGGGTTTTCAGCATGACTGCCTGGGAAGAAAGAGCTCGGTGTTATCCAAAGCTGCTTATTGGGTACCGAGGAGAAACACGAACTGCTTTAGTTCTCCCTTTCAGCCGGCGAAGAAAGGCAGGCACAGCAGCTTAGGAACGTTGCTGCTTAGCCGGGCTGGCAGGCTCGGCAAGGATGGGGATTTCTCCTGCTGCTCCCAGGAACTGAGGGAAGGGAATGTGGGATGTGGGGAAGGGGCTGTGCCGTGGGGTGATGTGGGGCCAGGGCTATGTGGAGGGATCAGGGCTGGGCATCCTCCAGTGCTCGTGAGGTGGGTTTGTGCTGCCATTTTTGCTCCCAGCATTCCAAGGGCTTTCCTGGGAATGTCGGCGTCTCCTGGGCTTTGCTGCTGGAAGCAGGAAGAGAAGCCCCCCTTGACAGGGGCGCTGGGCTCTGTTGCTCACAGGGGTTTCCTGGGGTATTTTGTGCCTGTCCTTTGGCTTGGCTGTTGGTGCCAGGGCTGGGATGCAGCAGTTCCTTTGTTCCTTCTGGATGAGGCCTTCCAGTTCTGCCAACGCCAGAGGAAGCACCCGTGGGCTCTGGGGCTTTCCTGGCAATGCTGACATCTCCTGGGCTTCGCTGCTTGAAGCAAGGACAGCAGCTCCCTTGAGCTGAGCATCCCTGTGGACACTGCGCTGTGGTGCTCCTGGTCACAGGGGTTTTCCTGGATGTTTTTTGGATGCCTTTAGGCTTGGCAGAGCTCAGCTGCTGATGCTGGGAATGGGATGCAATGGTTCCTTTGCTCCTCCTGCATGAGGCCCCCCAGCTCTGCTGATGCCCATCCATGGTGCCGTGCCTTGTGCCAAGCCCTCTCCCTGCCCAGGGCTGGGGTGAAGCCCCTGTTCCCCTGTGGGGAGCACAGGATGAGTGAGATGGGGCTTGTTTCAGAGAGCACAGTTTTTCCCCACTCTGCACTCACCAGTTCCCACTGGTGGATCCCAGTGATGACTGGGAGCTGCTGGAGTTTCCCACATCTTCCTCCCAGGGCTTGTCTCTCTAACAACAACCACCTCTTCCCTTTTTCGTGCTGTGCTTTTGCAGTGAAGGGATTCAGGTGTCCATGAGCAGCCTCGTGGCATTCCCAGGGCTCACAGCAATGTCCACTCCTGTCACCTGGATCCTGTTCCCTGCTCCCTGGTGTGGTGGGAGCCGTGGGGTCTCATCCCACTATCCTGGCAGGGCTGTATGTGGCACCTTCTAAACTGCTGCTCATGAAATCCTAATTCCTTGTGTTTCTAACTTGAAAGTTTCTTCTGGCATTGCAGAATAACTCGGTCTCGCCCTCGGAGAGCCTGAGAGCCAGTGAGAAGCACCGGAGCTCCACGGATTACAGCATCGACTCCAAGAAGCGGAAAGCGGAGGAGAAGGACAGCATGAGCCGATATGTGAGTGACAAGGGGACACTGAGAGCCCCTGGGGTCACAGCCAGCCAGGACATGGGGGGAGACAGCAGGTTTGGGTAACATCTTCCAGGTGTGGTGTGGGTGACCTGTGTCATAGAACCATGGGATCATTTAGGTTGGGAAAGGGACCATCAAGCCCAACCATCCCCCAGCACTGCCAAGGCCATCACTAACCCGTGTCCCCAGGTGCCACATCTACGACATGGCTTTTAAATCCCTCCAGGGATGGGGACCCCACCACTGCCCTGGGCAGCCTGTTCCAGTGCCTGAGCACCATTCCAGGGAAGCACTTTTCCCAGCATCCCACTTCAGTGTCATGCTGCTGCAGAGGGATGGGTCAGCTCCTCAGGGGGGTGTCCCCACTGCAGTTTTTGGAGCTCTCTGCAGGGTGTGACTCGCATTGTGTTCCAGGACAGTGATGGTGACAAGAGCGATGACCTGGTGGTTGACGTCTCCAACGAGGTGAGTCCTGGGGGCATTTCGGTGGGTCTGCCCATGGCACAGTGGGGGTTTGGGGGCTGATGCCTCAGGGGCCTCCTGGAATGGCTTGATTCCTGCCTGAAAGAGGCGTCAGAGGAAGCCCACCCTGCCACAGGGGATTCCAAGGCTCTCTCCGGTCTCACAGGACCCTGCCACCCCCCGGGTCAGCCCGGCCCACTCCCCGCCCGAGAACGGCCTGGACAAAGCCCGTGGGCTGAAGAAGGGGGACGCTCCCAACAGCCCGGCCTCGGTTGCCTCCTCCAGCAGCACTCCCTCCTCCAAGACTAAAGACCTGGGCCACGTATGTCCTGCACCCTGCCGGGGCTCGCTGGGGCTGGGGGTGCCGGGGGCTGAACCTCATCCATTGTTTTCCATCCCTTCCCCACCCAGAACGACAAGTCGTCGACGCCCGGGCTCAAGTCGAACACTCCGACGCCCAGGAACGACGCTCCCACCCCGGGCACCAGCAGCACCCCGGGGCTGCGGCCGATGCCTGGCAAGCCCACGGGCATGGACCCCCTGGGTGGGTACCGGCCCCGGGGTCACTGCTGGGCACAGCAGCTTTGGGGGGTCAGGTTTATGGTGGGCTTAATCCAGGTCTGGATGGGGTGTTGGGAGCTCGGGTGGTCCCCGTGTCAGAGATGGGGTGAGGAGGGAGGTCCAGCCATGGCATCGCTGGGATGAGAGGAGATCTGAGTGTGAGATGGGATTAGCTCAGCTGGTACGAGCATGGCACTGGGGTTGTGGGTGTGATCCCCCTATGGGCCATTCATTTAAGAGTTGGACTTGATCATCCTTGTGGGTCCGTTCCAACTCAGGATATTCTGTGATCTGGGACATGGCCTCAAGCTGTGCCAGGGCGGGTCCGGGTTGGACATGAGGAAGAATTTCTTCATGGAAAGGGCTGCCAGACATTGGAAGGGGCTGCCCAGGGAGGTGGTGGAGTCCCCATCCCTGGGAGTGTCCGAGGAATGACTGGACATGGCACTCAGTGCTCTGGGCAGGGTGACAAGGTGGTGTTGGGTCACAGGTTGGACTCCATGACTCGGGGGTCTTTTCCAACCTGGACGATCCTGTGGGCGCTGCCGTGCTCCACGCCCTGACTGTGTCCTGTCCCTCCCCAGCCTCGGCCCTGCGCACGCCCATCTCCCTCGGGGGCTCCTACGCAGCGCCCTTTGCCATGATGGGGCACCACGAGATGAACGGGTCCCTCACCAGCCCCGGTGCCTACGCGGGGCTGCACAACCTCCCCCCCCAGATGAGCGCGGCCGCCGCCGCCGCCGCTGCCTACGGCCGGTCACCAATGGTGAGCTTTGGAGCTGTACGTAGCACTTTTAGCTCCTTCTCTCACGGGTGGGGAGGGTTTGGGGAGGGGCTGGGGCCTGGGAAATTGGGGCTTCTCCTTAAAACCCCTGGAAGGGGGCTGGGGGTGGAAATGCCTCCTCACAGTGGGATGTGCATGTGCTTCTGGGTTTCGCCTTCCAGTTGCTCAGCCCCTTTTCCCATTACTCCCTCTAAATGCATCATCCCACGGTTTAAGTCAAAACAAGAATTAAAATGGTGCCATTTATGCAGATATGGGGGTTTCTGCAGCTGGGTTGCTGAGCTCGACTTGGCTGCTCCTGCCCCTGGGGATTTGGGGACAGCACAGGGAGAAGGGAGCATGTCCCACTCAGAACCTTTACCTAATTGCCCAATTTTCCCCTTTTCTGCCAGGGGAATAGTAACAATTGAGCAGTAAGGGAAAAAAGGGATGGTGCTCAGTGTCCCCTCGGGCTCGGGGATGGGAAGGTGTTTGGTGTGCCCAGCCTGTGTCTGGCCTCACCTGTGTCTGTGTGTCTCTCGGCAGGTTGGTTTTGACCCACACCCACCCATGCGAGCCCCCGGCCTGCCCTCCAGCCTGGCGTCCATCCCCGGAGGGAAACCGTAAGCCCCTCTTGGTTTTTTTCACGGAT
Organism: Dendrocincla fuliginosa; assembly: GCA_035047845.1. Taxonomy (NCBI): domain Eukaryota; kingdom Metazoa; phylum Chordata; class Aves; order Passeriformes; family Dendrocolaptidae; genus Dendrocincla; species Dendrocincla fuliginosa. The sequence continues at coordinate 1,288,554 of JAWWMO010000019.1, forward strand.
CTGGTGGGGATAAGTGTGGATGGGTGGGGGGTGAGTCCATCACCCAGGGCTGGCTCCTGGCGAGCGACACTGGGGGCGTGACAGGGCAGTTGGGCTTTAAAGCCCCCCGCTCCCCCCATTAACCCTCCACCTCTGGGGCTGCCCCGCTTTGCCCTGCCCTGGCAGAGCCTACTCCTTCCACGTGAGCGCCGACGGGCAGATGCAGCCGGTGCCGTTCCCCCACGACGCGCTGGCGGGGCCCGGCATCCCCCGGCACGCGCGGCAGATCAACACGCTGAGCCACGGCGAGGTGGTGTGCGCCGTCACCATCAGCAACCCCACCCGGCACGTCTACACCGGCGGCAAGGGCTGCGTCAAGATCTGGGACATCAGCCAGCCGGGCAGCAAGAGCCCCATCTCCCAGCTGGACTGCCTGGTAAGGGGCTCGGCGGGCTGGGCTGTGCCAGTGAGCCCTGGTGGTTGCTGCTGGTCCCCAGGAGTGGGTGTCCCCTCTTTCCCCCACCTCCAGTGCTGCTAATAACCTCCTCCCCTTTGACACCAATATCTCTTCCCCACGTTGCCATCTATTTTTCCTCTTTCCCCACCACTGCCATCCTTTCCTCTTTCCTGTGACCGTCTGTACCTCCGTTACCATATTTTTTCCTCTTCTCCCCATCTCCTTTTCCCATCGCATCTTTGCTCCCTTTAATGTCTTTTCCTTTTTCCCCCTTTAACGCCTTTTCCTCTTCCCCCATCACCATCTCTTTCCTTTTTTCTTGTTGCCCTCCCTTTCCCTCTTCCCTGCTGTCAACATCCCTTTCCTCTTTCCCCTCTGTTATCATCTCTCCCTCCATCACCACCTCCTTTTCCCCATCACCACCTCCTTTCCCCCCCAGAACAGGGATAACTACATCCGCTCCTGCAAGCTGCTCCCGGACGGCCGCACGCTGATCGTGGGAGGGGAGGCGAGCACACTGACCATCTGGGACCTGGCGTCCCCCACGCCCCGCATCAAGGCCGAGCTCACCTCCTCGGCCCCCGCCTGCTACGCCCTGGCCATCAGCCCCGACGCCAAAGTCTGCTTCTCCTGCTGCAGCGACGGCAACATCGCCGTGTGGGACCTGCACAACCAGACCCTCGTCAGGTGGGCGGAGGGGTCTGCTTGGGGTCTTCCTGGGGGTGCTTTGGTGGGAGGAGCGTGGAGGTCATGGAATGGTTTGGGTTGGAGGGGCCTTAAAGCTCGTCTCGTTCCACACCCCTGCCATGGGCAGGGACAGCTTCCTAGAACAGGTGGCTCCAAGCCCCATCCAGCCTGGCTTTGAACACCACAGTTCAAAGGGGGCAGGCACAGACTCTGTGGGATGGTGTCAGGAACGCTCCCTGGATGCTGCACCATCCATCCTGTGGTGCTCATCTTTAATCAAGCCCAGTAGACTTGGCCAGGCTGCTGCTCCTCAGCAAAGGATGCTCCTGAATGGATTTCCAGCTGTGTTTGGTGTGGCTAAGCTTCATAAATGTAATCTGAGCACCTTGAGCCAACCTCTGTGCGTTCCCCTCGCAGACTTGTGTCCTTTTTTGTGTTCCCAGGCAATTCCAAGGCCACACGGACGGTGCCAGCTGCATAGACATCTCGCACGACGGTACGAAGTTGTGGACGGGGGGCCTGGACAACACGGTGCGTTCGTGGGACCTGCGGGAAGGGCGGCAGCTCCAGCAGCACGACTTCACCTCCCAGGTACCGGGCTGGGGACGGCCTGGCCCCGTCCTGTAGGGACCCCACGCAGGGGTTTAGCCCTCCATGGGAAGCAGAACAGCTTGTTTGGCAGCTGGATCACGTGTGGCTTGGGGAGGGGGCTTTTCCTGCTGGGAAAGCGGCCCTTTTAGCTCTGAGAGTGGCTGTTCCCACTGTGTTTAGTGGAACCCACGAGTGTTGGAGGCAGTAGGAGCCGTGGGACTCCCTGGATCTGGTTTCATCCCCTCTGTCATCATTTTTCCATCTCTGCCGTTAGGAAAGCATGGGGTGCCTGTGGATGTAACAGGGACCTGTGGGTGGGATGGCTGTGGGGATCAGGATCCTGCCTCCTCCAGCTGACCCTCCCAGAGCCCTGATCCAGAGGGGTAAAGCTGGGACCTCGATTCCATTTGGCAAGTGCAGCATCCAAGGGGCTGGAGCCATCCCAGCACTCACAGCTCATGTGGCTGCTCCAAACACATGGATGTGCCTCTCCAAACCTGCTGCACCAGTTTGGGGCTGGCCAGCACCCTCCACCAGTGCCATAAATCCCAGAATGGTTGGGTTGAAATGAAGACCATCCCATTCCAACCTGTTGCTGTGGGGGAGCTGTGGGCAGAGCTGGGAGTGCAGCCCTCCCTGAGCATCCCCCTGTTGTCCCCCTTCCCACTGCAGATCTTCTCCCTGGGGTACTGCCCGACGGGCGAGTGGCTGGCGGTGGGGATGGAGAGCAGCAATGTGGAGGTGCTGCACCACACCAAGCCAGACAAGTACCAGCTGCACCTCCACGAGAGCTGTGTCCTCTCCCTCAAGTTCGCCTACTGCGGTAAGTGGCTCCTGCCCATTCCATGATGGATGGGGATCATGGAATGGTTGGGGTTGGGAGGAACCTTAAACCTCGTCTCCACCCCCTTCCATGGGCAGACACACCTTTCACTAGACCAGGCTGCTCAAAGCCCTGTCCAACCTGGCCTGGAGCCATTGCAGGGATGGGAAGCAGGGATGCTCACGAGGAAGGGATGATGCATGGAACGGTGTGTGGGGGGGCTGATCATGGATGTTTCCAGCAGGATCTATCTCATGGATGGTGCACTTGGGGTTTATCTCCATAAAACCATCCCAGTTGTGGTCACAAACAGCCATGTGGCATTGTGGGAGGTGGGAAGCAGCACCTGCCCCATGTGAGTGCTGGGATGTGTCCCAGTGGAGAGGGGCTGCATGAGCCTCTCTGGGGACTCTGCAGATTTTCCTGTTCCTCAAAAACGGCCACTTTCTGAGGACAAACAGCCTGAGGGGCCAGGGAGGGGTTGGCCATGGGATCTGTCTGTAGGGGTGGCAGTGCCGGCATTTGTTTGGCTGCTGACACCTCATGTCCCTGGAACAGGTAAATGGTTTGTGAGCACTGGGAAAGACAACCTGCTCAACGCCTGGAGGACGCCCTACGGAGCGAGCATCTTCCAGGTAGGAGCCTGCTTGGGAAGGGCAGGGCATGAGGGCTACAGCCAGACCCCCTCTCTGCATCACCCCGGGGCTGCCAGCCCTGGAGAGAGGGAGGCTCCTCTTGGGGTGGCTGGGTGGGTGCCCAGAGTTGGGGATGTGGTGATGCCACCAGCGTGGGATGCTGCTTGGTGAGCCTGGGGAGCCAAACTGATGGATGCTCTCCCTGCCTCCTCCTCTTCCCAGTCCAAGGAATCCTCGTCCGTCTTAAGTTGTGACATTTCAGCGGATGACAAGTACATCGTCACGGGCTCTGGTGACAAGAAGGCCACAGTCTACGAGGTCATCTACTAACCGTGGAGTTGATGGAAGGGCTGGCAGCTCCCGGCCCCGCGGGACTCGGGAAGCAGCGGGGGATGCCATGGGGTGGCCCAGGGACCGGCCCCGCTCCCAGGGGGCTCTGCCCATCGTCTGCCACACACGGATTTATTTGGAGATCTGCAACTATGGCACACGTGGAAGCCCTAAATGGATTTTATTTTGGTTTTAGGGTTGTGGGGTTTCTTTTTTTTTTGTTTTGTTTTTTGTTTTCTGGTTCTCTCCGTCTGCGCTTTGGTGGCACTATAAAGGACTCCTTTTTTATCGTGACTTTTTTTTGTGCAGCCTGCATAAGACTTGTGAAAAATGTAAATAACGGACTAGTAAATAGCGTTGAAGGGGGTTCCCTCCCGGTACACTAGTTGTGTATTTTTCGTCTGCTGTAATTGTATTCCACTGATGGTTTTGGTGGTGGCAATTTTATTATGGGTTTTTTGGTTTTGGTTTTTTGTTTTTTGGGTTTTTTTTTTTTCCTTCCCTCCCCTCCTCCTCTGGGAGCGTCCGTGGGGACGTGACTTTGCCATCGAGGCTGAGCAGAGCTGTCCACTGGGGAAAAGCTGTCCCTCCTGTCGTCCCCGTGCGTTGTTGGGTGTGTTAGTGATGGTGGGACGCTGCTGGAGTCCTGGAACCACTCGGATCCTCAGCTGCTGCCGGGACATCAACACGATCACCTGGGGGTTTGGTTTTGTTGGTTTGGTTTTTTTTTTTTTTTATATATGGATTTATCCTTACTTTTTTTTCCGTGCTTGGATGTTTGAAGAAAAGGGGAAGCCCACGCTGCGGGATCGTCTGCGCAAGCCCTTCTTGGTCTTCGGACAGAAGCAATGAGGAGTGATTTCAAAGAAAGCTTAGAAAATTCAGCTCAGGGAGCCACGAAAGAAAATAGCAACTTACGTGTTTTGTATTCAAATGAAAGTAAAGAATTAGAATTGATAACCTTTAAAAAAAAAAAAGAAAAAAAAAAAGAAAAAATACAGGTTTTTTTTTTTTTTTTTAAGAAGCAAAAAGTTTACTAACAAGTAGGGTTTGTGTGTGGTGGGAGGGCCAGGGCTGGTTGCGGTCCTGTGGGCTTTATGGTCTTGTGTCTTCTGGTCTTTTGGAGCAACTCCCTCCCCCCACAGGCCTGTGTCAGCCTTTTGTACTAAAGGGGTAAAAAAAGGACAGAAAAAAAAAAAGAAAAAGACAAAAAAAATGAAGACCTAACGGGCAAATAAAAGTATTTGTGTAGCAGAAGTGCTCACCCTGTATTGTAGCATATGGCAGAGGATTTTTATATGACATTTTTATGGATTATTTTTTTTTCCATTTGAATCTGGTCCAAAATTAAAGAGGTTTAGGGTTGAGGGGAGAATGGTTTGGAGATGGGGGGAGAGGAGGATGGAGAGTTGGTACCTGGCATTGCATCCCTCTGAGCAGCCTCTGTCCCATCCCTGCAGCTGCTCCACGTGTGGACAGTTGAGCTGGGGTTGGAAGGAGGAGAGATCTCACGGGAAATCATTATTTTCCCCATCAAAATAAGATATTTTAAAGATTTTTTTGCCCTTTGTGAAGTTTAAATAAGGGAATGACTGAGGCACAGGGTGCCCACTCGGGTGTGGGGTCAGTTTTTGGCACTGATGATCCAAGGAAGGAAAAACCAAGTTCTTTAAAGCTGCTTTTAGGGCGAGGGACCTTAGGGTGGTTTGGCTCAGATTAACGACTCTGAAGGTGCCCCCAGTGCCAACAGACCCAGCAGGGCTTCAGTGGTGCCCCAGGTGTGTTTTGGGGCTCAGGTTGGTCGTGGGGCTGGTTGGGGTCTGTGAGGGCAGCTCTGCCCATCCCCGTGTGCCCCCAAACCTGGGCACAGCATCCCCCCCTCCGTGGCCTTCAGACCATCCCCATCTGTTGCTGGGGTGTGTTGGAAGGGCTTGGAGGGCTCTGACCTGCTCCCAGGGCAAAATCCTCCAGCAGTGGGGTCACCCCCACCTTGTGTCCCCCAGAGTCTCTGCTTTGCAAGTTGGTGCTTGGTTTTCCTCCCCAGAATAACAAGAATAAAATCCAGGAACTGCATGTACCGGAGCTGGCGGAGCATTCCGAAGTCAGGCTCTCAACTTTACACCAAAGTATGTAGCAGAATCTGTACAGCTGTTAATAACTACCACTGGTTTTTGTAAAAAAGGGCGAAAAAGAGAAAAAAAAAAGAAAAAAAAAGAATAAAAAGTAAATGTACTGAAGCTCAACCGAAAGCAAAGTGTCTCTAAACCCTCTGCTCCCTGAAATGCTGCGCTGAGGTGTTGATAAAAGCAAGAGAAGGGGGGAGCTGGGCAGCACAGGGCCTTCCTCGTTGTGGGATGATGATGGTGGAGGAAGAGCTGAGCTCAGGGTTGATGGGGGAGCCCCCTGGGTCCTCAGCCCTTGGCATCTCCCCCTCCCCTGGTGCCAAGGGTTGGGCTCCACCTTGGGCACCCTCAGACACCCCAAACCCCCTCCTTCCCTTTTCCCCCCCAAAGGCATCACCCAGCAGCTTCATCTCTGCTCCTGCCAGGACTTGGGGCTGCAGGGCAAGGGCTGGGAATGGGGCGCCTGCGGGCCTGGGTCGGGCAGCTCCGGATCCACGGGCTGTGTCCCTGGCATTCCTGTGCTCCAGCCTGGGCACCCCTGACAGAGACAAAGCACTTTCCTTGAACTAGGACATATGTAGGGTCCTCCGGGGGCTGCCGCTGATGGATTGGACATGACAGGGCCTGCTGCGAGGGAGAAATAAAGAGCAGGAGCAGCACTCTGCCCGCTTGGCTTCCCGATAATGTGCAGTGGGAGAGGGTTAGGAGTGCATTTCAATCTGATTTGAAGCTGGCTGGAACGAGGGGCTTACACAGGGGACCATTAAAAGATCAAACTGGCGAGCAATCCTTTGTTGGAAGGTTTGGGTTCCCGGCGCAGGGGAGTGGAAGGGACCGGCCCAGCCCCCCCAGCTGCCCCCTGGGCACCTGAGCGGCTCCAGCCTCGCCTCTCAGCAGTTCCCAGCAAAGTGGTGCCCTTTGCCCTTCATTTGGTTGGGCTCCAGCCTTGCCAAGTGCTGATGGAGGAGGTTCTGGAGCCATGCGTGGTCTCCCCTGTTCCCATTCATGCCCAACACCCGGACTTTGAAGTATTCCGAGCCTCCAGATTGATTTTATTTGTTAATTACATTGTCAGAAGGGCTTTTTTGAATGTGCTTTTAGGTCAGGCTTGGCTGGTGCTGTGACACGTTGGGGTGTGACGGCAGAGACCTCACACAGCAGCTGGAAAACTGAGTGGGAGTGGCAGTGGAGTACCAGGATCCCCCCAGCATCCCAGGGATGTGCAGGTGGCAGCCTGGCATCCTGAAAAATGGCACTTTCCGTGGGGCATTGCCCACTTCTTATCAGTGCTTTCCTTCTGTGAGCATCGAATTCCTGCAGGGAAAGGATCCTGTGGAGGCAGCGGGGATTTGATCCTGAGCATCAAAACAGTCATTACTCTTTTAGGGTCACCCTGTAACCTTTATCCTTCTGGGTATAGCCTGTAGCTCTCTCCCTTTTGGGGTCAGCCTGAAGCCCTCATCCCTTGGGGTCACCCTGTATGTAGCTGTGACCCTTTTGGGGTTACCCTGCCCCCGTCCCCCTCCCTGGTGCTCCCACTGTTGCTCCTGGCCCCCTTCCTGGAGCGATGCCCATCCTGTGGCCTGAGGTGAGGCCGAAGGTCACACGGGGAAGGTGCCATGGGGAAATGGTGATTCCCAGCTGCCAGTGTGCAGGGCCTGGGGGGACAGCGTGGGGCTGTGCCACTGGTGGGGGTGTCCCCAAGGAGCCCACCTGGGCAAGCTGCTTTTCCCACGCTGGGTCTCTGCTCCCTAAAGGGCAGTATTGGGAAACAGGCAGAGCTGTGCCATGCCATGCATGCCATGCTGTACCACGTGTGCTGTGCCATGCTGTGCTATGCTGTGCCATGTCACGTGTGCTATGCCATGCCATGTATGCCATGCTGTACCACGTGTGCTGTGCCATGCTGTGCCATGTGTTCCATGTCACATGTGCTATGCCATGCCATGTATGCCATGCTGTGCCACGTGTGACGTGCCATGCCATGTGCTCGTGCCATGCCATGCCATGATGCACCACCTTATGCCAAGCCATGCATGCAGTA
>JAWWMO010000019.1:1314786-1328841 GCA_035047845.1 Dendrocincla fuliginosa
CTGGATCCCTGGAAGTGTCCAAGGCCAGGTTGGATGGGGTTTGGAGCACCCTGGGCTGGTGGGAGGTGTCCCTGCCCTGGCAGGGGGTGGCACTGGATGAGCTTTAATGTCCCTTCCCACCCAAACCATTCCAGGTTTCCAGCTCTCCATGATTCTAGAACAGGTGCCACCAGGAAGGAGGACTCCCCATCCTTCAGAGGACACGGCTCACAACCCACTGGGGCCATAGGACGTCCAAGAACAGAATTTTCTTCCCCAGAGACACCCCCTGGGCCGCAGGAAGGTGCCAATCGGAGCCAACATCTCTTACAAGGCAGGGAAAACATTTGCTTCTTGAGCTGCCAATTCTCGGCAGGGCTGGCAGAAACCCAGGGCAATGGGCGAGGGCAGCAGAGCGACTCCTTTTGCCTTTTTATCAGCTGGTTTAGGTCAAAGTCTTTCCCCTCTCTGTCAACAGAGGGATCCAGGGGGAGGGCCACACGTGACGGCTCTGCCGAGCAGCTGCGTGTTACTTTACTTTCCTCAGCGTTTACTCAGCGTGGTGCCCACAAATCCACCTGAAGGGAGAAGGTAAATATTTCCCGAGCTGCTGCTCTCCCCGAGGAATGCTTGCACATCACTCAGCTATGCTGGAAATGAATCACCTCTCAAATATTTGCTTTATCTCACCTTACCGTGTAATTACCACCTCCACTCCCCCACCAGCTTTAGTTGGTGAGCATTAAATAGCTGGCTCGAAACCCACGCGGAGGCAGAGAAGCCTGAAAAGGATGGAGCAGGATTCTGGGGGAAGGAAGAACTGCGACTACAACTTCCAGCATGCACCTTCCCCGCGGGGTCCGCAGCCTAAACCTGAGCCCAGCTTTGCTCCGAGCCCCGGCTCTGCCCCAAATCAAGATAAACCCCCCGAATCCGCAATCCAGGGGATTCCCTGCTCACCCCCCTGCACAACACCAACCTTCCTCATCCTCCTCGTTGGAAAAGTTGTCTCTCAGCAGCCTCTGAAGTGAATTATGTCGCTTTAATTAGTATGTAATTTAGATCAGAGGAGATAACGATTACATGTTTACTAAATATCAATTAGTTATTGAAGATCTATTTGTCGCAGCTCCCAACAATGCCATAGATGTGTATCACGCCTCCCGTAAACCTCAATAAATCCGTGTTTTTTAACAAACAATCAGCTTTTAAAGCATAACAGCTATTCCAGGAGATGAAATTAAAAGATTAAGCGGAGCCGGGGCGGGATTTGGCTGCTGGATGAGGCAGAGGAGCAGCGGAGGGGCTGGGAAGTGACAACCCACCTCCTGCTCCTCCAGCAGCGGGTGGGCCGGGATGTCCTGAGCATCCTTCTCCTCCCGGAGCTCTCCTGTGCCTGAAAGGCACTCAAGTGTGAGGCTGAGGATGAAACCGATGCTCCATCAGCAGGACGGGGACGAGAGGGGACTGTCACAAACAATGACTTTCTTTATCCCTCTGCGTTTTGTTCCCATGGCACGAAGGTCAGGAGGAAAGTAGATTTATTAAAGCATAAACAAACTGCATAAATGCTTATGGTAATTCCACTTCCGTTAAAAATAGCGGTTATTTTTAAAGCTACTTTAAATTATCTCCTTTCTAATGAAAACTCACATGTAATCTGTTAGTGAGGGATGTCTGTTGAACCATGAATTATTCAAAGAAGTCTCTGTTCTGTTATCTGGAGCCTCTGGAGATTATTCCCACCATTGTCCGTTGTGATGGGTCATTATGCACTCTGTGAATTTAATCTTTTAGGCTATCCAGCAGCACAGAAAAAATGTATGAATAACAATTTTCCTGTAATAACCTTCAACTAACCTTTCAACCAGAGTGAGTAATTCCAATCCTATTTTCACATCAATAGAAGAGTCAAAGCCAGGCAATTATCTCTTATCTGTTCCATAACCCTCCCCCTTTAATTTTTAAAAAGGATGTTAAAGCACTTACTGGAGGCAAGAAGAAGAAAGGAGGTTGGGATGAAGTGCGGGCAAATTTTGATGAGCAGTGATAGGGGTGCGGTTTAGAGAATTATTAATTTCTGCCCCCTCCCCTCCCATTTTGCCGCATTCCTCCGTTCCCAGTGACACACCAGTTGCCTCACCCACACCCCTGCTGGGACAGGGCAAGGAACATCCCCCAACTTCGTGGCTCCCCACTTTTTACCCTTGGGCTGCGTGGGAGACGTCGCTGAGTGTCACCGACAGCTCAGGGTGGCTCTGATGTGCTCCTGGGTGACAGGTGGCCCTTTTGAGGGGTGACAGCGCCCAACCCCCCTCACCAGCATCCCCCAGATGCCACCCCTGCTCCCTGGCATTGCACCACGGAGAGGAATCACACTCCCTCCTCCCATGAGGGGAGCCCGGGGGCTCCGGCCGCTGCGGGACCAGCACCCCACAAGTGTCCCCTTGCGGGGACAGGACCCTGCGGGCAGTTTTGGGGCACAACGAGGACGTTTTGCCGAGTGCCAGCTCTTCGTCTCCCGGAGCGCTCGCTGGGCTCGGGCACCGCACCGGCCGCGTCTGAAGGTCAGAGGCTCGTGATGATAAGCCAGGAATGAGTAAACTGATTGCCTGGCGCTCCGGTGGGAATTTATATCGACTGAACACCGGGAAAATCCTCTCCGAGCTCAGGAACGGACCTTTTATCAGCGAGGGAGGCTCAGCTGGGGGTGGGAGCCGTGTCTGAGGTCAGGACCTGCCCGTCCCAGCCCGGCTCTCCCTGTTCCCAGCCTGCTGCAGGCACCGTTCTCACCTGGTGGGATGTGGGGAGGAAGGAACAACCCCTGGCAGCATTCCTGGCACGCCGTGGGAGCTGCAGAGCTCAGAGGTGCCGATGTCCTGCCGTGTCTGCCTTACCCGCTGTCCTGCAGGGTGAAACCCCTCCCTCAGCACTGTCAGGAGCTGCTTCACCAGCCCAGGCTCACCCTGAGCCCCCTCCCCCTGCAGAAACAGCCCCTCAAGATCCCACAGACACAGAACTACAGAGTCGTGGACTGGTTTAGATCAGAAAAGGCCTCTGAAACCATCGAGTCCAACCAATAACCCAGCACAGCCGAGGCCACCACTAACCCATGTCCCCAAGTGCCACATCCACACAGCTTTTGAATCCCTCCAGGGATGGGGACTCCTCCACCACTCTGGGCAGCTGTGCCAGGGCTGGACAGCCCTTTCCATGAAGAAATTTTCCCAATATCCCACCTGAGCATCCCTTGGTGCAACTTGAGGAGGGATCTTCTCACTCTCCACAACTCCTAGATGAAGGCTGGGCTCTTTCCCAAGTCGTGGGACAGGAGGAAGGGACCTCAAGTTGCACCAGGGGAGGTTTGGACTGAATTTTAGGGAAAATTTATCACTGAAAGGGCTGTCCAGCTCTGTCACAGCCACACAGGACAGTGGTGAAGTTCCCATCCCCGGAGGGGTTTAAAAGCCATGTGGATGTGACACATGGGGACATGGGGTAGTGGTGGCCTTGGCAGTGCTGGGGGAATGATGATCTTGGAGGGGTTTTCCAACCCAAGCGATTCTGTGCTTCTCTAATTCTACTTTTGGGCAGAACTATCCCCTCCCCATCTCCAGCTGCCCAGTCTGGAGGCAAAGCCCCACTAGAAGAACCCACCCCAAAGCATCCCATGATTCTCTAATTACATATAAATAGATATATCAAGAGGGCAAGAGCTGCCTTTGCCGTGTGATCCGTGTGTGCCCCGGCCCCAGCTGCCGCTGCCGCGACACAACAACATCCATCAATGCAAATCCCCTCCCCTGCAAGTGGATAAAATTGCCCTATTTGCACTCGCTATTTCCTTCAGGCCCAGGAATATCGCCGGAGCGATCGGGGCCGGGCTGCCAGCGCCGCTGCACGACGCTCGCATTTGAAAGTCTAATGCCGGGCAGATTCCTCCTAATCAGAGCAGTAATTTCATGGGCAAAACAGCCCATTGTCTGGCGGAGAATGGCAACCAGGAAACAAGAACGCCGCGCTAAACATTAATTGTATCAGTGCCCAGGCATTTAAGAGAGCAGGGACTTGTCGGAGCAACCCACCCCCCGGTCTTGGGGCCGGGTGTCTTTAAGAGCCCTGGAAGGCGATGAGAAGCGGAGCTGCCGCCAGCTGGCAGGATGGGAGCTCCGGATAAATCCCGGCTATTGTTCAGGGCTTCGCAGCACCAGCGGGATCGGAGGGAAGGGAGAAAGAAAAGAAATGAAAATTAAAAAATCAGCTGGCAGCACGGAGGTGAGGGCAGGAGAAGGGATGGGCAGGGCAGGGACAAGGATCGGCAGGCCAGGGCAGGGATGCTCAGGACAGGAGGAACCTGGATGCTCAGGGAAGAGCCAGGGATGCTCAGGGGAGGGCCAGGGATGCTCAGGGAAGGGCCAGAGATGCTCAGGGGAGGGCCAGGGATGCTCAGGGAAGGGCCAGGGATGCTCAGGGGAGGGCCAGGGATGCTCAGGGGAGGGCCAGGGATGCTCAGGGGAGGGCTAGGGATGCTCAGGGAAGGGACAGAGATGCTCAGTGCCCAGGCCTGGACAGCACCTCTGCCCAGGGTGTCCCCAGCCACCCAGAGGGGTGCTGGGTGCCAGCTCACCCCTTGCATCCCTCAGGCACATGGGGGGATTTTTGGGGTTGTCCTGTGCAGGGCCAGGATTTGTACCTGGTGATCCTTGTGGGTCCCTTCCAGCTCAGGATATTCTCCAACTCTATGATTCCATGATCCCACTGGCTGTGCTGTCAGGGCCACATCCTGCCCGGCTCAGAGCCGTGTCCAGCACCCCTCAGCAGCAGGGACCCCAGCAGGGAGCTGGCTCTGCTCCAGGCCTGGAGCACACCATCTACACTGGCCATAAATCAGGATGGGAAATCACTGCCTGGCTCACCCCTCCCCGGGAGAGGTTCACAATCAGACCTTGTTTTGGGGGAAATTCTTTCACCATGACCTTCCCCAGCAGCTCATCCGTGCAAAGCAGCCCAGCTGGGCCGGTCCATGGCCGGGCACAGCCGTGGCCCCGGTCCCACCGGGATGGAACGGAGCATCCCAGGGCCCAGCACTGCCCAGTGCACACCAGTCAAAGCCCACGGGGGATCAGGAGGTGTTGCTCCAACACCCTTTCCACGCGTGTCCCGGCGCGTTGGCCGCGCCGTAACGCCTGTCTGGGCAGCAGAAATGTTGGAGCGGCGCTGGCCAAGTGTCTATAAATTACTTCTTACTCACCCAGACTGAGATCTCCATCCCGCAGCTCCGAAATAGCTGGAGGCTGAGAACAGGCTCTAAAAAGCAATTAAAAAGACCCAGAAAATAAACAGAGCAGGGGGAAACTGAGAAGCCTCTGAAGCCGGAGCTCGGCTGGGTCTGCTCATAAATGCTGGGAGATTTTCTATCGAGGGGGTTGGAAGTAAATCAAGCACTTGTGAAGAGCTTAGTGAGGTGCATTGTCACTGCCTGAGCTGGCTGTCCCCGGGCTGTCCACGGGAGGAGAGGCAGGAATGTCTCCATCCCTGCCAGGGCAGGCGTGGGCAGAGCCGGCTCTCCGAGTGCCCATACCTGGAGGAGGACGCGTTTTCCAGCCCTTTGCTCCTTTCATTTGCTTAGTCTTCAATTAAAAGCTCCAGGAGTGAGCAACAGTGTGGGGGCCTGCAGATGATTCCAGGGGCTCGGGGACACCCCTGTCCCCAGGATGTCCCCAGCCCTGCAATGGAGACCTCACCAGCATTTACCACCCCCTGTCTTGCAGTGACCCTCGAGCTGATGATCCAAAGGAGGAAGCACCACTTCCCAAACACCCAAAGGGGACCTGGGCTCCCAGGGCTGTCACCCACAGCTGGACCACATCTGCACTGTCCCCACGGGTGGGCACTGAGCTCTCCCCATGGCCCCCAGCTGCTTCCCAAGGCTTCCTTTGCAAATGCAGTCAGTGAGGGATCCCTTACTCATGGATTTGTCCCTCAGGATCCTTTGGTGTTGTTCAATGACTCTCATAAGAGGAAATCAAGCCCTGGCACAGCTGCCCAGGGCAGTGGTGGAGTCCCCATCCCTGGAGGGATTTAAAAGCCGTGTGGATGTGGCACTTGGGGACAAGGGTGAGTAGTGCCCTTGGCAGTGCGGGGGGGACGGTTGGACTCAATGATCTTAGAAGGCTTTTCCAGCTTAAAATCTTCCAGGATTCTGCGACAGGACTGTCACCAGTTGCTATTTCAGGACTCCACAAACTCACACAAACCTGCCGTTGGATCACGACCCAACTCTTGAGCTGTAAAATTCTGCCCTCCCGAGAGCCCAGCTTTCTCCAGAGGAGGATTTAATGACTCCAGTTGGCTTCAAAGCCTGAAACACAATTGTGCTGCCTGTGGCCAAATTTCCACTCAGACAAGTTTTAAAAGTGCAGCTGCACGTCTGGGTGTCTGGATGCTCGTCCTCCAAGTCCCCTTGGGAGCCGACAGCCCTGAGAGCTCCACATGCCTGTGCTGCCCTGCTCGACCCCAGGAGCAGGGGGACAATGGGGATCAAGGGTTGGGATCAGGGAGCAGACCCTTCTGCTGGGACAGGGCAACGGGTTTGGGGGCATCACTTGAGAGGTCCCAGCCCTCCTCCCAAGTAACAAGTGACAGGACACGAGCAACTGGCCTCAAGTTGCAGCAGGGAAGCTTTAAGTTGGTTATTAGGGAAAATTTCTTCCTGGAAAGGGCTGTCCAGCCCTGGCACAGCTGCCCAGGGCAGTGGGGGAGACCCCATCCCTGGAGGGATTCAAAAGCTGTGTGGATGTGGCACTTGGGGACATGGGTTAGTGGTGGCCTTGGCCGTGCTGGGTTATTGCCTGGACTTGATCTCAGAGAGCTTTTCCAACCACAATGATTCCATGATTCTATCCATGATTCCCTGGAGAGGTGCCCATCACTGAGCCCCCCGTGCCCACCCTGCCCGCGTCCCCACCATGCCCGGCCCTGCTGTCCCCTGCTTTGCAGTTGTGGCAGTCAGAGCCAGAGCCACCCCCCCTTCCCCAGTCCCACCCACCCCAGTGAACTGCAGAGCGAAACGCCCCAAACTCCTCATTTCCAGGTCCAGCAGCGGGAGCAGGGGCTGGTTCGCCATCCCCGCTCCGCACCGCGGCTCCATCCCGCTGCTCCGGCAGAGCAAACACTAATGAGGCAGCAAAGACAAACATTTTGTCAGCGCTGACAAAGGTGAGCTTTTATTAAAGGGGAGGCAAAAAAAAAGAGAAAAGAGAAAAAAAATTAATTGGGCCAGCTTCCAGAGGAGCCGTGGCGCTGAAAGCGGCAGCCAGCGGGGAGCCAGGTGTACTCACCGCCCAACGAGAGCCATCCAGGGCCGGCTGCGAGCAGGTAATTGGAGAGACAATGATTTAGAGCGCAGCGCAGAGAGGATTTCGGAAACCATGGCACCAGGTCCCCACGGTGCTCATTAAGGTTGTACAGATTGCATTTCCCATCTCCCCGCCAGCCCTCCAAAGTGCCTGTTATTAATTCATAAAAACATTGCAAGAGTGATTGAATCCAATGATTACTGGAGCAGGCAAACACAAGAGATGGTAAAATATTCTGTCTCTCTCTATCAAGGCTCTCTGAGCAGTAAAGAAAAAAAAAGAAAAAAAAAGAGGGAAAAAAAAAGGAAAAGTGTTGTGAAATATTAATCAGAGCTGTTTGCCCCTGGGCAGCGAGCGGGGCCCTGCAATCAATGCAGTGCGAGCCTTCCTGGTGACATCTATTTGAGAAGCTGATTACTGTGGGTAAACATCACTAAATATTCGGGATCCTTGGATTTCACCTCTAGTGTCGCCACGAAAAGCCGATTCCCTTATCGTGCCTCTGCAGGCGCGGCCCCGGGGGATCCATCCGGCAGCGCTGATCCCCCGCTCCAATGGCATTAGGAGCGGGATGAGCCTGTGGAAGATGCTGCAGGAGCTCTCGGCAGAGCGGAGGGTTTATTGCCTGCTACGATCCCTGAGAGTGTAACTAATGGATTGAAGATACATAGGGAGTGCAAACAATTAATGGGAAATTAGGGAAAGAGGAGTATCAGCGTCATGACAGGCAGATCTGGAAGTGCCACCCCGAGGGTCTGCGGGGATGCTCCGATGTCCCCCGGCCATTCCGACACCTCCACCACCCCGGCCCCTCCCGGAGCTCTCACCGCTCAGGTTGTGTTAATTAGCCACGGAGTCGAATCTAATTGTTTCAACTGTAATTGAATGTAACAGACACATCCATGTCGTGGTTTCGCCGTGGCTGTTGGACATGGATGAGCTCTCATGGACAGTGACAGGCCAGGCAGGGGACACCGAGGGTGATGACACACGGTGTCACCTGTGTGCAGGCAGGGCAGGAGGGCACTGCCCACCCCCCACACATCAACATCTTGCCTTGGCCTGCCTTTTTGCCAGCATTTCCTTTCCATTCATGTTCGATTTTCTCCCAGGCTTGTCTCTCGTTTACAGAATCCCAGAATCCCGGAGGCTGGAAAAGCCCTCCCAGCCCACGGAGCCCACCCTGTGCCCGATGCCCACCTTGTCCCCCAGCTCTGAGTGCCACGGCCAGTCCTGCCTTGGGCACCTCCAGGGCTGGGCACTCCAACCCTCCCTGGGCAGCCCCTGCCAATGCCTGAGAGCCCTTTCCATGCAGAAAGTCCTGCTGCTGTCCCCCCTGACCCTCCCCTGGCACACCTTGAGGCTGTGTCCTCTCATCCTGTTGCCAGTTGCCTGGGACTTTCTCCCAAAAAGCAGAAAACTCTGAGCTGAGAAAGGGATTTTCCGACAACCAAAAAGATCATAATAGAATTTTTTTAAGAAAACCTCCCAAATTCTCAATAGAAGGCAGAACTGAAAAGAAATAATTTCCTCACAGAGCCATTTTTCTTTGGAAATAAAAACTTCCAACTGGTCCCAGCTCTCGGGAAGCCATTAATTACCTGTCGTGCACTTCTGAAACAGCTCTCCCTCCCACAGCCTCCGCAGAGCCCCGGCCCAGCCCGGCTCTGCTGGAAAAGCCTCTGCAGAGCCAAAGCAAATGGCTCTGGGAGCACAACACGCATCTCTCCCAGCTGTTCCGGCACTCCCCCAAGCATCAGGGAGCGTGTGCCGGAGTGCTGAGAGACTCCTCTCCTTGTCAGCCCTTCCTGGCTTGGCCGCAGCTCCGCGGCTGGCGGGGACGGCGATGGAGCGGTGTGGGGGCTCCGGCCGCTTCCAGGAACGCTTTTGCCCACTGTGGTGGTTTGCCTTCGGCCAAGGAGGGCTTTCCCAGGGCTGGGAGGTGCTGGCAGAGCAGCAGGCAGGGCTGCAGCCCCACAGCACTGTGCAGGATGTGCTGGCACAGCCTCCAAGGGATTGTCCCCAGACTCGTGTCATAGTGACTTTCCTTTGATCAGAGAATCGTGGAATCCTGGAATGGTTTGGGCTGGATGGAACCTTAAGGCTCATCTTGTTCCAGGCAGGGAGATCTTCCACTGGGCAAGACTCATGGAATATACTGGGTTGGAAGGGACCCACAAGGATCACTAAGTCCAACTCCTGTCCCTTCTCAGGCCCATCCCCAGGAGTCCCACCTTGTGCCCCAGAGCATCATCTAAACCCTCCTGCAGCTCTGGCAGCCTCGGGGCTGTGCCCACTGCCCTGGGGCAGCCTGGGCAGTGCCCACCACCCTCTGGGGCAGGAACCTTTTCCTGAGATCCAACCTAAACCTGCCCTGACATAATTTCAGGTTGCTCCAAGCCCCATCCAACCTGTCCTGGGATGGAAGAGTTTTCCTGACCTCACTACTCGCCCTGTACATATATTTCTTTCCAGTTCATCCCAGTTCTGAACCATCAGGGGTCTATCCCAACCTGCAGCACTCTCTCCAAGCACTGCTGGGTTTGTCCCCAGAGCAGCCCCTTCCCCAGGTCCTGCAGCTTCCAGGGAAGTCAGAGCAGTCACACTCAGGGATCTGAAATACCAACCCTGGTATTGGCATCTTCAGACTTCTGGGATTTCCTTGTATTTGGGCTCATTCTGAACCTTTTCATGAAACCTTTTCAGGGCAGGGTGGACAATCCCTCCGTCCCCAAAAGGTGCAGTGGGGGGACCAAGCCAACACCTGCAGAGCCCATTTAGTCATCCATGGTTGGTTGAAAATAAGCCTGGACATCTTTACCAGGGTATATAAAATATATTTATATATCAAATATATAAAAATATAACATTGTGTACTGCTTAAATCCCATTAGAAAACAACTCCAAAATGTGAAAAGCAGCATTATCCTTTCCTAACAATAAAATTAAAACCTTGGAGCAGTAGCTGGAGATGGGCTGATCTCAAGGGGGTTGGAGATCAAGTTCAGCTAAGTGCCTGGATGATCTAAATCACTTGTGTGTCCAAACCAGGGCTGGAAATCCCAGGGGAACCCATGGGAAAACTTTTGCCTGTCCTGAATTTCAGTGGACGAACAAGAGCGACTTTTCCTGTGGTGGTTCAGGGTTTTTCCTGCCAGGTCCCTGAAGAAAACAGGAAATGAGGACTCAGATGAGAAGAAGTCAAATGAGAAGAAGTCAGGAACATTTCTGACCTCATACAAAGGTCCCATTCAAGGCCTGAGCAAAGTGATCTGGATTTTGTCACTGTCCTGCCTGTTCCTGATTGTATGGACCCTGGAATGGTTTGGGTTGGAAAGAACCTTAAAGCTCATCTTGTTCCACCCCCTGCCATGGGCAGGGACACCTTCCACCAGCCCAGGTTGCTCTGGGCTCTCTGGAGTCGGTGCATCCCCACTCAGTGCATGGACTGGGAGGTCTGTGAAGCTCCATCCAAGCCCCTCTGGCACCTCTCACATACACCTCCCACTCTGGAAAGCCTCTGCACAGGGTGGTGGTGCCAGGCTGGCAGCAGCCAGAGGGTGCCCAGGCAGCTCCTCTGCCCCTGGGCTGAGGACCCGCAGGTCATGGAGTTGGGAGAATGGTGTGACCCCGGTGGGATGCCAAACTGGGGGAGCAGAAAGGAGCCTCAGGAGCAATGGATGTGGCCTGTAAACCCCAGGATTCCCATGGCAGGCTTGGTGGGTGTCCCGCTGGAGCTGCTCCTGCTCTCCCTCCCGCCGCCCGGCTCCTCGGGAGCCTCTCAGCGAGGCTTCCTCTTCAAAGAGCAACGTGGAGGAATATTTTCCTCAACAAACAAGGCCAGCTGGGCGGTATTGCCCAAAGCAGCGCTGCAGAGGAACAGGGAATGCAAATGCAGCAGCTGGCAGAGGCTGCACACGGGGACAGGGGTGGGGTCAATATCTCAGTGGATGATCCAGGGTGGGACAGACCAAACCCTTCCATCCCCTGGTGCCTGGTTGGACGTGCTGAACTCGCTGAGAGTGCTGCTAATGGGAGAAGAGCCCCGCTCCCAGCGACCTGGCGAGACGGGATCCGCAGCAGGCACGGGGCTGGGACGCAGCAGGAGAGCTAAAATTAACCCGAGTGCTCGTTAGCGAGACGAGGGAACATCCAATAAAATGACATTTTCCTTTTAGCACATTGCACTTGGAGGGCTTTCTGTCCTTGGCAATGGATTTGCTGCTTGTAGGTACTTTCCCTTCTGCTCAGTCACCAAGCCCAGTCTCATTATTGAATTTTTAATTAGTTTTTTTTCTTCTGCAGCGAGACTGGAGCTGAAGTTTCCACGTAAGCCGTGATTTGTAGATATTCCCATTAACAAATACGTCTGATCCGCACGGCCGCTGCCTCAGCTTGTCTCCAGCAATGGCTGTTGGCTAATTTGTTCAAATCCCGGTGAATCCCAAAAGGTTTGTGAAATTCAGCACGTCTGGATCCTCGCTTAAGGAGACAGGTTAGTCATTATTTAGCCCTCCCCATATGAAAGGCTCCAGCCGGCCAATCCATGAGTAAAACCAGGACAGCGCTGCACCAAAGCCCAGCCAAGTGAATTCCCAGACTACAGTAAAACTCATTCATCCCGAAGGATGACGGCAGGGAGAGGAATCCTGGTGGCTTCACAAGCGACTTTCAGAGCAAACAAAGGACTAAAGTCATTAGATAACAGATTTGCAATTAATGATCCAACCCGTTCCAGGCCCACTGGAAGGGAGGAGGAAGGGGAGCTGGGCAAACCTCCCTCCTCCTGACTGAAGTTTTCTGGCCAAATTAACTCCTGGTATTGTTGCCAACGCAGAAAGGAAACCACCTGCAACTCTGATGATCCAGAAGAGGTGGAAGGGGAGAGTGTGACACTACGAAGGGAAGAAAGGACACAACAAAGAGGAGAGGAATGTCATGAGGAAGGAGAGAGGAGTGTCACCATGAAGAGAAGAGGGATGATAACATGAAGGGGAGAGGGATGACATGATGAAGGGAGAGGAATGATGTGACTTCATGGTCATGCCAGCCCTGGCCAAGCTTCCTTCATTATTCTTTTTTTCCCAAAAGATGGAAAAAGTCGAGACACCAGGAGCACAGTCCTCCCAAACTAAGGCATTAAATGGCCATTTGAGTTTTGTCAGAATAATCAACATAAGGAGATGCTCACCTTGCAAATCTGGTCTCTTCTCAGGGAACCAGCTCTCCTGGGAATCAGGAGAGAGGCAGAGCCAAGCCAGGCTGCAAATTCAGCGAGAAACAGGCAAAAGTCCTGCCAAGGCTCTGGTCCAACCCTATTCCAGCGCCATCCCCAACATCTGGGGCTTGCTCAGATAAATGGTTCCACTTTTGGGTTGCGATAAATAAATAAATATGTTTTGAAGCTGATAAAGTCTTTTAAAAATTCATTAAAGAGAAAGAGCCTGGCAGAGATTGCAGCCTGAAAGCCTTTTCCATCACGAGTTCCTGCTCTGATTTCCCTGGAAGAGAATGCTGAGCTCTCCTTGCAAGCCCCGTCGGGCAACACCAATCCCTGCCACAAAGGCCAGAGAAAATTTCAAGGGACATAATTAATAAGAATTAATTAACCTCACGAAATGGGCTTGTTGCTGGTGGCCCAACGTGTTTATTGACCGATTCCTGTACGAGGCAGTTTCCCTCCATCTCCCTCTTTCCCTCACGCCTGGCTGCGGCTCAGGGAGTGGAGGCAGCTCCAGCACTTTAAGGAGACGTGGGGACACAGAGGGGATAAAGCAGACAAGGCACTTCACATGGTCCACTACACCTTTAATGTACAGAAAGTAATTAAAATGGGAGACAAATTCATCAACAGTCAGTTCAGTTCAAAGTGCAGCCAGGCTGGATCTTCCTTATGCATGGGTAGCGTGATGTGCATATCCGTCATAAAACCTGCATTAAAAATTAGTCAAAGCTGTTAGTACATCACAGCAGACCAGATGGTTTATGCTCTGAAGTGTTTCAGGAACCTCATTTTATTATACATGAATGCCTCGTGTCGGGGGCCTGGGCTGATATTTTCATTAAACACACTCCACGAAGCATTACAGCTCTGTTGTCATTTTATTCAGCACGGATGAGTTCTTGCACTCGGGCTCCGTGCTCGGGGCTCCGGCTGCTCCGGTGGCATGGCATGGAATGGTCTGGGGAGGGCATGGAAGGGCCTGGGGAGGGCATGGAAGGGCCTGGGGAGGGCATGGAATGGCTTGGGGAGGGCATGGAATGTCTGGGGAGGGCATGGGATGGTCTGGGGAGGGCATGGGATGGTCTGGGGAGGGCATGGAGGGGCCTGGGGAGGGCATGGAAGGGTCTGGGGAGGGCATGGAAGGGACTGGGGAGGGCATGGGAATGGTTTGAAGCAGGCATGGCATGGAATGGCCTCCCTGGCACTGTGGCCACCCCTCGTGTGGATTCACACTCCACCAGCCTCAAGGACACTGTGGAGCAGAGATGATGGCATCATGGGCATGGAACCAGGGGGTCTGCTGGGCTTTTGGAGATGCCTTTGAGTCACAGAATCAGGGAATGGCTTGAGTTGGAAGGAACCTTAAAGCCTACCCCATCCCATCCCCTGCCATGGGCAGGGACACCTTCCATTAGCTCAGGTTGCTCCAAGCCCTGTCCAACCTGGCCTTGGACACTTCCAGGGATCCAGGGGCAGCCACAGCTTCTCTGGGCA
>JAWWMO010000019.1:1391146-1408751 GCA_035047845.1 Dendrocincla fuliginosa
CCCAGAGAAGCTGTGGCTGCCCCTGGATCCCTGGAAGTGTCCCAGGCCAGGTTGGACGGGGCTTGGAGCACCCTGGG
This sequence comes from Dendrocincla fuliginosa, assembly GCA_035047845.1. Lineage (NCBI taxonomy): Eukaryota > Metazoa > Chordata > Aves > Passeriformes > Dendrocolaptidae > Dendrocincla > Dendrocincla fuliginosa. Next base: position 1,391,224 of record JAWWMO010000019.1, read on the forward strand.
ACAGTGGAAGTTGTCCCTGCCCAGGGCAGGGGGGGCACTGGATGAGCTTTAAGGTCCCTTCTCACCCAACCCATCCCATGGTTCTGTGATCTGTGGGGTCTGAGCTCCTTTGTGCTCCTCTCACCCCAACCCCCCGAGGAATAAAACTCTCCATTAAACACAAATTCCCTTTTTGTTTTTCAAGGAACCAACAAGAACGAGATCTCCTTTGGCCTGGAAATGTCCCAGACTGGATTTTCCTCCCACGTTGTGGAAGTAAGAGAGGAAATGTGGGGGATTTTTCCCTCTTTCCGTGCAAAGGGGCACCTTGTGCAGTTTGTGAGCACCTGCTGCAGGTGGGAGGGGGGGACTGGGGTAAATCACTAATTATGAAGTTAAATCACTAAGAAGAGCATCAGCAGCTCCTCCTGGTGCCACAAGCTCTTGGCAAGGATGTGCTGGGATTTGTGGAGGAAGGCACTGTCGGTGCAGGGGGATGCTCAGGAGAAAAGCCAGCAGGGAATTCTCTCCGGGGTTTTCTGGGGAGCAAAAGCAGCCTGACAAGATCTGAATAGGGTTGAAGTGCCATTCCAGCTGTTTAAAAAGCTCCAGCATTCCAGGTGTGCTTTGAAGAACGGTTTCCTTGGCCCCTGTGGGACCAAGGGAGAGGGGGAGTTGCCTCCACTTGGCAAGAAATGCCCTCAAACCCCTCCTGCTCTCCCCCAGGACGGGATCCTTCTGGGAGCAGTGGGAGCCTACGACTGGAACGGAGCTGTCCTGAAGGAAACCAGCAGTGGGAAGGTCATTCCCTTGAGGGAATCTTATCTCCAGGAGTTCCCCGAGGAGCTGAAAAATCACGGGGCGTATTTAGGTAAGAAAAGCAAATGAGGCCGTGCTGCCAAGGGGGAATTCAGGATTTTCTGCTTGATATTGGGAAGAACAACATATTCCTAATGTCAGAGTGGTTCTGTGCCTGGGATCCCACCAGTGGGAGACCTGTGGGATGCAGCCCAGGAGCATCTTCACCTGGGAAGAGCCCAGCTTTGACCTTGGTGTGCAGCACAAAAGGGGTTTAAATTCTGAAGCAGCTGAGCCAGAGCCAGCCCGGGTCATCCACGGCGCTTCCTGGAATGGTTTAAAAGCAGGGATGGAATTTCATGCCTAGGGAGGAAATACCTGCTGGGTTAATCCATTCCATGTGCAGCTCCAGAGTGAAAATGTCAGCCTGGCTTGGCAAACGAAGCCTCTCTCTGGAGATGTGGCTGCCTCGCAGGATGGGATGCTGGGGGTCACCTGCCAGCACATCGGGGCTCTTCCCTGGGGACACAAACAGCCCTTGGACACATGGGACATCCTTGGGGTGACAGCAGAGTGTCCCCAGGCTCGGCTGTGAGAACCTGGAGTCCCAGCTGTGCTCAAGGGGTGTCCATGGCATCATGTGGGAGCTCAGCTGGGCTCCTTCCGACTGTCTGCAGTGAGAACTCCAGGAATATTCAGGAACAGCTGGCATATGGGGGGGACCTGGGGGTTGTCACCCTGTGCCCTGCCCCGTTCCAGGTTACACCGTCTCCTCCGTCATATCCACCAAGCACGAGCGGATTTACGTGGCGGGAGCTCCCAGGTTCAACCACACTGGCAAGGTCATCCTGTTCAGCATGCACAGCAACAGGAACCTCACCATCCACCAGGCCCTGAAAGGAGAGCAGGTAATGCCAGCCGGGGATGCTGCACTGACCTTCCCCCATGACAAAACCAACCCTCCTCCTTCACTTTGCAAACTGTCCCGTTGAAATGGCTCAACATCTATGGGCAGCTGAGGATGCCCTGGCTGTCACTGCACCCACAGCTCCAAACCGTGGGGCTGGGGCAGGGACAGGGCTTGGGATGTCCCCAGCAGGGAGGGTGGCATCGCTCCCAGCCCGTCCTGTCTCCTCCAGATCGGCTCCTACTACGGCAGCGAGATCAATTCGCTCGACGTCAACGGCGACGGCGTCACCGACGTCCTGCTCGTGGGAGCCCCCATGTACTTCAGCGAGGGCAGGGAGAGGGGCAAGGTCTACGTGTACACCCTGCAGGAGGTACGTGGCAGCACTGGGGGGTGACTGGGACAAGGGGCAGGGCATTTGGGCACTGTGGTGGCAGCCGTGCCCCCCTGGTGTCACCCCTGTGTGCCCAGCAGTTTCCATCAAACACCACAGCTGGTGGGGCAGGAGGTGCACAGTGAGGTCCTGCTGTCCCCAGGGCTCGAAACAGGGGCTTTGCCATGGGGGTGTCTCTCAGGAGAAACATTCCCCACCCACTTTGCCTCCCCCAAACCCCTGCCCTGCAAGGGCACCCCGAGGCTGGGCCAGGCATGGGGCTCTGGGGGGCACAAGGTCTGTCCCTCTGCCACGGGGATGGGACATGTGCCACCCCTGTCCCCTTCCCTGGTGCACAGTGGTGCTCTGGCACAGGACCAGCTTTTCTGCCACCCTCGAATCTGAGTCAAAATGCAGTTTCTGAGCCAAATCCACGAGGCTCTGGGAGCTTGTGGGCAGCAAGCAGGTCGTGCTCTCTAAGGATGCAGATCCCGCCTGGAGCAGTGGGGTCCCCATCCCTAAAGCACAGATTTGATGCAGTTATTCATGTGGGATGTTATAAAAGGAAGGCAAAGCAGGCATGGGGCTGGTGTGGGCTCAGGGGCTCACCTTCCCCAGGGATGTGTTCCAGTCCCAGGGCCCCGGGAATGCTCTCACCTCCTTCCTTGGAGACACGGCTCCCACACCACCGCATCTCGTTCCTTTGCTTTGAGGGGTTCCTCCTCTTGCTGTGGGCTCCTGCTGATGCTCTGGGGTTTGTTTTGCTCCCTTTTGCCCCTGGCTGGCCCAGCAGGACAGCTTCAGTGCCAGCGGAGCCCTCGTGGACCTGCAGAGCTACCAGAACTCGCGCTTCGGCTCCTGCATCGCCGCCGTGCCCGACCTCAACCAGGACGGCTACAACGACCTGGTGGTGGGGGCACCTCTGGAGGACGAGCACCAGGGAGCCATTTACGTCTTCCTCGGCTTCCAGGAGACCGTCCTGAGGAACTACAAGCAGGTGCTTGCATTGTCTCATGCTTTGTGTCATTTATGCCCACTTTAAGGACTGATAGAGCACGAGCAGTATTGAACTGCTAATTATTATGGCCAGATATTTCCTTTTTTGAGACATCCGAGCCAAAGCATTGGAATTCAAGCCCTGGCACAGCTGCCCAGGGCAGTGGTAGAGTCACCATCCCTGCAGGGAAAAGCCTTGTGGATGTGGCACCTGGGGACATTGGTTTAGTGGTGGCCAGTGGTGCTGGTTGGGCCCAATGATCTGAGATGGCTTTTCCAACCTAAATTAATCCATGATTCTATAAAATATGGAAAACATGTTTGAAATTAGAGGCAATGCTCAGCACTTGGTGCAAGGGCTTGCTATAGATTTATTTATTCATTCTAAATAAATACATAAATAAAGAATTTATTGCTATTTACCTGTTTCTCCCACTTGTGAGAAACAGTAAATAAACAGAGTAAATTCAGCAGGAACCTCTACATGGTGTCTCCAAAGAGAAACTGTTCCCATTCCCTGGAAATTCATGGTTGGTGCTTGGGAAGGGGCATCACCTGTAGCGTGGTGGAGGCTGGCATGGGAAAGCCTTGGCTGGCAGGGGTGCCCCTGCTATTGTGCCCCTTCCTTTCCAGAGGATTGCAGCTGCTGACCTCGCTCCAGGCCTGATGTACTTTGGGTGCAGCATCCACGGGCAGCTGGACCTCAACGAGGACGGGCTCGTGGACTTGGCCGTGGGCTCCCTGGGCAACGCCGTGCTGCTGTGGTGAGCTGGCTCTGCTTTGGCCCCCTCCTCTGCCCACATCTCCGTGCAATGTTCTGGTGTTTTCCAAAGGAAAAGTGGTTTCCCAACAATCTGACCCATTTTCCATAACAACGACCCCCTGTCTGGTGGGAGGGGCTGTGGGATTTCAATGCTCTTGGGCCCTAGAAAGACACCAGGAGGGGTTTTTTTGCACTGAATTTCACCATTAGTTCTCCAGGAGATTCAAACCAACCAGTTGATTTGTGGTGATTTGCCCAGGCTCACTCTGGTCTGACTCACTAAGAACAATTTGATATTTTTAAATATTAATTAATGTTTGGAAGGTCTCTTGAAGCTGTTGGGATGGAGGGTGGCCGTGCTGGGGTGAGATGGGCCACCCTGGGGTCTGCCATTTGCCCAGGCTCACTCTGGTCTGGCTCACTAAGAACAATTTGATATTTTTAAACATTAATTAATGTTTGGAAGGTCTCTTGAAGCTGTTGGGTTGGAGGGTGGCCGTGCTGGGGTGAGATGGGCCACCCTGGGGTCTGGCTTGGAGGGTGCCATGTGCACACAAGGGGCCTTTGCTCTTCCTCAGCACCTTCTTGACCTTGAGAGAAAGAGCCAAGAGGTCTGAGGAGAGCAAATTGGAGCTGTGGGAGATTTGTAGGATGCTGGTGACGTGCCACAGCTCATCCCTCCACCTTCCCTGGCCCCACAGGTCCCGCAGCGTGGTCCAGATCAACACCAGCATCCGCTTCGAGCCCCCCAAAATCAACATCTTCACCAAGGACTGCCGGAGGAACGGCAAGGACGCCACCTGCATGTCGGCCTTCGTCTGCTTCACCGCCGTCTTCCTCTCAGCCCACTTCCAGACAGCCACTGTGGGTAAGGCCACGGCTGCTTTTGGGCAGCACAAACCCAACCCCTGCCTTCCAAGAGAAGCCACTCGAGACCTCATGGGTCTGCAGAAGAGCACAGTCCACAGCAGTTCCACAGCACGTTCTGGGTTGGAAGGGACCATCACAAGGATCAGCAAGTCCAGCTCTTAATTGAGTGGCCCCTAGAGGGGTCAAACCCAAGCCCTTGGCATTATTAGCCCCGTGCCCTGACCAACTGAGCTCATCTCAGGCTCCTCAAGGAGCATTTGGGCACCACCTGCCACATCCCTTTTCCCCTGCTACTTTGTCCCTGTCCCTGCTGAGGTAGCAGGGATGGCTCTGCCAAGAGACACCCCGAGGATAAACCTTCCCTGTGTTTCACCCCTTCTGTCCCCCATTCCCCGGGGACTGAGCTCTCCTGAGGTTTGCTGTGCCGTGGGACGTGTGGCAGGGATGTCACCAGCAGCAGGACAGGAGGGGAGGTGCCCCGCAGAGCTCATCCCTCCTCCCCCTGCAGCAGCAGGACACAGCTGCTGGCCACATGTTCCCCTCATGGCCCGGGGAATGTCTGTGAAGTTTTGGCCAGCCCTGCCACCAAACCTCCCCACGCTGCTGTGACCCCGAGTGTCCCCCTGATGCCTCCCTGTGGGACAGTGGCTCCTCCCCTGTGAAAGGAAAACTGGGATCTGAGCAAAGCCAAAGGAAAAGCTCCTGTTCCCTAAAGCAAGGGGTTTGTTTTGTGCTGTCCAAGCCAGTGTTTTCCTCCTGCCTGCTCTCTGTGCAGGATAAAGAGCTCAGTGGGGTTGCCTTTATTTATTTGCTTTTCCACTTGTTTCCACCCCAAAGAGCCACCCCATGGATGGCTGTGCTGGGAGCTGAAGGTTTTTCCTTGTTTATCTGTGTTTTATGTCACACTGGTGCAGTGGGAGCCCCTCTGCTCTGGGGGCAGACTGGGAGAACTGGAAATGTTCACCTGGAGAAGGGAAGGCTCCAGGGAGACCTGAGAACCCCTTCCAGTGCCTAAAGGGGCTCCAGGAGAGCTGGAAAGGGACTGGGGACAAGGGATGGAGGGACGGGACACAGGGAATGGCTTCCCACTGCCAGAGGGCAGGGATAGATGGGATATTGGGAAGGAATTGCTGGCTGGGAGGGTGGGCAGGCCCTGGCACAGGGTGCCCAGAGAAGCTGTGGCTGCCCCTGGATCCCTGGGAGTGTCCAAGGCCAGGTTGGATGGGGCTTGGAGCACCCTGGGCTGGTGGGAGGTGTTTCTGGGAGTGGAATGAGGTGGGTTTAGGGTGCTTCCAACCCAAACCATTCTGGGATTCTGTGGTCCTGTGAAATCCCACCTTGCTTGGCACTGCACTAGGAATGTCCAGTTTCTTTCCAAGAGCAGTGCAGGAAGCAAATGATGTCCATAAAGCACCCAGGTAAGGGAGGAGCACATGAGGAGGGTGTGACATCTCCAGGTCTGCACGTGGAGATGGAAGAGCAAATAGTTCTCCATCGTGCACAGACCAGAATCAACATCCTGCCTTCCCAAAGCTCCTCCTGGAGAGTGGGAATGTGTGCCAGTCACGGGCAGCGCTGCCCACAGCCCCTTCTCCCCAGGTTTCTCTCTGCCACGCAGCTCCCAGGGCACAGGAGCCCACTCCTGAGGTGGTGTTTGGTGTGTGTGAGGTGGGGAAAGTGTCACCTGCCCTGTCCCCGCAGGGCTGCGCTACAACACGACGCTGGACGAGCGCCGCTACACGCCGAGGGCTCACCTGGACCAGGGTGGGGAGCGGCTGGCACAGAGGGGGCTGCTGCTGCCAGCCGGCCAGGAGCGCTGCCACACGCTCCACTTCCACGTCCTGGTGAGTGGGGAGCAGCTCCAGGATGGGGTGTCCTCCTCGGCCAGCCCCGGGAAAGGTGCCCATCCCAGGGATGTTGCAGATGGAGCCTCGGAGGGGATGGAAAGGAGGCTCGTCCTGCAGCCTGGGTCGCTTCGCGCCGGATTTGATGTGGTCGGGGCTGGAGCTGCCAGCACGTGGCAGCTGCTGGGTCCCCAAGCAGTGACTTCATCCAGCCCCAGCTTGGGAGTGATGTGATCCATGAGCCCCTGGCCATGTCCTCGGGAAGGGCATGCGTTCCTGATCCCTGGGTCAGGCTGCAAATCCTGCTCTAAAATCAGGGAACACTCAGTTTTCCATCCGGAACAGGGTGCCTCCATGCCAGTCCCTCTGACCCTCAGGGTCCCAGCCCCGGTGCAGAGCTGGTGAAACCCTCTGCCTCGCTCCCAGGGAACAGCTGATGCACAAAGCTGGCCCAAGGCACACATTCCCAGGGAATGAGCAGAATATTGTGGAGGCCAGGGAGGCTCGAGCTGCCAGACTGGCCTGGCCCCAAAGCCCCAGCCTGAACTGCAGTGAACTTCTGGGAAGTTTGAGGCTGCAGCTCGAGATAGACCTTGTGATTTAGCCCAAGAAGCATCTCACTTCAGAGCACCTCTCTGCTCCCGTGGGGAGCTCCTGGAGCTTTGTCACCGCTGGATGAGCGCCGGGTGGGGCTGCAGGACAGATGTGCCCCCCTTGAGCGGGCACCTTGAGGTGCTGCCTGTCCCCAGGATCAGCCCTGCCCTCTCACTGGCACTTCCCACCCACAGGACACAGCAGACTACGTGAAACCAGTGACGTTCTCCATCGACTATGAGCTGGAGCAGCCCGAGCACGGCCCCATGCTGGATGATGGGTGGCCCACCTCGCTCAGGGTCTCGGTAGGTGCAGCACCCACCTCTCAGGGTGCCTTTTACCAGGCACCTGGAGCTCTGGGTGTCACGTTTGCTCCTTAACCTTGGGCTGCAGTCCCTGATCCACCCTGTGATAGCCATGGGTTGGGTGCTGCTGCAGCCTGGGGTCCCCACCTGTGTCCCCACCTGGGACACAAATTGTCACTGAGCTGCTCTCATTGTCCCCTCCAGGTCCCTTTCTGGAACGGCTGCAATGAGGATGAGCACTGTGTCCCTGATCTGGTCCTGGATGCCAGAAGTGATGTCCCCAGTGCCATGTGAGTAGGTCACTCAGCACCCTCCAACCCATACCACAAACTGGGGGAGGCTCCAAAATCCATCCCCAACCCTCATCCTGTGAATTCTGACATCACAACTGGTCCTTCATCCATCACCACCACGAGGTTCATCCAACCCCTCCACGAGGTGCTCCTTGGCTCCCAGTGGTCTCTGAGCCTGCTCCCTGTCTGGAATGAGTCAGTGGTTTTCCAGGGAATCCACAAAACAGCTAATATTTGGTGCCATGGTGATGAGTCCCAGGGAGACAAATCAGTAAATAACAGGGGGGAATAAATGCAAGGCTGGCATTACCTACCTGGCAATTACAGGCTTGACTCACGCAGAGGAAATAATTATACACCACATGTCGTTGGTTAAGGAGCTTTTAAAGGTTATTTGGGGAGTCCAGAGGAGGCCACGGAGATGCTCCAAGGGCTGGAGCCAGGCTGGGAGAGCTGGGGGTGCTCACCTGGAGAAGAGAAGGCTCCAGGGAGAACTGAGAGCCCCTTGCAGTGCCTAAAGGGGCTCCAGGAGAGCTGGAGAGGGACTGGGGACAAGGGGGAATTGCTTCCCACTGCCAGAGAGCCAGGATGGATGAATATTGGGAAGGAATTCTTGGCTGTGAGGTCAGTGAGACCTTGGCACAGGGTGCCCAGAGAAGCTGTGTCTGCCCCTGGATCCCTGGAAGTGTCCAGGCCAGGTTGGACAGGCCTTGGAGCAATGTGGTCTAGCCCTTTGCTAACAGCATGGGATCTATTCCCTCCTTATATCCCAGATTTCCTGAGCCCTCCTAGTGAGGCTGGAGAAAACTTCACCCCATTAGCCAGAAATCCCAAGCGAGATGACGGACAATGGAAGGAACCTTTGGAGGAACAATGGAGTCCTCTTTGCATAGTAGGGTGAACAGAAACCCCTGGCAATGCCCCCCTGTGTTGCAGGGAGTTCTGCCGGCGGGTGCTCCGGAGGGGCCCCCAGGAATGCTCAGCCTTCAGCCTCTCCTTCGACACCTCCGTCTTCGTCATGGAGAGCAGCAGGAGGAGGGTGGCCGTGGAGGCGACGCTGGAGAACCGCGGCGAGAACGCCTACAGCACCGTGCTCAACATCTCCTTCTCCAGGAACCTGCAGCTGGCCAGCCTGATCCCCAAGGTGAGCCAGCTCCGGGGAGCCGGGGCGTTCCAGAGGCGCTTCTAATCCCGGCCGGATGAAAAGCTGCATCCGCCAGCAGGGCCCAGAAACGCGGCCATCCCTCATAAATCAGACATGTTTATGGGCTTAGTCTCTAAGCACTTGCAGCCCTTCCAGCTCTTTATTTTGGAAGCACGAAAACGGTTGAATTTTAAGAGCCTGAAAGAAGGTCAAAAACAGATGAAATTGTTTCCCCTCTTTATTTTTCTACTCCCGTAGTTTAAAAATACTCACTGCCCGTGGCCAAGTTCCTGTCAGGGATGGATTTTTGCAGCTGAGATGGAACTCCTGGAAGCAGGGGCTGATAATGGCAATGTGGACACCACTCAGGGTGATGCCACCTCTCTACAGCTGTCCCCTGGATGAGCCCCTCGTGCCACATCCACTCCCCCACCTCCCCAAAATTTCACCCCCACCACTTCCTCAGTCTCGGTGTGGCTCCTCCCTTCTCCCAGCGAGGGTTGGGAAATGTGCTGATGCTGCTGAGCCCTCCCTCGTCCCCCCAGTGACTTCATCCCCGCCCGCAGATCCCACCTCCTGCCTTTGTTTTTCTCCAAGCTGTGCCAAGGGAAAATTGGGGGGCACGTTGCCCACAGAATAAGAGAAAGGCATTTTTTGAGGGATTAGCCCACATTAAGTGTGGGGGGGAAAACCCTGCCACGGTGGGTAAGAGGAAGCCCCAGGCAGGGGTGGCTGTAGGAAATATTTGCAGCTGGTTATGGAAGCGTCAGTGCTTCCAGGAGTCCTGGCTCTGCTCCTTGGAAATCAGCAAGTTGTCAATCCCAGAGGATGGAGGGATGGAGGGATGGATGTCTGTGTCACATAAATGAAAAGTAGCTGTGGCCCCATAAGCTCAGCAGATGAGGGGAAGGAAGCTCCAGGATTCTGCTGGTGGCTCTCAGGGCTGGGATGTCTCAGCTCCTGGGCAGGACCCGTCTGGTGGAAACAGCTTAAACTGAGACCCTTGTGGGGTCTAACACGGAGACAAGAGCTGGACCAGCTCATTGTCTCGTGGTGGGGGTGGACACCTGCTCACAACCAGGCTACAACCTCCTGTAGGGCTGCAGAGGAGGCAGAACAGGGTCGGTGTCCCGTCCTATCCCACCTGGGATTGGGCTCTGGAGAGATGGAAGGTGCTCCAGCAGCAGGAATGTGACTGTTGAGATGAGGAAATTAAATATCATGGCTTAGCTGGTGGCCGTGCAGAGGAGTTCATGTCAGCCCTCGGTGCTTCTGGGTGACTCCTCACCACGGAAGAATCTTCCTCTTCCTGATCACAGTGCCAAGAACAATTGGGTTCCTTCAGTCACTGCTGCAGCTCAGTTCCTAAAGAGGATTGAAATCAGAAAGCTGGAAGTTGTTTGCTAGAGATGCCCCTCTCCAGGAATGTCAATGAGTGCATGGGAAGGATTCCCAGCCTGCAGCAAGCGGGGTGGGAGGCGGGGGGTGGGTGGTTGCATCATTCCTTCATTCTTACTGTTGTTGGTTTGCTGTTTTATTGCCTGGTTGGTTGGTTGCATCATTCCTTCTTTCTGTTGTTGGTTTGCTGTTTGATTGCCTGGTGGGTTGGTTGGTTGGTTGGTTGGTTGGTTGCATCATTCCTTCATTCTTTCTGTTGTTGGTTTGTTGTTTGATTGCCTGGTTAGTTAGTTGCTGCCTGGTTAGTTGGTTGATTGGTTGGTTGGTTGGTTGGTTGGTTTTGCCAAAGCTGAAGCCCATTCTGAGCCCCAGGGGGTGTTCCCTGCTCTCCTGACCCGTGGGTGGGGGCTCATCCCATGTCACGGACACCTCGTGTCCCATTTAGGATGACACGGACATCAACATCGACTGCACGAGTGACGACAGGCACCCCAACAAGAGGGTGTGCAACGTGAGCTACCCCTTCTTCCGAGCCAAGGCCAAGGTAAAGACATTCCCTGCTGCCCACCTGAGGCTTCTCCCATGGGACATGAGTCCCCTGCCCCGGGAATGGCAGTGGGGTCCCATCCATCCATCTTTGGGCTGGGCAGCTTCCATCGCGGCTTTAAAAGACAAATATTTGGTTTCTTCTCTTTCTCTGCCCATTGTTGGGGTTTGGTGGGTGTGTTAGGGGAGCTGGGGTGGTTGGGGTGCTGCCTTCATGCTTGGGAGGCCCCCAAAATCTAAACCAGCTCCTCCAGGTCACAGAATTTGAATCCAGTCCTTGAAGCCATTTAATGTTGGCTTCAAACCACCGATGGTGAGTTCCCTGAGCTCCATGGGGATGAGGATGAACTGTCACCCTTCCCTGCCTGAGAGGTGTCCCTTGCTCTGAGGTGCCTCTGGACCCTCCTCTCAGCCTGTCCAAGCCCCCTTGGGCTGGTGGCATCTTCCAAACCTGGGGCGAGCCCAGATCCTGTGAGCATTATTTGATATGCCATAAAAACCTTTGGAAATGCCACGTGCCCTGTTAAGATGAGGAGGGAAAAGTGAGGAGATGCCACTCCCTGGAGCCACTGGGCATCCATGTGAAATCCCACCTGCCCACCCTGCACCCCAAAAAACGTCCCCACCTTCAGTGTCTGCCTGAAGCCTTTCCTTGTCACAAGCTTGATCATGATAAATGAGCTCCAGGCACCTCAGAGCTCCCAAAAAAGCCGCGTGGGGTGCGTGGCTGCCGAGGAGCAGCAGCCCCACTGCCCGTGACCTCCGGGGACCGGGGCTGAGTCTGCGTGGCATCAGGTAGGGCAGGTCCTGCCAAAGCAAAGCCGAGCTGGGGAGGGAAATTTGGCCCCGGAGCAGCAGGAGCTTTAATCTTGCAGCCAGCTGTGCTGTCCCAGACAGTTTGAGGTCACTGCCACGGGCTGCAGATGTGACATTTAGCACATTTTATTGTTGTTGGCTCCGTGTGCCGCAGATGGAGCGAGCGCCGCCGCCTCTCCCCCGCAGGGAGCCGCTTCCAGAGGGGACCTGCTCCCTTCTCCAGTCCCAGGGGGGAAAAATGCAGCACGTGGGGCTGAAATGAATCCTGCAAATGCTCCTGTCTGCCTGGAAAGAGAGGAGGATTTGCTCCCCTCTGCTCCCACCCGGCCCCATGTCCTGGGGGGGTCATGGGGATGCTCTCACCCACCATCCCACATCCCTCCAGGGGGAGTTTTTTCCCCCTTAATGTTTTCTCCAATCTGGTTCCCACCTCCACAGGTGGCTTTTCGCCTGGATTTTGAATTCAGCAAGTGGGTTTTCCTGGAGAACATGGAGATCTACATGATTGCCAGCAGGTCAGTGGTTGCTTTCTCCCTGGAACAGCTTGGCAGGGGCAACAGGGGCGTGGAATCCTGGAATGGTTGGGGCTGGAAGGGATCTTCAAGCTCATCCTGTCCCATGGGCAGGGGCTCCTTCCACGACCCCAGGTTGCTCCAAGCCTCAACCAGCCTGCCCTTGGACACTTCCAGGGATGGAGCAGCCTGGAGGCTTTTCCCAGGGAATACCAGCAGGAAACCTGATTTCTGTGGGTTGTTCCACCCTGTGCTCACAAACCAGGCTATTTTTATATATCTGTATATTTAATATCCATCATTTTTCCCTCTGTGTGGGGCTGTGCTGGATCTCCAGCCCCTGCTGCTTTCACATCCACCCTCCCACTGCAAATATTTCCCAGGAAAAAATATCTCAAAGTTCTCCCAACTCACCTTTCCTGCACAGGCAAAAATTTTCAATGGGAAAGTGAAATTTCATTAGGGATTGATATTTTTTTTTAAATTTCCTCAATTATTAGAGCAGAGGAGGATTCCCCTGCACCACTTTGAGGCTGTTGGGTGTGACACCTCTCTCCAAACCATCTACTTTTATGTAGGTGAATAAAAACCGGGGAATAAAATCACTTCTCATGATGCTTTGAGCAAAAAGCAAAAGTTCAGCCCTACCTGTGACCCCCCCCCAAAATTATCAGAGGGCACCAGGCTCCTGCCTCACCCCCTCTGGGCCTGCTGCTCTTCCAGTGACAGTGAGGAGAAGGAGAGCACCAAGGAGGACAACTTTGCCCACCTCAACTTCCACCTCAAGTACGAAGCCGACCTGCTCTTCACCAGGTGTGTGTTTGGGAAGGGGCTGCAGCTCCTGGGAGGTCCCAGGTTGCAGGATGTCCCTTGGGAAAAACCAGGTGCAAAGAGAGCCCAGTGCACACCCAGCTTTTTAATCTGGGGAATCCCTTTCCAATCAGGGGCTGAAGGGGCCATAAAATCAGAGGCATCACTTTTCAGACTCCCCAGCCACGGGGTGCTGTGCTCTCACCTCGGGCAGAGGCACAAGTGGTATTAAAGAGGTGTGAGGGCAATGTTTGAAGGGAAAAAAGTACTTAGGGTAGGTTATAATGTTCCTAACAGGTGTTTCCAGAGTCTGGGCTGGTTTCCATCCCACTAAAACCACGGGAGAGAAGCTCAGCCGAGGGATGTGTGTGGAATCACCAGGAACTAAAGTCTGGGACAGTGAGGGGTGAAGGCACAAATCATTTATTAACCTGATGATAGGAAAAACTGTGGATCCCAGAAGCACATTCCCTGGCACTGCTTGATTCTCTGATTCTTAGGAGATTTTTGAGACCTTCAGTCATTTTATATTTTGGGGGTTTTTTTTCAGTCTAAGACACTGAAAATAAAACCACTTTAATCCTCAGGATTTATGGGGAGCGAGGCATTCTCCAGTTAACAAAAATACCAGGATCATTCTTTTCCAAGGGAAAACTTGGAGGGAAAGATCAGCCCCCAAAAATACCCAATTTGGGAAACTTGGGGTGAGAAAAGGGGGAAATAATTATAAAGCCTGTAGGGACTGGGGCTGTGTGTCTCGTGACAGGGGTGAGCACGTGTCCCATCTCAGGTGCTCCTGGATGGGATCCCACAGGACCTTTGGATGCTCCTGGCTCCTTCCCCTCCTCTCCAGTTGCCAAACAGAGATTGATTTACCTCCTCTGATTCCCACATGATATTCCAACCCCCAGCCAGGGCCTTGCATGCCTCTGTTTTATTAAAAAGGCAAGAAAATCCTACAAAGAAAGGGAAAATCCTGCGGGAGCATTAAAATCCCCCTTTTTTTCTGCACGAGGTGGAGTCAGGTGCTGGTTTCCATCCGAAATGGAACTGGATGGACCTCCAGCCCTGCCTGGGGAGGGGCTGGGGGGGCCTGACTGGTGCTGGGGGGCTTCATGGCAAAGCCACCTCATGACTTGTCACCCTTTGTCACGACAGGACCTCAAGCCTGGACTACTACGAGATCAGGTCCAACAGCTCCCTGGAGAGATACGACAGCATCGGCCCCCCCTTCCACTGCACCTTCAAGGTGAGGAGGGCTCAGAGGGGCTGAGGTGCCCCAGGTGCCCTCCTGGAGGTGGCACGTGCCACGCTCACACCCCTGTCCTCTTCCCTGCCAGCTGCAGAACCTGGGCTTCTTCCCCGTGGAGGGGGTGACCATCAAGGTCACCGTCCCCGTGGCCACCCGGGCGGGCAACCGCCTCCTGCTCCTCACTGACCTCCTGCTGGACCAGGTAGGGGGGAATTCCATCCCAGGTCAGGGTCCCTAAACAGGGGATGGGCACCAGGAATGCTGTGGCTTCTCCCTCCATCCTTTCTCAACACCTGCATGGACAGTTGGCTCCTGTTCAGGCTGCTCCCTTCTGCCTTCCCTTGGCTGGAAACATGGAAAATGGTGGGGGCCAAAAGGTTTAGTCCAGATATTTCTCTGAATTCCTGAGGGTCTGGGAAGCTGTGCCTGGGGTGAACTCCAGCTTGGAGTGACCATGGAAATGGGGTGAGGGCTGGAAGCAGATCCCAAGCCCATGGAAGGAGCCTGGCACAGGAGAGGCGTGCTTGGGGATGGATTTGGCCTCGATGGGGCTGTTCTGTGCTGCAGCTCAGGCAAAGTCCCCATGTCACCGTGGCTGGAGTCCAGGATGGGCCCCTCTGCCAGGCTGAGTTTTGCTGGGAAGAGGCACAAAAGCCTGGAATGAATCCAAGTAGGATGCCAACCCTTCCTGCAGCCACATCCCCCAGCACCAGCACACCCGGGGGTGACAGGGACCCCACTGCCCCCAGGATGGGAGCACAGGACATGGGGAGGTGGCTGTCATTGTCCCTGTGTCCATGCCCAGAGCCCACCGGCTTCTCCCACAGGAGAACACGACCTGCAGCATCTGGGGGAACAGCACGGACTACGGCGGGACCCCGGCTGAGGAGGACCTGTCCCGCACCCCACACCTGGTAGGCACCTCCGTGGGGCTCATCCTGGGCTGCTCCCACACCAGGGGGAAAACCCTGGAGCAGGGATGGACCCCGGAGGGTCTCCCCTTGCCCAGCGGTGCTGCCACCCCTCACCTCACCCTTGCAGAACCACAGCAACTCGGACGTGGTTGCCATCGACTGCAATGTGAAATTAGCCCCCAACGAGGAGATGAACCTGCACTTGCGTGGCAATCTGTGGATGAAGTCTCTGAAAGCAGTAAGCAGACACGTGGATTTTGAGGGGAAACCCCCACAGGAGCCCTCAGATCCTAAAAATATCCTGCAATTCCTTCCCTACCAGGAAACCTCACGTGTGGGGTGATTTTTGTTGCCAAACCCCACTTATTCTACTGGGGTGTGCATCCAGCATCCCACACAGCTGGAATTTAATCCCATAACCAGTTAATTCATGCAAAGTCCCTTCATTTAAGAAGTCCCTTTGGCTGTAGTTCAGCCCCACTCCCTGCTTGACCTGCATCCTCCTCCCCCAGGGCTGTGCCCTCGGCATTCCCAAGGGATGCCAAGGTGGGCAGGGGGGCACCCAGGGGTGGTGGTGGGGTCTCCCCCAGCTCTGCTGCTCACCTGCAGCCCCTCTGTGTGCAGCTGAAGTTCAAGGCACTGAAGCTCACCACGAACGCCGCTCTGCAGCGACGCTTCGGGAGCCCCTTCGTGTTCCGGGAGGAGGATCCCAGCCGCCAGGTGAGCCCTGTCCAAGGTGGGCACACACGGATCCAGAGCCCTGGGACACTGCCATGCCCTGCTCTGAGCCCAGTGGGACAAACACCGTGCTTGGCAGAAGGGCTGGAGCGACCCAGGGTGGGCACTGAGCTCTGCAGAGCCCGGGGAAACTCGGTGCAGATGGAGCCAGGGAGCTCCAGTCCTGGATTCAGCAGGGAAAACCTGAGCCAGGTCACTGGTGCAGGACTCCCAAAATCAGGAATGCTCAGTATTCCCCCTGTCCCCTCCGTCCCTGCCCAGCCCCAGCATGGTTTGGTGCTCTCTCCTCACAGATCACATTTGAGATCTCCAAGCCCGAGGAGTCGCAGATTCCCATCTGGATCATCCTGGGCAGCACCTTAGGAGGTCTCCTGCTCCTGGCCCTGCTCGTCCTGGCGCTCTGGAAGGTGAGCAGCCCCATGGCCACGTGTGCTGGGGGCTCAGAGCAGACCCCATGCATGGACAGACCCCTTGGCATCACCAGGAACCACCAAAACCTCCTCCAACCCCTTTCCTCTTCCGTATCCTTTATATCCAGGGTCTAAACCTCCTGGAGCCATCCCATTAAAGGGAAGACCCTTCCCAGCAGAGCACTGGAGTGACGGGGTGGGGGGTTTGTGTCTCTTTGCTCCCCACAGCTGGGGTTTTTCAAGAGTGGGAGCCGCCGGCGAGCGGCGGAGCGGGAGCAGAATTCCCAGGGGCTGGAATGACCCTGCCGGGGCCAGGAGCCCCCCGTGCCCCCTCCCAGCCCCTCGTGCCAGCTCCGGAGCAGAAGGTCCCCTCCAGGTGATTCGGGTGCTGAGCTTGGGTTTGCATCGAGACGAGAGAGCACCCCTTTCGTGTGACATCACCTAAACTGCTCCAAAAGCCGAAAACCACCCCAAAAACACCCCCACCCTCTTCGTGCCCACGGCAAGAGGAGCTTCGAGCTGGGTCTGCAACGAGGTGGCACCGAAGCGACGTGTCCCACCAGCTGGGACAAACCACGGGGCTGCCAAACCCTTTAGAGTCACAATATCCCTGAAGAACCAAGGATTGCTCGTTCCCGTGGCAGGGCCGTAGCATCCCCTGGGCTCTGCCGGGCACACAACGCTCAAACCGCCTTCGTTAACCGGAGTAATTAAGTGGAGGTTCTAATTTGCCACCTTCTGGATGCACTGAAGAGAACGAAAACGAGTGAAAGCACCTTAAATGCCAATCTCCCCACAGCCAGCTGTACATAGTTATTCCACGAGTATTTACCTGGTGAAGGAAAGGAGGCAAAAAAAGTTGGGAAATGGTTAAAAATAAAATTAATTGCGAGCAGTTTGAGGTGTTTGCTGCCAAGGGCCCTGACGTGTATCATAGCTGTACATACCCGGTGCCCCCCGTGCCAGGGGGCAGGAATGTGTCCCCGTGCCCCCCTGGACATTATTTATGCTGATGTTAATTTTATGGATGGAATAAAGCCAAATGGAGGCTGTTAAAGCCCGGCCTGGTATTTTGTAAGGATTAAAAAATACAGTATTTTCAAACCAAGCAGGCTCTGGTGCCCTTTTGTGCCAACTTGGGGCTGGGATGCAGGGCTGGGGAGCAGGGGGTGCTCCTGGGATCCCACTGGGAGTCAGGGAACTCACGGCTCTCCCAAAAATTGGGAGGTGATGCCAGGCTGGGGTGCTCCCATCCCACTGGGATTC
>JAWWMO010000019.1:1445654-1473482 GCA_035047845.1 Dendrocincla fuliginosa
TCAGAACCCCACAACTGGCTTCAGAACCCTAAATGTGTCTTCAGAACCCCACAACTGGCTTCAGAACCCTAAATGTGGCCTCAGGACTGCAAAACAGGCCTCAGAACCCTAAACGTGGCTTCAGAACCCTAAACGTGGCCTCAGGACTGCAAAACTGGCCTCAGAACCCTAAACATGGCTTCAGAATCCTAAACATGGCCTCAGGACTGCAAAACTGGCTTCAGAATCCTAAACATGGCTTCAGAATCCTAAACATGGCCTCAGGACTGCAAAACTGGCTTCAGAATCCTAAATGTGGCTTCAGGATTGCAAATCTGGCCCCACGGCCCTACAGCCTGGCCCCACAGCCCCACAACACTGGCCTCAGAATTGCCAAAGGAATTAGAAATGCTGGTGTTGGGAAGAGCCAACAGCACAAAGGGAACAGCATGGCCACACCCCCCAAAAGCAGGCAGGAAGGGCAAGCAGCAGCCCTGCTTTACCTCTGCAAGAAAGCTCTTGGTGGGAAAATTCCCCCAAATTCAAAAAACAGGAAACAGTTTCCACCCTGGGACACTGTGCTAAGCTCTGCTGGTGAGGAAGGCATTGCTGTGGGCAAGAGGCAACTGCAGCCAGCTCAGTGCCATGGCATGGGCCAGGGCTGTCCTCCCTGGGGCTGGCCCAGGTTCTCCTCCCAGGGCAGCCCCTAAGAGGCAAGAGCTTGAGCTCCCAGAACCAGGCTTTAACTACAACCCTTCTGTGGGGTGATCCTGCTCTCAGTGCTTCTTTCCACTACGATGACACACCCAGGCTTGCTCCCCACCATTTCTGCACTGGCACAGTCAGTGCTGCACTGCTTGTTCCACAGTCATTCCCTCAGCTGTTTCAGTGAGCATCAAGCCTGTCCTCCTAAATGCAAATCCTACAGTGCAGGCTCTTAAGATTCCTACTGGAGGTTGCAGGAAGGGCAGGTAAGACACCACAGCCCTTCTTCTCTTGGAGGAAAGATGACCAAGCAGGAGCACTGTCCAGAGTCCCAGTGGTGGGACCTCAGGGCTGGAACACTCAGGAGGTGCTGCTGCACCTTCAGTCACAACCCAGAGTCATCCCACAATGAAAAGTGGCTGCTGAGCTCAACCCTTGGACACCAAGTGTTTCTCTTTTGATGTGCTTATCCCCCACCTGTGTTCAGGCAATGCTTTTGGTCACAGTCTGTGTGTGTGTAAAACAAAGTTGCAGCCTCCCTGATGTGACACCTACACCATAAACCTGCTCCTTCCTCGCCTACACAGCCAGGCCAGCAGGTTCTGCTTGGAAAAGTGTGTTTGCCATAAGACTTGGCTTCCCTTGACTTACCTGATTGTCTCCTGACAGGAAAGGGAAGAAATCTAAACCTGTGAAGAGACAAAAAAAAAACCCAAAATAAGATTGTCAAAACAAAAAAGCACTCCCTCATTTTTTCACCATTTATTTTGAAATAACCCAGCCTAATACTGATGACACTTCAGATTCTCTTCACCTCAGAGGTATTAACCTAATTTTTTTTGATTTTACAATAGTTATTATTGTTTGGAGAGCTGTATTTATAGGTGTGGAGTCAGAGCTCACCTTGCAAGTCATAAGGCATTGGTGTCATATGGAATGGGTGCCTGTAGTCCTGGATAAGGGATGTGTTGATGTAGCTGGTGTCAACAGCAGGAAGGCTCGGTGTTCTCGACACAGGAGATGCTTGATGGGGTAAATTTAGAATGCTGCAAGAAACAAAGGCTTGTTACAACAAAAGAAGAGTCCTGGCTTCCTTGCTGTCCTATGCAGGGGATGCTCATTTTCCAATTTAACTCCAATTCAAAACGCTTTATGGACTTTGTGAAAGGTGTGCAGCAACTGCCCTGCTGAATTCCGAAGCTCCACAGATCAGTGGAGCTTGTGGGAAGAGGGAGAGCCATGAGCAACACACATTCCCCAGGCTTTCTTCTCACAGTGTTTTACCAGGAAAGTTAATTCAGTCCAAGACAGCTGAAAGTCAGCAAAATTCAGAAGGGCAGTTCAGCCTTAAACAGCAGAAACTGAAGAGTCTCACTGTAAATGGTACTGGGATCTCAGCTGTAAATATGTTAAGACACTCCTAAGCCAGGACAAGACAATCCTCAAGGAATATGGAGCCCAAAAATCCTACAGGAATCCCTGTAACACCACAACATTGATGTTTGACAGGGTAATCAGCAACTGAAGGCAGCCAAAAAAGGTCTTGAGGAGCTCTCAGTGATCCCTCAGTCATTGCCATTCCAGGAGCAGGAATCACTCCAACCAGGGGATGCCTCTGATTTAGCCTTGGATGTGATCCCTGAATGTATTTATGCAAACAAGGAGCTATTTGCAGCCTGCTCAGGTGTGCCCAGGCTGCTGTGGCAAAGCCCTGCCACACCACACCCTGTTCTCCTTGCTCTCTCCAAATGTGCTGCTTTTACAACTCCCTGTGGAAGAGAAACACTCCTAGATTTGCCAAAAAGGCACTTCTCAGCCACAGCCTTTCTGCACTGCTTTACACTCCTTTTCACAGACACAACTGAAGTATTTAATTGTTCCACACTTCACAACTCAAAGCTGTGATTTCAATCTCAGGTCTTCTGATCTGAGAGCAATCCATTTACTCTAAGCTACCAAGTGAGGGTATAATCCAAACACAGAACTTTCTAGAAACAGTTTTTTTCCTTCTCTCTGCACTGGTCTGTCTATTTTCTGCTCACCCCTTATTATTTAATGGTGATGCTGGAGATATGGAGGGACAGCTCCTCTTTGCAGATGGTTCCTCCTCCTCTTCATCTGATGAGCTGTCGATGGTCAAATCGATCACTTCGACCTTCTTGTTTTTGTTTGACTGTTGGTGAGAAGACACCTGATGTTCCAAGGAAGAGCTTATGCACCCTACACAAAGGAAGTCAAAGCAGGATAAGCTGCAGCTTACACCAACACCACAATGAGAACATCACAGTGTATTATAAAGCTGTAGCTCAAGAAAACAAATTACACAACTTAAAAGTACCAGCAGCCCTGAATAGGATTATTCCAGTAATTGTTGTCACAAATGATCATTAAAGCTACAAATGCACATTTAAAAACAAGCATTTTGAGAGTTAAAGGACCAGCAAGACTCAAGGGTTGCCAGTGTAGGCCCTTCAGTCCACACAGCCCAAAACACGACTTACCATCCACTCCATTGTAAGATGCTGTGACCTCCTGCACCTCCTTCTTCGACCTCATGGGAGCCCAGGATCCATCCTCCTTGAACTGAATTTCATCACAGTCTGTGCAAAACTTCAGGATTTCCATGAACAACCTATCCAGCAAAAACACCAGGTCTCAGTCCTCAAAAAGAGCTGAACTCCTTTTCCACCACCTTTACCAGTCAGGGCAAGTCTGAATTAGTGCTAAAAACCAAAGCTTTTGTTGTTCTGCCCTTCTCTCATCTGCTTCCTTGATAAAAAGGAATCATGGAAAAAATTAAAACATTAGCTAAAAGAAACATCTGCCCATTTATTTCACAGCACTGAGAGCAAAATCCTGCAGAGCTCGGGACACACAAGTGTCCATTTCCCAAAACAAAGGCAGAATGTGAACCAGGATTGAAACCACCTCCTCCTCACCCATATTTACCTTTGCCAATACCTAACTGAGGAAGCCCATCTCTTAAAGGAGTCCATACAGCTGAGACTTTAAGGACTTGTATTTCCTGAAACTCCCTAACAAATGCTGAGCTTGGGAATCTGAACTTGCAGCCTCTTCTCCTACTGGCACCTCCTAAAACTTTGGGATCCTGGCACCACATCACTCCCCATGGGAATTCCAGCTTTGGACCAGGACTATTCATGTGGTTCTGCAGGAAAGAGAGTTCCCTCTTTCCCAGACAAACATTTTCTAGCAATAACCTTCTCTTTGGGATGCTCTAATTAGATCAGCTAATCTCCAACATCTGCACCTGGCAACACAAGAAGAAATAAGGAAAATGTGTGGGTTTCATTATTCCTACCCTTTGGCTTTACTATTTTAGGCAGAAACCTCCAACCAGGAATGCCACAGTTCCTGGATCCAAAGCAGAGGACCTGGAAATCTCAGGATCCAGGAATCCAAGGCAGCCTGGGCAGCCCAGAGTGTCTCCTCAAGGCCTTAGAGGGGACCCAGAGTGACCTTAAGTTCCCCAAAATGAAGCACATGCTCCCTAAAAAAGACTCAGTCATTTAGGAGATGTTTTTCAGGGGTTCTGCTTGTTTCAGGGGTTTTAAGTTTTGCTTTTGGGGGGTTTGTTTGTTTTGGCATTTTCTGTGGGGTTTTTTGAGTCAAACATTCTGAGGTATCCTCAGAAGCCTCAACTTGTTCTCTTCCCTTATCACACTGTGGGAAGAAGACTCCTATCTAAGAAATCCAAATGCAAACTCAGGAATACACACACCAATCCCAGATTTCTTTATTTTTCAAATGTTTTGCAAGTAGGCAGCACCAGGGAATCAATCTCTGGGCCACTCTGTATAGATGGCAACTCCCAAGTGTGACATTGCCCATGGAATTGCACAAGCACTTGGAGGGGTGGCAGGATTTATTTGCTCTAACACGGATGTCTGCTGTCAAAAATGCCAAATTTGTGCAAGTGCTCCATTAAAAGAATGTACAACACGTGCTGTTTTCACCCAAAACTTCAGCACTAAGGAAGCCAGGGCAAAGAAAAACATTCAGGCAGGATAGCTCAAGAATTACTTAGGACTGGAAGGAATACCTTTCATCATCTTAAAATTCAAGTTTGGCAAGCACAACCCTTCCAGAAAGCTGAATGAAGAGGTACCTGGTCAGTAATTCTTCCCCAGCAGAAGGAAAATGAAATAATGTGGTGGGTTCAAAGAGGTCCCAGGCAGCCCACCAGGAATTCAGAGCTCTGTGCAGCACATGGCCAAGGGGCAGGGAGTGCCTTTGCTTTAAGCTTGACTTACCCATCAATAATGAGGTGTTCGTAGGGAGCCTTCTTGTCACAGACAGGGCAAACCCAGGTTGGCTTCTTCTCATTCATCTGAATGTAGAGAGTGGCATCAAAGCACTGCAGGTGTGAACAGGTCAGGGCCCTGCAGGGGATGGTCAGACGCATTTTACCAAGCTGGAAAAGAAAAAAAACCAAGATTATATTATCTTGGTATTAAATTAACCATCAGGGTTAATGTTCTTGCCTGAAAAGGGACAGAGGCAGGCTGAGTTTTACCCCAGAAAGAACCCTCGCAAATCTGAGGTCTGATTAAAATACATGTCACATACACTGCTGCCTCCTTCCTGTAGGTCTGCCAAGGCATAAAAGTCCATAAAAATCACATTTGTAAGTGAATGTGATCCAGGAATCTGAAGAACACTTCCTTCCATGTTCCTGTCCAAAATACAGGGCCCACTCAGCACGTGTGACATGCCAGTGTCCTGGATGGACCAAAGGAGGAGTTCTTCTTCATTACCATTTTGTCATTAAAGCACCATTACAATGAATGCAAAATTGATTAGACACTGAAAGGCATTTCATTTTCACCTGAAATAAAAGTTGCCCTCTCCCCACAAAGCCCAAGCAGCTGTCCTGGGGCCAAGTGCTTACACTGCACTTCAGGAGGGGCTCACAGCGACCACACTAAAGGGAAGAGGCAGGAATGTCTAAACAAGGCTTTTCCCACATTAAACGCAACAAAACAATTCTTTAGCACCAACTGTTTATCCTGAGGAGCTTGAAGTTATGTCTATTTGACTAAAATATACACAGTGCCTTCATTTGGGCACCTTCAGCCCATTGCAGCCGTGGGTGGGAGTGGAACTGGTTTCCAGCCTGGCTCAATCCAGCGCCGTGGCCAGGCTGATCCTCAGCAGTACAAGACAGATGCCACAGGATGGCACCAATCTCCCAGTCTCCCAAAACTAAAACCAATCTCAAGAACAAAGGCTCTACTCACAGGCCACCACTTCCTCCATGATGTTTTAATGGTTTTTTTTTTTATTCCCTGCAAGCAGAAATCCCTCCAGCCCATCCCCAACAAATGCACCGTGCCTGAAGGATCTCGTTTCTTTTCCTTCCCTCTGGCTCTCAGTCCCAAACTGCCCAGCAGATGGGAGGGGGCAGAGAATTCCCAGGGGAGCCCAGGAGTGGTGGCAGAGCCTCAGCCCAGGCAGGAGGTGCTTTCTGTGCCATGTGTTTAGCCCTCCCTCCCCCCAAATCCATGACCAAGCTCCTTATTTCCATCGCAAGGCAGCAAGGCACCCTGATCCATGTCTGTCAGGAATTCTCATCTCCCAGATGGTGGGTCAATGGCTCATTTGTCTTTGGGCACAATAAGTCTCCCAGCTCAGGGAGCACCAAGAGTAAGGAGAGAAAACCTGGATGCTCCTATGTGGCTCCAAAGAACAGTAAGGTCAGAGACAGTGCTGCAGGAAGGTCACAAATACCCATCTCCTGGGGGGAAAAGCACATTTAAACCAGGAACAAAACCTGTGCTCCAGCAGAATCAGCATATTCAGTGTTAACAAGCTGATGCTCCTGTCCCATTCCTGGCACTGAATCCCTGGATCAGCTCTGCCACCCTGGCCAAGCTGTGTCAGAGCTGACAACAGAAAGCTCCTAAAAGGAGGGATGCAACCCAGCTTTGGCAAACCTGTGCTTCCCAACACTGCCTGTTTGATTCCTGCCCCTTGGCAGCCAAAGAAATGCTGCATTCATTTCTTCTCTGAGCACACCAAACGTTTCTATCTCCAACCATCCCTGCCCTAAAAACCCACCCAAGGCAGGAGTGCAGCGTTTGTCAACAAAGCTGCAACACCCGCACTAAAAGGCTACGTTTGGAATTTTGGCTGGTTAAATATTTGCTCCGGCTGCAGAGCCTGGGATTTGTTTATTTGTACTTCCAGTGGGGGAGAAAAAAAAAAAAAAAAAGAAGAAAAAGAACATGAATTGAGTGTCTTCCTGAAGTGCAGGCCCAGCCAGCCCCTCTGCTGCTGGATCCTGGATGGATTCGGGCAGCACTTCAGGGCACTTCTCTCTCTGTGGTCTCCGAGGCCTCCGTGCTAAAAAAAGCTCCAGAGCAATCCAACCCAAATTCCCAGGAAGCTCCTGGCTCTGTGCTCTTCTGAGAGCAAAAGAAAGGTTCCAGACACTAAAGCCAGCCCCCCAGGTATTCTCCTGAACAGGGAATCCCAGCCAGGAGAGGGGAGAGCAGCACCCCCACATTCCCAGAGCTGCAGGTATGTCGTTCTCACCATCCTTGCATTTTTCATTCTGCTCTTGGACAGCAAATCAGCATTTTCAGGGTGTGTTTTCAGAGCATTCAGGCATTAGAAAAGAACCACAATCATGGCAAAAAAAAAATCCTCCCTGAGCCAAATGCTTATGAATTAGCAAGTACCAATAGGGAGGCTATAACTGAAATTACAGGCTGAACGAAGGTAAAACCTCCCTGTTCCCAGGCTGGGAGGTTCAATCTCTCCCAAAGAACCTGGGATGGATTATTCCAGAAGCCACAGTGAGATCAGGCAGCTCTGGAGGAGGAACACACTGGAAAAACAGTCCAGCTCTGTAGGCATTAAAGTGACAAAGATGCTGAGAATGATCTGCTGTAGACTTTGTGCTGTCACAAAAGCAGCACATTTTAAAGAGGAAATTCTGGCACAGGTGGGAATTCTGAACAGTCACATCCTACTGCCTGTTATTTGTTTCTGGAATGACAAAGAGCACATCAAAAACTCAATCACAACAACTCAGGGAAATGAGCTGAGAGCTGTGGACCCAAAATACCCCCGAGTTCCAAACCTGCAGCATTTGGGGTGTGACACAAAGTTCACCAGTTTGTAAGTTACGAGGTTCTAAAAGTTTGCAGCTCAGGATTTATTTTGTAAATACCATCCTTGTCTCTTTCCTACAGAGTAATTTTACCTTCCTGATAAATTCCTTACATCCCTTAGCTGGAATCAGTGCTGATATTGAAGAGCATGACAAAATCTCATTTAAAGATTTACAGGAACATTATACATATAAAATAACCACAATGTTTAATTGTGCTTTCTATGAAGCAAAGCTTATACCTCTAAAAGCTTATCTTCCAGAGCATATTAAACAACATGAAAAATAAGCTCCCATTTTGCAAGAATGAAGTCAGCTTTCTTGTTTAGATGTTAAAACTGAGAATTCTGCATTGGGCTTGAGCAGATTGAGCCAACCCAGGGAACAGATGTATCCTTAATCTTGAAGGGGCTAAAAAGTTATACTGCAATAAAGACATTAAGTCATTCAATACAGAGAGCAAGTCCTCTGAAGCACTGCCCCTGAAACAACCCCAAAGATTAAAAAAATGTTAATATTGTGCAGTTTACCACTGGACATAAACCCAGCTCTGAACCACTGCATCTGCCTGGCTAAAACACAATTAGCAGGTCAACATAAGGTTGTCTTTGCCACTTCCACATCCATTGGAACTATTTTCTCTCCCTTCAAATTTGGAATAAACCAAATTTTGTTTGAACAACCTCTAGGACACTTCATTTTTAATTTCAGATTATTAAATACCCAAAGAGTCCATATGCATAAAATCAATTTCAGATACAAGATGCTCAGATTTTGGCTGCAGGCTCTGGCTGAAGAGCTGGTTTTAATAGTCAGGTTTCCCCACCTTAGCCCTGAGAGTGGTTTTATCAAATCAAAGCCCCAAACTGCACACTCAGATGATCAGGTTTAAACAGATTTACATGACAGATTTAAATGTATGCTTACATATATTTTGAATAACATCTCCAAGCTAATGGAACACTGTTTCCTCAGGGGTGTATCACATGCTTTTAAGCAGAGAGAGAGATAATTTTCTATCCCCACACAGTTAAACCAGGTAAACACAAGGTAATCTCTCCCACATACACATCCCAAAATAGACACATTTCAATCAGAATCAGTTTGGAGGGAATAAAGAAAGACTTACTGGACAAAGAAGAGATACTCTTAAGCTTGTCGTGGCTATTTCACTGTCTGGATCAGCAGTCAGCTTCTCTTTAACTGTTATTGGAAAGAAGAAAAGGTTTATTTTATGTTAATTGAAAACATAAATTGGATGATAGAGAAATAAAACAAGACTGAAACCACGTGCTGTAGTTTCTACTGGAAGCCAGAGTCTGACTCTTGTTTCACACTCACCCAAGTCACATAAAGAGAATTGACTCCAGAAAGCCCAGAAACAACAGGATTTAAGAAAGCAAAAAGCAGAAAAGCTCATCTTAAACCAAGACCCCTAGAAAATGTACTTATACAGAGATGTCTCTCCTCATTTACAGGCAACTTTTGCACTTGACCATTATTTAAAAATCTACCAACAAGATAATTCCACTTCCAACTTCAAGCACGTGAAGTAGAAGTGTCAACAACTCTCACACTCACAGGACCACTGCAAACCTTCAAAATACTCATCATGCAACCCTGTGGTTTAAAATTGAAAAGCAAACTGAGAAATAGGGAATCAGAAGCCCCCTAGAAAAAAAAATCTGAGTTTTAAATAACTGCAGTAAAATATTGGAGTCTTCCACCTCTCCCCATCCTCTACTTTTACTTACAAGTTGTATGAGCTACCACTGGTTAAATGAACAAATCAGTGCCATGTTTTTCCTGCTCTGAACTGGCCCTACACCCTCCTTCTCACCTTGTGCACACAAACAGCAGCCACCTGAAGCTCTCTACATTTCTGTGCCTTTCAATCACCAAACTGCATTAGCAGGAGGTAATGCCCACACCATGGAGCACTTACTGCAGGGCTCATTTCTTGCCTGTGCTGTGTAAAACACATTACCTGAGCATTAAAGCATAAGAACAGTGATCAGGTGTTGGTATTTTCCCCCCCTCTCCCTGAAAAACAAACCCGCGGCAGTTTTTGCTTTCGTTTTTATTACACAAACTTAGACCAACATGTTGTTGTCAGAGAAAACAATAAGGCAGAGCAAATGTGCCCCTTGAGTGTGGAGGGGGCTGGGAGGAGGGCTGGGCTGGACACTCTCTCCAGGCTCACTCCCAGCCCTGTGCTGATGAATCCTTTCCTCCCCAGCACCAAGGCTCAGTGTCAGGCATTTAGTTCAGCCTGAGGTGCTGAATTACCAGTTAACTGTATAAATACAGTTGTTCCATTCTGAAGAAACAAAGCCAGTATGGCTGAACTGAAAGAGATTCTCTTGCATTTTTCCCTTCCCAGTGTCAACAGGGTTCCTGGACTGGCTCCTAATCCAAACAAAGGCCTCTGAGTCTTTGAATTGGAACTGAATACAAAGAGCACCACTATCAGATTCCCCAAACCCAGGGAGCTGTAGGAAGTGCAGCCCTTGGGTAGCACAGCCCTGTTCCCCATGGCCCTTGAGGAAAGCTGTTTTCCCTGCTGGACAAGCAGCACGTTGGACATACTCAGTGCTCGGGAGTGATCCGGGTTCCGTATTCCCTTCGCTCGCAACCTCTGCAGGAGCACCGTGGAGGACAACTGCTTCACCAGGTACACTGCCATGGAATAGTTCTGGGGACACAGCAGAACAACACAGGAAACACTGGTTTCATCACACACAGCTTGCATTCTGTACCACCTGTTACATGTTTCAACAGACTGGGGATGGGAAGCTTTGGGATCACACAGAACCCCTCGAGCACCAGGAATTCCCAGGGCTGGAGTGGGAGATGCAACTTCACGAGTGACTCCAACTTTCCTGAGACTGAGCTGCAAACCAAGCTACTAATACACAGCCAGGACATTTCTGGAACTTAAACATCTAATTCAAGACATGCAGGGTAATTTCACATGGATGAGGTGAGGCCCTGTGTCAGTGTATTTAAGGGAAGCTGTCAGATCAAACATTATCAGAGCTTTTCCCTTTTATGTTTTTCTTTTTCTTAATAAAAGCTTATTTTGCTTTCAAAAGAGGAAAGTGAGCAGTGATGCTTCTTCCAAAGGGATCCCCAAAAAGATGCAGCATCTGCAGGTTCTGCTGCCCAGTCTGGAAACACTGCTCATCTTTTCCCTATCTTGCTGCACTTCCCTGTGCCTGGAATGTGAACTCCACTGCTGCAGCAGAACAGAACAAAGGCACTTCCAGAGTTCAGGAGTTCAGGGGGGCCAAGCTGTGCTCTGGAGAAGTAGCCCAAGAAGTCACAGCTCCCAGTGGCCTGCCCTTCCCCTCCCAGGAGGCTGGGTCACTTCCCCAGCAGTGTCAGCAGAGCTGCCCATGCCAATTTTCCTGATCAGTGCCAGGGAAAAGCCATGGATGTTCCCTTCTGCCAATCCTGTGCCACCCAAGCAGGCTGAATGCACAGCTCCAGCTCTGCCAGGCCCCCCTCCCTCGAGGGCCAAGCTCTTCCTGGCATCGAGTTCAAACCACAGCCTGACATTTCTGAAGCTCTTTATTTTTCTTACAAGCTTCTAAAAAAGCAGGTTGTAAATGTCCTTCTAAAAATGTGAGATTGCACTGTGCATTCATCAGCAACACCCCTCAGCCCCCAAAATGGAAAGGACAAAATTTGTGCTCTCACATTAGGGTACATCAATTATTTTGATAAAAGCATTGCTGGCTAAACCTGTAGCTGCATTCATACAATTTCAATTGAAAAATGAGAGGCTTCCCCCAGCAACTGCCACAAAAAAAAAATCCATACAATTGTGACATCTACTATCTTATATTTAGGATGCCACCAGCATCCAAAGACAGGATTTCAGTCATATATCTTACCACAAAATTACTCAGATTGAAATAGCATCAGAAACACCACATTTTAAATATTTTATTCTTACAATGACTGCTTCTCACATCGTTAAAAACCACTACTGCTTTAACTTGTTTGTTTAATGCCTCAATTAGTATAGAAGTTAGAAAAATGCTAATTAACGTTGTGAAATTATTTACCGACAGCTTGAATCTACAAAGGCAGCAACTTGCCCAAGGCAGCCTGTACAGAAGGCTCTTGAAACAGAGTGTGTAAAAATCCCAGGGATGACTCCAGGAGAGGCAGAGTGCACCAGTTGGGACATGCAACTGCCTCTCAGGGGGAGGGCAAGAGGGGAATCCAAATTTTGTACTCTTTGGGCACATCCGAAAATAAAGTAATTCCTCACATTTAACTGTCGAGGTCTCAAAGAATCCCTTTAGGATTGTGTCTCACAGGATGGGCTGGGTTGGAAGGGCCCTTAAAGCTCATCCATCCCATCCCCTGCCCTGGGCAGGGACACCTTCCACCAGCCCAGGTTGCTCCAAGCCCCATCCAACCTGCATTTGGACACTTTGTGGCATCTAATGCTCATGCAGAAGCTGCCCAGTATATTCTTGATAATAATAGCTATTTGACAGATAGATA
Source organism: Dendrocincla fuliginosa (assembly GCA_035047845.1). Lineage (NCBI taxonomy): Eukaryota > Metazoa > Chordata > Aves > Passeriformes > Dendrocolaptidae > Dendrocincla > Dendrocincla fuliginosa. The sequence continues at coordinate 1,457,998 of JAWWMO010000019.1, forward strand.
TTATTTCAGATAATAGATATCTGAAGTCTCTATGAAGCCTGAGAACCAACCAGTCCACAAGAGACCAACTCAAGAGTCCAGGGCTTTTCTCCTCCCTAAATCCTCCCTGACATCCTGCAGCATTCAGAGGATCCATCCACCTGCATGGAGGCCCTTCTGCAGTGTGAACCAAACCAGGGGCATTTTTAAATGCTTACTTTGATACCTGCAGCTCTCATTAGATAAAAGATTTCTCTAAAGGATCATTCAGCCATCATTTATTCCACAACCTGAATGTTTTCCACTGCACAAGGAATCCACCCTGAAATACCCCCGTGGTGTTTCCTAAGTGCCCATTGTGCAGGATTGGGCTGTAAGCATTTTTCCATGCTGGTTCAGGAATCCTGGGCTTTGCACACTGCCAAATTCTTGGACAAGGTTTCCTCTCAGGACAATTCTGGGGCCTTCCAATAACAGGATGGTTGCAGTGGCACCAGCACACGGTGCCCTGTAATGCCCATCCAGCAGGTTTGCTGCCAGCAGTGAAAGCAGTTCACTAATTCATGGACTCATTTACTGAAGTCACTTTTTGCAGCATGTTCCAGATTTAATTAGTCCAGTGGAACATCAGCAATTCGATAATACCAACGGTAACATTCTCCCCACAGACACAAGAAAGGGATAAACCCAGGAGTTTTGAAATGTGAAATGTAAGAATGGCAGCTGTGAGAAGAGAACTGCAAAAAGGCCAGTGGAATCTGCTGGGCCCTGCTGAGCTGTGCTGCTTTGTGGCCCCAAGCACAGCAATAAAGGGCCACTCTGTACTGAACATCACGTGCTGCCTATGAGGCCAAGCCAAGATAAGGTTTGTCAAGTCCCTGAAGTCAGGAAGAGCTCCAAGTCTGAAGTTTGGCCAAATCAACAAACAAAAGTTTTATAGGATGTCTTGATCTCGTTATCTGAGCCCTCAGTGAGTCACAAAGGTGGGTGGGGGTGAGGAGGGAGAGCTCCCACCCCAGACTGTGAGGGCACTGATCCACGGGAGCATGTCCTACCTCCTGCCATCACGGAATCCCATCAAGAGAAGAACAGCCCATTGCTACAGCACCGAGGCTTTTCTGCACAATTAAACCTGCTTATCTTTGAGATCTTTCACAGAGAGGCCAAAGCAGAAGCTGCTGAGCCCTGAGCAGCCACTTACTCTGCCGATCTCGGCGGTCCAGGAGACAACGATTGTGTTTGGTACCGTCGTGGACAACCTGACGAGTGAGGTAATGTTGATTGGTCTGCTGGGGCGCTTTGGTTCGACACCGTTTTTGGTAGGTGGAAGGTAGCCCTGCAAATCAAAGCATTTCATCTCTCAGACACAAAGAATTCAGCTCTGCCTTTGCCCTCTGCTCACCACAGCCCTGCCCAAGCTGTGTCTCACCCCGGCCAGGCTCCCGCTCCAGTGCACAGAGAGGGATCACAGTAAGAGCAGGTGTTTTAAAGCTCCTTCTCCTCACAGAGAAATCCAAAATCCCAACCCTGCCCATGGAACATTAACAGGCCCCACTGAGCAGTGCTGTGGAACCTGCCTGGCCCACACTGCCCACTCCAACCCCCCCGTGCTCCCCAGGACTGTCAGCTGGTGTTTGTCAAACACAGAAATTCACTGCCATGGCTTTTGGGAATTAATCTCCTGCCCGACCTCCTGAGAAACAATTTATTTAATCTTTTCTATTTGTTCAAACACTCCATAATGTGAAAACAAAGGTTAGGATACATTTTCAGGCTATTTTCTGCCACACAATTCCTGATGATGCTCCCCAGAAATGTATACCAAAAGAACATCTTACTTACTGGAAGGCTGCATGGTTTCCCGTTTACTTTCACACACAGATTGGGTGGGAAGTGATCTTCTTGTGGACAACTGGTTTCTGACAAACAAAACCTAAAAGCAAAGCATTTCCATCATCTTTCACTTTTAAAGTGAGTTCAAGATCATCTCTTCCTAGAAGCAATTTTTTTTCCACTGAGCTATGAAGGCACGACAAGCCTTGCTAAGCAGCCCTCAAATGAGCTGTACACACCCCTAGGCAGGAAAGCCCCCCAAAACTACAGTGCTCCAAGAAGGCTGGAGGTTCCTCCTCTGATTCCCTGAATTCCTCCCACTGACTGACTCATTCACACAAGCAGGTTCCTGTTAAAAAAGCCAGTTCATCCCCATTTGCTTTCTGCCTTTTCTCCAGATCTCTTGATATGAGACCAAGGCTTCCCAAATGACAATATTTAGTCTCTCCCACTGCCCCAGCTCCAGCAAACCTGGCAGCTGGTGAGGCACAGCCATGGAACCCCCAGGCCCAGGGCAGATCTCTTCATCCAGGCCACTGAATTTATTTACTTAAGTTCAAACAGGTTTATTTGGCTCCAGGACAGGACACACCCTTCCCTGGCCCAGGCCAGGATCATGGACAATAGGCATTCAACAAGAGCCTCTCAGCCCCACTGGATTTCTGCCAGGGCACCTGCCAATGTCCCACCCCATCAGGGTACAGCTGCCCCCAAACTGGGGGAGCTGCCTCTGTCCCTCTTTCTCCTCATTCCCTCCTCATCCCTTTGCCCATCCAACCCCACACCGAGCCAGCCCATCTGGCTGATACAGAGCATTTAATCACCTCAGGACACACTTGTCAAAACCTCTAAAACAACAGCAGGTTCAGACCCAGCCTGGTGATCCCCAAAGTGCTGCCCAAAGGGAGGCAGCCCGTGGGTTGCCATGCCCATGGAATGCTGTGCCTGACACCTCTGCTCAGAAAAACAACCCTCCCTGCTCCAAGATTTTGAAGGCCCAGGCACCTGGAAACTGCCAGTGGAGTTACAGGAAGGAGGATCCACACAATCTACAATCACCACCAAAAAACTCAGGCAGGATGAGGCTCTTTTCCATCCTGGAATGCCTGACCTGCTGGGTAACATGTGGCTGATACATCTTAAAAACCAGGAGCATGAAGAACAGGCAGTAACACACATACCTTAGCTGGACCTGTACTGTGAAGTCACATTTGGTCCCAGAAATATCCCTAGAAACAACAGAACATGTGTTAAAACTTACCATTTTTACAAGAGATTCATCAGTATTTTCCCCAGAGTTTCCTGGAAGTTCAATGTATGTGAAACAGTTTCTGACACATATGGTATCTATCACACTTTGCTGCTTCTGGTCAGTCAAACCACCAAACCAAGATGTATTAAAAGGCACAGTTTTTGTTTTTCAAGGTGAATCAGTCAATTGTATTCTCATCTGATCTCTACCATTTCCTTTCTTTTTAATACACTATAAAGAAAATTCTGATGGGTCACTATAAAATGCCATCTTTATAGTGAATGAACACAGAATTTGAGAAAGGATCTGGCTGGTGCCAAGAAAGGGCTGCAGGAAGCACAGAACTTAATGCACGACAAACCCACCCAAAATGCCCCCAGAGTGGTGGTGTTTGATCCTCCCCTCCTCACCCTTTCTCCCCCCATCAGTTCACACACCAAGGGGACAGAGCTCCCCTTCTCCAAGCACTGCACACCCCCCACATTTCAAAATTAAAGCTCTGGATGCCAACTCCTTTTGCAGTTTAGAGTTCTGGCAACACTGCTGAAAGCCACTCACATGGAACTGCTGATTTGCTGCACTTGCTGTGGCGTCAGTGCAAAAGCAAAGCAGGTTTCTCGAAATCGCTGACTGTTGTCTGATGCTGGAAGAGAACAGAGAGCAAGTTCAAAGGCAGAAAGGAACCATTCCCAGAAGCACCTCCTCTCTCTCATTCCTGTGCCTGGGCACACACTCATCTCACAGCCACAGCAGGACACACATCTGCTTCTGCAGACAGCTGGAGAGCAAACAAGCTGGCATGTAAACCCTCCTGGAAAGAGAAATATAATGATATGCAGAGAAAATAGACATTCAAAAAGTGATGCAGGTAACAGCAAAGCTGAGGTAAATCAGCTTAGAAGTTATCAGTTGTTGTAACAGTGTCAGGTGTTCTCTGACATTAAATAAAGTCTTAGGAATTCTCATCTATCACTTTATTACTTCCTTGGACACACAGGATCAGGGATTAGCCTGCAAAAGTTCACAGAGGGACTGAGGCACAAAGCATGCAATGCCTCACATTTCAGGAAGATATTTTAAGGAGTTAAATGCACCAAATACATGTAACATGCCAAGAATATTTTAAGGAGTTAAATGCACCAAATACATGTAATATGCCAAGAACTTGAGAGAGATGCAACTGTAAAATCTGCTTTCAAAGCCCTTCGCAGCGTCCCAGAACAAAACAAACACTGCTCAAGAGTTAATGCTCCTGCTGAAAATCAAAGCCATGTTAAATATCTCCAAAATAGTGCTTTTATCTAAAACAAATCCCTTCCCAGGGCTACAGGCACAGAGAAATACACACTGGCAATGAAAATGGCTTTTTAAAAAAATAAATTAAAGAAAGAAGCAGCTCCCCAGAGAACTCTTCCACACACTCATCAACACACACACTGAAGTGCAAGTTAAAGCAGCTTTTCATTCAATTCCATTATTCCTAATAATTTTATAAGGCTATGAATAAATATCTTGTGCATTAAACACTCGACAGATCTATCATTTTTTGGTTTACTATAATGCACCTCCTGACTCAGCCCTGAGTGACACATGAGTGAATCCTTCAGGGGGAGACTCCAGAGACTCTGCTAGAGCAGCATGTGGTAGGTTGGAACCAACAATAGCAGAGACATTGAGGGAGGATAAATATTAACAGCAGCAATCTCCCAAAATTCCATTTCTCTCTCTCTCTCTCTTGCATGACAGTGCTACAAATCCATACATTTATCACATTATGTGCAGCTCAGGGATGGGCAGGAACAGGGAACAAACTTCTGGGACAACACCAGCAATGGGTAACCTTCTAAAAGGCAATAACTCACATAAATAACTTGCTACATTTTGATTTCCATACATTTCCTCTCAACCAGCCACGGTAATACCACAGTGCAAGGGGTTGCAGGAAATAGAAACACAATGTGTACAATTCACAATGAAAAGCAGTTTGAACATTTGGGTTTTGATATAATTTTACACCTATTTTTAGTTATCAATGGAGAAGTCAGAATGACACGTTGTCATCCACAAGAGCTGACCCAGCAAAGCTAAAGCACTGAAGGAATTCCAGGTATTATTTCCCACTATTACCTGGCTTTATCTGCTGGCTTTATTTTCCTCCCATGGATTATTTGCTTTACCCTACAAATTGTCAATTTTGCCTTTTCTAGAAAAGTTCTGGAAGGTTTCTGTGACCTCCAACACCTTTAACTAAAGGCTGCTGAACTGATGCTGCCTTCACCCAAACCTCACCTGTCCAAGAAATCAAACAGCAGTCACCAAAATTACAAATTTCCCAAGTGACCCTTTTTCCTTTCACCTGCTCATCTTTTTGATTGCTTTGGTTTTTTAATTAGGCAAAGATGCTCCAAGAGCCAATAAAATATTGCCAAAACTCCTGAGAGACTGAGCAGGACAAGAACTACAGCAGAGTTATGGTCAGGCTCTTCAGCTACTACTGGGATACAACTCTGCCCCTGGGCTGTGTAACTGTCACTGTGGAGAGGCATCTAAAAGGAAGATAAAACATAGTTTTTCTTCATGGTTTTCTCTAATCTTCTCCTTTATCTTCTTTCTATACCCATATCAGTTCCTTCTAGATCTGCTTACCCTGCAAATGATGCATGACAATTTCAACCAGCCACATTAAACACAGCTAATTTAGCAGCTTTCCCATTAAATACAACTAAATACATCCACAACTAAAACCTCTCTATTTCCAGGGCCTTGAGGTTCTTCAGGGAAGAAACATTGGAAATCTGGAACTGAAGTGTAGAAAATCTGAGAGATTTCTATTAATCCATGTGGTGTATCACGACACCAAACAGACTCTTGCAAGTCACGCTCATCGTTTGCTTCTGAAGTTCTGGGCTCTCATTGAAACCAGAACTATGCAAATATATAGTTTTGTAAGAGAAAATCATTCTGAGGGCCAGAAACACAGCCATGCCCTGCAAACAACTATTGTTATTTAACAACAGAAAGGTAAAAATAGATCTGCAATCAAAACCCGAGTGGATTAAAATAGGATTTATAATCTAATAAAGCTGACATCAAAGCCAGGACAACAGAATAAACATGGATATTCTTCAGAAAGATGCCAGGAATGGTTTGGGGGGGGTTGGGGCTTTTTCATAACTATGAATTAGTAGCTATTACAACCTTTTCTTTAGCACTCTCTGAATGGAACAGAACTGTGAGGATTAGTTAAGGGGTTTCCAGGCCACGGGTGCTTTGCAAATTCAGAAGGGCTACAATGTACAGATGCTTAATGGACTCCCAGCCATTTAATTGAAATATAAAGAACAAAAGGGCAATGATTTCCAAAAAAATGCAAGAAGCAGAAGCACAGTTTTGCCATGCTGCTAAAAAATTTCCTGAATAATTCAGCAACCTGAAAGGGCCTGTTTGGAAAGTGCAAGAGAAAGCTTTCCAAGCAGAATTCTGTCATGGCACGAGTGTCAACAGGAACAGTTTCAGACACGGAGAAAATCCACGTCTCATCTCCCTGGGATCTCACCAGCTCTCAGGGGGGAGGCCAGAGGGGAGCATTTCCTACTCCTCCATCCAGCCAACTAAAATCCAGGGAAGGCAAGGAACAAAATCCATGTTTTCCTGTAAACTTGTACATACACCAAGAACCAGCACAGGCTCAGGGCTGTTGGCTCTGCAGGTCCCCAAAATTAGCAAAACACACCCAAAAATACCTAAAATGCTGCAAAAACATGACAGAGTTCCTTCTTCCAAGCTCTTCTTTTACCAAGTCACCATCACCACCGTTTCCTGAATTATTCCATGCTTCCAGCCAGCTCATGATCCAAACAGAATTTGGGATAGGTGGGTATTACCTGAGAGGGATCCAGTTATGCCTTGCTGATTGTGTATTTTCTTAAAACATTTCACGTGAGCAAAGTGTTCAAAATTTGAGGGAAAACTATTTTAACATATCTTAATAACAATGTAACATATCATTAATATGTATTTTAACATGACAGTATCATCCATTGCACCAAAACATTTAAAATCCTATAAAAATTTGTATATATATATATATACACACACACACAATATATCACTTATATAAGTAACGCTGATACATAAAAGACATTTCCTACCAATTTTATTCTTTATTTTGGAAAACCCCTCTAGCACTAGAGTGAAAAAAGGAACCCAGCTTGAGTGGCTGCATTTTCTACAGCTCTAAAAATATTCTGTTCCACCTCACCAGTACCCAGGGCTAAAAATAGCCACACAATCTTTCTGCAGCAAAATACCTCTTGCTGTCTTGAGAAAAAGCCACTCTCTCCATTCCCATTGAGGAACAGCCACCTGGAAATCTGTAATGAATTTTCTCTTAGAACATGGGTGAGGTGGAGACGTTTCCTGATGCAGCAGCAGCAGCTGAGCAGCCACTGCCAGCAAACTAAGGTTAATATTTCCATGTCTCATCACCCAGTGCAGCTCCTTAAATGCTGAAGGGAATGTTTTACCTCCTAATGCAGAGAGAGACCTGGACTAAAATTAAACTTGCACTTTACACCGTAATAACTACCTGAGCTCTCCTTCAATTGGCCCATTCCCAATGATTTCCAATACCAGGGTGTTTATTTCTGAAGGCACAAATAGTTCCCTTAAGTGAGAGTGTGAGGACTACAGCAAATTTTTGCTGCATGCTGTAAGATAAACAAGAGATGCCTAATTGGTTATTCACTAACCTAATACAGTGCAGAGTTTGGACTAGTTACATTTAAATTTAATTAATAATAAATATTAACAGAAATCTAAATATTGTAGCAGATGCCAACCCAACACATAAGATATATCATTATATATATATGATATCTATAATATCTGTCTACAACTTCCTCATGAGGAGCTGAGGAACAGCTGGAGCTGTGCCAGGGGAGGTTTAGGCTGGGTATGAGCACAAGGTTCTTCACCCAGAGGGTGTCTGGGCACTGGACCAGGCTCCCCACGAAGCAGTCCCAGCCCCAAGGAGTGTTTGGACAATGCTCTCAGCCACGTGGTGGGATTGTTGGGGTGTCTGTGCAGAGTCAGGAGCTGGATTGATAATCCTCGTAGGTATTCTGGGATTCTCCAGTTCTTGCTCTTCTGCCCCAGATAGGTAAAACACCTCATCTTGTTGCAGTACAGGCATCTTGCTTTCTCTTTGTATCCTCTTTCAGGCACTGCTCCTGAAAATTTAATTGCTGCCTCCAAACCTGCCCAAAATTCCTGCGTTTAGATTAAGGCTCAGAAAACATTCAGCTTTTAAAAGGGTAAAATCCAGGCAAGCTCTGAATCCTGTTCCATGGCAAGAAACCTGTAACACAACCCCACAGACCCACAGCTCCTCATCCTGCTGCTTGTGCAAAGCCTCGTGGATCCCTCCTGAGCAGGGCTCATCTCTCCAGCTGTGTTTGGAGCTGGGATCCAACGCTGTGTCCCTGCTGGAATGGTTTTATTCAAGCAGAAGCCAAGTGGGGGAGAAATGCTGAGGGCACCCACCTCAATGGGGGATCCACATCTCAGGATGCACCATCAGGCCTTTAAAACCACCACAATTAATGAAGTTCCTGGGTAACCAAGTGTTTACACATAAACACTTCCTGTCCATGAACCACAACCTCAGTCATCCCCTGGAAGCAGCAGCAGAGCCTGGCAAACCACCACCCACCATTCCCTTCATTTCCTGCTGGCCTCAAATGCCTTTGGAGTGCCAGGAGCAGGCTGGATCCCTGCTCAGAGCCACCCCCTCCCCTGGAGGGCTGCAAAAGCCTCTCACTGAGCACTACAGCCATGCCAGGGCATGCCAAAGGGGGCTCTACCCCCACCCCAGAGCCAAGACCATGCCCTGCTCCAGCCGTGGCCTCCAGGAGCTCAGCTGTTCCAGCACCACGAGCAATCCCAGATTCCCGAGGCTGTTTTGTCACATCTTGGCTATTTCACTCCACTTCCATCACTTCCCACAATGGATGCTGCACAACCTTAGCGTTTCAAAACACTTCAAAGCTCCTTGAGGGGAAGCACTTCAGTAAACACACAAAACCTTCTCTCCTTGGCAGTGGTGACGAGCCCTTAACCCATTTCCACGGGTCTGTGTGCTCACAAACACCCTGCAGTGACAGTGCCACGTTCTTCACCTCGGCAGAGATGAAAAACTGAGCCCAAACCAGGGCCTGGTCATTCATCAGCTGCTGCATTTATCACTGCAAATCATCCTTACATTCTATCCAACTCACAGTTAATCCTCAGGAGAAACAGGCAGAGCCACGCTGGGGGTGGGAAAGGCAGGGAGTGAAGGGATGTGAAGGAGCTGATTTGAAATAGTGCCTAAACATATACATGAAAATAGCCTGGAAATACTCCAAGGGCTACAATTAATCCATAAATATTATGGATTTTATAACTCTCTCTGATATGTTGTACAAACAGAATAGATCAGCTGGAAACTCTGTGCAATTGGACTGACATTTACGTTTGATTATTTTTTCAAGCAGTCACGTCCCAGAGCATTTCTGAAGACCTGCAGTGAGGACTAAGGGACAATTTCATGCCAACCTTGCATGCCAAAAGTCTCCACCTCTGTGGATTCAACACCCACCTACCCCAGCTGTCCCCCCCTGGCCCACAGAGCTCCACTGTACATCTGTTCCATCACTGTGCCAGAGGGAAGGAACATCCCTGGATCCTCCTTCCTCAAATTCAGTCACTTTAGACACCTAAACATATGTCCCAGCACTCAAATGCTGCCACTCAGCCTCGAGGATTTCAGCTTCCTCCTAAGAGCACCAACTCCTAAACATTCCAAAGGAGCAGCACCAAGAAGGCAGCACTGCCACATCCCTACACAGGGGATGCTGCTTTTAGAGTTGTTTTCCTCTCAAAAAGAAATTACCAAGTTTTAGAAACCTGACAGAAAAGGCAAAAGGAGTTTAAAGTTCATTATTAGACAGAGCCCCTAATAAGCTCTTCACCAGAGTTAGCACAACCCATATATCACTTTATCATAAAGGGAGTTAGAAGGACCAATGAAAAACTCCCAAGTTACTGAAGACTCCCAAATCCCAGCAGCATTTCCAGCAACTACTGAGGGATCTCAACACCCTGGTGGCAAGAGGAAATCTCAAAATCTACCTGCTGCAATAGCAGAGCCCTCCTGTGTGATGTGAGCAGCACTGGGAGGCCTCCAGCTCCCCCAGCACCGGGAAGGGGCTCCAGGCTTACGCTGGTTCCTGGTTATTAAAGGATTACTCACATGCCTTGAGTCAGCCACGGGGTTTGGGGTCATTCCTGCTACTAAAAGCTTTAATTAGAATCATACAATATCCTGGGTTGGGAGGGACCCACAAGGCTCATCGGGTCCAACTCCTTATCAAATTATCAATTATCTAAAAAGATATCCTAATTTGATCTTGGATGAAGTCATATCGGGCGAGGTTTGGGTCAGATCTTGGGCAAAGGTTCCTCCCTAGAGGGTGGTGGGCACTGATCAGGCTCCCCAGGGCAGTGGGCACAGCCCCAAGGCTGCCAGAGCTCCAGGAGGGTTTGGATGGCCCTCTGGGACACGGGGTGGGATTGTTGGGGTGTCTGTGCAGGGCCAGAGGTTGGACTCCACAATCCTGATGGATCCCTTCCAACCCAGCATATTCTGTGAAAGCCAAGTGGCTTCCTAAATCCATTCACACCAGAGCAGTGGTGTCTGAAAACATCCATATCCTGTCAGGTCCTGGAATTTCAGTGATCACCGTTCTACGCATGAGGAGCTTGAGCAACCAGCCCAAGTGAGCCCTAATAAATTACACTCCTTTTTGTGCAGCACAGGAGTGACCCAGCTGGTTACAGCTCCCTCAGACTTTAAAGAAACAAGACTCTTGCCTATGGAAAGATTTTCTATAGGTGAACTTGAGGCACACTGTATGCAAATACAAGCTGAAGCCGAAAAAAGAAACCCAAGTGCGCTGTAATTCTAGTTCAGCTCCAGCACAGGAACAAGGCAGAGCTAATATTTCACCCTATTCTTGCACAATTAAAAGCTGCAGGGCCGGAAGTCAGAAAGCTCAAGCCTGAGCTTAGAAAATAGCGTTTTGTTGAACTTCCTCCCACAAAGTACATTTAAAAAAATAATAAACACAGAAGACAGTAAAAGCGTGACTTTCATATAAACCATAATGGCAATTGCACAGAGCAAAAGATCAGCTCGCTGATATATGAAAGGGAGAAACACTTGCCAAACAAAACTTGCAGCCTTTCCAACCCAGATTTCTAGGGCACTGAATTGTTTAATTGTTTCATGGCTGTACCTTGAACTACAGTCACCCTAAAGATTTCAGTCAGCCTGGCTGCAAGCTCTGTCTCCAAAAATGCAGCGTGTCCAAGGGGACCAGGATCACTCACAGGAGAAAGGACATTTCATGGGAACTGCAAGGCAGAAGCACGAAGGCTCCTTAGTGAGTGTGGAACAGATCCTGGGGTAAAATTCCACTGCTTGGAGAAATCCTGGGAGCAGAGTCCTCAGATTAAGAAATTAAACTAAGACCTCAATCAAGAGAAGGCTCAGTAGGGGCACTGGAAGCTCCTTCCACCGATGGAGCCTGCAAACATGCTGGATATAAGGAATACTGACTGATATTTGTCTTTTCCTTCCAGGAGGCTGCAGCTAAAATCTGAACTCTATTGCTCAGATCCAAGTTTTAATGTTGTGTCCATCTCCCTGAAAGCTGAAGCACAGCAAATAAATTAGGCTGATCATCCATATGGCATTTGGACAGCTTTTAAAAGAGGAAGACAGTCCACAGCCTCTTTAATCCTTTAAAATTGAAAAGAAAAGGGTAATTTCCCCTTACAGGTAAGTAAAGACCCCTAAGCCAGTTAAAATGTTTTTTGGAACAACTACACAGCTAAAGCAATTAGGAATGACATTTGCTGGAATAGGAGGCATTTTTAAGATGTTGTTTAACTATCTCATGTCCTTTCCCTAATAATCTGGCAAATTCTAGCCCTCGTTACTCATCTCATAGTAAACACATTTCACCACACAAAAGAGATATTATCTCTTAGGAGTTACATTTAGAAAATGCTTCAAAAACAACCAATTAGCAGCGTCTGAGCACTGGGGGCTGAAAACAGGGGAAATTAAGGGAAAGCTGCAGCTTCACTTGAGAAACCAACAGCCAAAATTCTCCTCTTTAAAAGAGTTCCCATTACAAAAACAACAGAGAATCACAGTAACAAGGCAACCTTCACACATTCCAACGAGGCCTAGCTGGACAGCTTCTCCTCCAAGGACAGAAAACCCTCAGGTTCCCATCCAACCGTGGTTAACCATGGGCAGAGGGCTCAGAGTGCCCAGGAGCACAGGGAGAGCTCGGGGTACACTCACCCTCAACACCCACCCCCAGCACACAGAGCTTTCCTGGCTGGCTTGGCCACAAAGCCATCCACTCGAGATGCTTTCCCCATTTGGCAATGAGGATGACTAATAAAATGTGGACCAAATTCAACAGCTCCACCGAAAATGAACAAATCTCTCTTTGTCTCAGATCAACAATGTCCAAGGAACGAGTGGCCGTGGCACTCAGTGCTCTGGGCCGGGGGACAAGGTGGGCATCGGGCACACCTTGGACTTGGTGACCTTGGGGGGCTTTGCCAATCTCAGTGATTCAAGAAAAGATCCTGGGGAGAAGGGTACAGGTGGATAAATCCCTGCATTCCCCGTGCCATGAATCCAGCCCAGCACATCCATCTCAATCCCAGTCCAGAGCTACATTTAGAGGAAGCAAGAGTAAGAAGGCAACATCTATTTCCTCCCTTTGTTCTTAACATTAAAAATAAGAGTTAGCACATTTAATTTCCTTATCTGTTATTCACATTATGTAGGTGGGTAGTACACAACTAAAGTATTTGGGTACAAAATGCATGTTCAAGTGCCCTGCTGGGCAACTCCCCACCCCGAGGCTTCATCAGGTTATTGCTTTTCAAATTAATAATCACTTCTCCATGGGACACAAGACTACTGCAGCAAACCTTCCCAGCTGTTGACCTGGGAAAGACCAGGGACAATCACACCCAAAGATGTGCTTTGCCCAATTTTATGCAGGGACTGTCACTTCAGAAGGATCTAAACATCCTCACATCACACTCATTCTTTCTGTCTCTCGCACATTTTTTCGCTCTTCCAGTAGGTTCCATTTTAAGCCCACAGATTTCAGGGTTTATTCAAAACCCCACATCAGGTCATCAGTTCCTTCTTGTGGGGGAGGGAAACAGAATAAATTCAAAAGTTCCTTATCCCTGTCCCATGAGTAATCTGATGGGAAAAAGCCAGCAGGAGATGCTGAAGTGCTGGCCAAATGCCAAGGAGAAGTTCTGAGTGCTTGCAGCAGGGATCTGCCCTTGGAAAACACACCAGGGAACACAGAAATTGCACAGCTGAGGAAACCCACACTGCTGGCAGCAGTGAGAAGGATCCCCAAACCATTTGGGGCACATATTCAATGAATAATTTAAGACTTTGTAGCAAGAACATCAGGAACTGTATAAATGGAGAAAATTCATCCAAGTCTGCTGAACAGGGTGGGCAGGCCCTGGCACAGGGTGCCCAGAGAAGCTGGGGCTGCCCCTGGATCCCTGAAGTGTCCAAGGCCAGGTTGGACCAACCTGGGCTAGTGGAAGGTGTCCCTGCCATGGGCTTTAAGGTGTCTTCCAACCCAAAGCATTCCAGGATTCCATGATATGCACAAATACTGAAGCTCCTTCTTCCCCCAAATGCATAATAAAACAACCTTTTTCATAGTGTTACTTCAGAAAAACAGATACATGTGCAGCCAGGCCTCTCATAAAAACCTAAGTGTATCCCTAAGTTAACAGAAGGGATGGATATTGTGTACAGAGCTATCTCCTTGGAATTTCACCCACTCCCATTTTGTTACCCTGACACTCTGAGTCCACAAAGAGGGGAAATACCCCATTGTAATATCAAGTCCCGAGACCTGGTAGAGCTTGAATTATGATCCCCCATTTAGGGCTGCTTTGTCAGACAGGGAGCTCACAGCAAAGTGCTCTTACCACATCTAGGAATAAATGCACTCCATAATTCCTGCACTGGAATGTCTTCTTGAAATTAGAGCATTATTTGTAAGTATTTATAATGTAAAAGTGATGAGGCACATACTGAGCACCTAATTATCTCATACCACCAGCATTGCCTGCAATGCTTATTAATCAATTAGGCTTTAGATTAAAGCCAAATAGATACAGTACACCTCTGAAAAGAATACCTGAACCAGAAGATGGGATTACCCAAAACCATCTGTTTTACCCTCAAGTGTCTCAGTGACAGCAGCTAAAACAACAAACCACGCAAACAACTGTGTGAGATCCTTTGGCACTGCCCAGACCCCGTCCCTGCTCACCCCAGGCCTCCCACAGCCCTGCAGGCTGGCACCCTGCAGGACCTGCTGCCTTCTGTTTACAAGGCATTTCTGCTGCAAAGGGCTTTTTTCTCACTCACCCACCAGCTCCCTGGAGCTGCTCTCACCAATCTGCTCCATCTCCCGGCAGGGAATGTTTTCCCAGGTTTCAGACAGAGCAGGTTCCACCACAGGGGCAGCCCCTCCTGAAACCCCAGTGCATTTCAGCAGGGTTTAGGAGTATTGGAAGTTAACCACGCTGTAAGTGCTACAAGGACTCAGAGCCAGAAAAATCACACATGCTTATATAATGCTCTGGAAGCATCAGAGTCTCCTCAGCAGCTCCATTTATACCTTAATTCAAAACTCTATGGCAAGAAAAGCGGCCACAACTGCAAAAGAGCCACAAGTGTCCCTAAATTCAGATGTTCAGGCTGGAATGGATCCAGCAAATAGCCAGCCTGGACCTCCTTCCAGGCACAGATGAGATTCTCTAGGATGGATGGCTTTGGGGGGAGTTTGGTTCAGTTTTGGGGTTATTGGTAAGAATTGAACTCTGTGGTTTATCAGAGCTACTGAAAGCAGACTGGGTTTTCCCTTTCTCTAAGGTTTGGTTTGTTTCTTGTCAAACTCCCCCCTTAAATATAACGGATGTTTAAACCATGTTTAGTGGCTCAGCTAAAGCAACTAATGAGTGTTACGTAAGATGCCTCTCCATGTAGAACAATCTGTTCCAAAAGTTACCAAAAATAGCAATTCTCTAAACATTGCTGTGATGCAATATTTAACCACTTGCTGCATTAGCAGGCAAGTTTGTCCATTATACCTGCAAAAAGTATAGATACCCTTCAAACCCCTAAAAAAGTATACAGATACCCTTCAAACCCCTAAAAAAGCATACAGATACCCTTCAAACCCCTAAAAAAGCATACAGATACCCTTCAAACCCCTAAAAAAGCATACAGATACCCTTC
>JAWWMO010000019.1:1473582-1495434 GCA_035047845.1 Dendrocincla fuliginosa
AGCACATCCCTACCCTCCAACCCCTTAAGCACATCCCTACCCTCCAACCCCTTAAGCACATCTACACCCTCCAACCCCTTAAGCACATCCCTACCCTCCAACACCTTAAGCACATCCCTACCCTCCAACCCCTTAAGCACATCCCTACCCTCCAACCCCTTAAGCACATCTACACCCTCCAACCCTCCAAACCCCATCTCCACGCGTTGCCATCCCGACCGGGCCGCTCTTACCGAGGCTCGTCGGCTTGATGAGCTCGTCCAGGAGGTCGTAGAAGGGCAGTTTCTGCAGTTTGATGTCGGGGTGCACGGGGTGCAGGGCGGACGTGAGGTGGGGCAGTTCCAGTTCGTGTTTGGGGCCCAGCAGGGACACGGGCAGCAGCGGCGACGTGGCAGGGTGGCCGTCGTAGCCGAGCTGTGGAATGGTCGAGGGGGACAGCGTGGCCGGCATGGAGCTGGAGTGCACGCTGGGCAGGGACAGGTCGGCGGGGCTCATGATTTTCTGCGGGAAGCGGCGCCTATAGAGTTCTTTGATTTTCATCTGCACGGCGGGGCTGCAGCCGGCCTTGAGCAGGTGCAGCGCCTTGGTGAGCAGTTCGTGTTTGCGGCCGTGCTTGTTCCTGCCCGCGTAGCCCAGCAGCACTTGCAGCTCCGAAACTCGAAGGCTCATAACCATTTGCTTCAAAGGAACAACAGGACAAGTTTAGGGTTCTGCTCACACAGCCCCTTCAGCAGCAGCAGTGCAAAGGGGTTAAACCCACCAAGTAGTTTTGCCCCCACTGGTTAGCTCAAACACAACCTAAAGCAGGACTTGCCCACAGATGTATCTGTTTTAAAGACTATAAGGAGCAGTTTTTAAAGGGATTTCCAATCCTGAAGGACAGCAAGGCAGGGAGAAAGAACTGCAAAGAGGACAACTTGCCAATACCATGTAAAGCCTGAAATGTAATTATTTCTTAATCATTTGTCATTATTGTAAATGGAATTATTTACAGTGAATGTAATCACTGGCCTTCAAGCACCTATAACGTTGAGAAGTTTTGATTGCTCTAGTTGGATGTAAAAGAAGTTATACAGTGACAACATCCAAGCCGTGCCAGTCCTTAACTCCAGAACACTTCACTTCAAGTCCCTCCCTCCCTTTCTGCCATGCAGAACTAATCCACACAGGTTCAAAGGAAAGGAGATAAATGGCTGATGTTCAAAAGAGAGGGAAATTATAATCCAATTTGTGTGCCACCCCATATCATCACTCCCGGGGTAAAGGAAACTTCTGACTCCGTTTCCTTCCTTCTCACATCAGAGCTGCACGGCCTGTTTTGGATGGGGGAGCTGGGCTTTGCCTTCTATTAATTAACATCTTCATTTACAGTCATTTACTATCTCCCAACATGAATCCAACTGGTCAGACTTGTCAAGTGTTTCACTTCTGCAGGAAGCGAGAAAAACCCTTTGCAAAGCAGCAAAACCAAGAATCACCTGTGTGCACCCACTGCTGCCTGCTGGGCAACAGGAGCCTCAAAATCCACCCCCCACTCTGGTTTCTGCTCAAAATCTATCTCAGTGCCTGACAGTGGCTTGTCCACCATCATAATCCTGCAGAATCTTGGGTTCCCAAGGGATCACAAGAAGTGAAATGCCAGAATCCGTTGCCACAACAGGCAATCTGGATCTTCTGCATGAAACCATTTAAATACCCTGAGTATTTTGTAGTCAAGCCCAAAGGATCAAGCTCCAAATAATACCTGATGTATATATTTGGGACTAAACCAGTTCAGCACATGAGGGTTCTGCAATTTCCCAGCCACTGAAGGCAAGTAACCAAAGCACAGCTTGCATTTGCAGTCTGAATTCAACCCCAAATGCTCCCATCCTCTCTAGCCCTTCAAACCTTGAAAAGCATTCACACACATCCTCCTCATTTTTTTACCTAATTCTTCAACCAATATTGCTGTAGTGCCCTGAATTTTAGCCAAACCATCCTGAAACTCCCACCAGTCCCTCAGACCCCCAGCACCTTGCAGGTCTCCTTGTAGGATTTCCCTCCACTGAAGCAGGCCTTGTTATTTCAAAGCCCTAAATTGGATGATTCATGTATTTAATGAGGTTTGCACCCGACCAGACTGAACTCCAACTTGCCACAATTCTGCCCTGCTGAACCACAGCACCAGAGCTCAGGAACCTTGCTGCAAATCCTACATAAGCCTTCCTTGCAGACTTCCACAAACCCTTGGGATGCACCAGGAATTTGGGTTTTAGTATGAATCCCCAAGAACCTTCTTCACACTTCTAACTACAGGACTGTCACGGAGCTACTAATGAGAAGAGACGAGGTACTTGAAGAAATGAAGATGTCTTAAAAGAATAAGGCATTTTGTTGTAATCTGAAGTGTTGACAGCTGAAAGGAAAGTGAAACAAATAGATTTGAAATGTGGAAAAAAACACTATTTATAATGCTTTACAAACATTTCTTCAACAGAATGAGGAGTTACAGCTGAAGGGTTTAATGCCACCACCATTAAAAGTCACTTCCTGAGCAGCCAGAACCTCTCAGAGCTTCACTGTTTCTGTCTTGTGATAAACTCACAGGCCCAGCTTGCAAAAAAACCACAGAAGATTGAAAAATAATTGAGCCAAGAGAGAAGCTCCTGCTACAGGTTGGATGTTGTCCATTTTTATGGTAAAGGCAGGTTAGAAACGAGCCTACAGAAAGCAGGGTCCAGACTGCCAGACCAAAACAAACAAAATTCCCCACATCTTCCCCACCCTGGCACATTCCTGACAGAGCAGACAAGAACAATTTTGTTTGCAATGTTCAGGGCACCAACAGATCCACTGCTTCAAAAGCAGCACTAAAGCCTGTGGGTTTATTCCAGCTCCAGACTTCATTGATAAGCCTTTCTTCCCCATAAGAAGTGGAATGCAGATAAATATAAAATAGAGGCAATGGCTTAAACAAAGAGAGGCAATGAATATAATAAAGAGAAAATATATAAAAATAAAGAGAGGAAATGCCTTAAAACAATCCCTACACACACACTTCCACAGGGTTTTTTGCCAGGGGATGGTGTCAATCAGTGGCCTAGGGAAGCAGAGCCAGGACAGGGAAAAGTCTCACATGTTGCTGCAACCTGAATGTGAGAATTTCTGTCCCCTCCTCCAATGAGTTTGACTCCAGGACACAGCCCAGCTCTACCACAAGTGCCACTGGCCAATCCCATGGCACACTGGTACCCTAATCCTGGAACAGGCAGGGTAATTCCAGCAAGGAAACAAACCAAGTGCTGCCAAATTCACAAAATACGGGAAAAAGCTGGAATTTATAATTTTTAGTCCCTGTCACATCTCACCTCATCACAATTCCAACCCCTTGCTGGCTTAGGTGCAGCAGCAAAGCTGAAGGGCAAAGACACAAAGGCTTTTGCTTCAGGAAATCTTGCTTTCCTCCCCTTTTGCCTGAAGTAGTTTAGCAAAAAGACCACAGGTCCAAAAGCCAGCCCAAGGAGTCTGACCCCAACAACAGCAAATATCCACAGTGCAGTAACTGCTCCGACCTCTGGCTGCTTATCAGAACTAGCAAAATGTTTGGAGTTTGCCTTTCCACAGAAAACAAAGCACCAAAACAACACCAGAAAGCTGAATTAAAGCAAAACAACAATATATACACAATTCCCAAGGACTGACTGCAAGATAATGTTGCCCACTGCAGTTCCAGGGGTTAGTTATGGTAAATACCAGTTCCTACAACCCCCACTGGGGCATGAGAAATCCGTGCTATTCAGCTGCAAAAACAGAGAGCTCTTTGCCACTTGCCCAACTTGGGTGTGAGAAACAGAGATCAAAGCAGCTCCAGGTCCAACAAACCCCAGCACCAAATGATGAGGGGCCTTGTGGTACCTGTCACACCCAGGGACTACCCGAAACTCCAAGAGAGGGCGAGGGCAGGGTGGGAAGGTTGTTCAAAGCGTGAACAAGCTTTAGGAAAGCCCGACTTATCTCAGGTTAGCAGCGTCTTTCTGTTTTGTGTAAACACCTTGCTGGGGTGTAGAAGGCAACTCTGATCTGTAAACACACAGCTGACATTTCCTGCTCGACAACACAACACCAACACGTGTTCCTCTGCAAAGGGAATTAGTCACGGGCACTGCTGCACTGTCACCCGTGCTGCCCCTCCAACCTTCCCTCCTCCAAGGCCTGAGGCCACAGTCCCTCCATCCATCCCTCCCAAAGCCATCAGGGCATTCCACTGCCCTCAGACAAGTCCCCCAACAGCGTGTGTGAGGCAGGAGGTGCATGGAACCAAAGAGGATGGTTTACTTCCCCCCCTCCCAACTGGCTGTTTGCAATCCATGCCACTCTTCCAGGCTGTGTCATCCCAACCGTTTGATGCTGTTCCTGCTGGTGCATCCCTCGATTTCTGCACGGTGAGGAAACATTCTCCAACAACTCACCTGGAAACAAGTTCTTCCTGCTCCACACCCACCTCAGATAACTAATACGGTTTGGAAGAAAATGGTTAAGTTCAAAAGTGATCCACAGGCAGCAACCAACATCACTGCCCTACTTCTCTCCATCCATAGGAAAGGGATGTTGTACCTACAGCTCTTTCAAAGAAGTCAGAACACTATTTTAAAAGCCTGAAGACGTGCAAATTGTTTAAGATAAGAATCATTTACTTTTTTTCTTCAAGGACAACAGCAGAGATGAAATCTTGTTTTAAAAGAATGGTGTTCCACCCACACAAGTTCCACCCACCAAGGGAAGATGCCCTGGCCAGGCACACTCCTGACTGAAGAAGTCCAACAGGTTAACAGGTCAGAGCAAAGAAAATTGCTTTCAAGAACGGGATCTTGTCTCACTGACCTATGAGGGTTGGGAATTCAGTTTAAAAATTAAAAAATGTAAGTGTTACTGCCTCTGGATAAGAAATTCCTCCAATAACCCTGTGCCTGGGCATGCAATTCAGGGACATGCACTGGAAAGACAAGAGGCTTTAGACAAGGAACTTCATTTCTGGACTGCAAAATACACAGAGGCTCAAACACTGCTGGAAATGCAGGCAGATGAGCTGCAAGTCCTGCTGCTCCAGGAAGGATCAGATACAGGTTATCTGCTGAGATCCAACACCACACACAGTGAGCCCACACCTTTTCTTCCCATGTCTTCAAGGGAGGGACTTGCCTGAGTGGTACAAACCAGGCAGCAGTACTTTTTTTAACGAATTGAGCAGTGTGATGGACATTACTGAACGTTTATCACCCACACCAGTAGCACAAGACTGTCTGAAAAGCAGCCCTTTTATCCAGCAGCAACAGCCCCAAGCCTGATGAGTGTTTTTTAGAAAGGGTATTTCTCCAGCTCCACTAATCAGGCCCAGGATCTACCTGGAGAATCCAAGTTATTTCTGGATGTTTATGATAACCAGAAGCTGTGAATAAGCTCCAAAACATATTCAAAAGAGCTGCCAGCACAACAAGAAGCATCTGGCTGGGTACCACACCACATTCAGTGCCTAAAGCAGTACAACAGGTCCTCCCCAATTCTCCATCCATTAAAAGGGGGGGGAAGAACAACAAAATCACCTCAAACACCAGTCAAGAGATGGAAGAAGAGAGTGAGTAAAAGCAGAAAGAAGAAACTAGAACGGGAGCTCACCCATTTATGAACAGCAATTTAAGAGTGACAGCAGATATCTGTTAGTAGGAACACAGTGATTAGCTTTAGTGATCTTTTAGTAATTAAGAGTCATTATTACAGAAGAGAGCAAGCACTGCAGCAAGTGTCCCCAAAGGTGAAGGACAACACCAATGGCTATTTCCCCTTAAGAAAAATGGAAACTGCTACTCCAGGAATTCCACAATGCACTTCCAAAAGACAGATTTAATAAATAAATAAATAAATCGAAATCGTTCTTTTTTCTGATAAAAATCAACTAGGAAGCATGAGTATGGAAATGGTTCTGAATTGATGTCAGTAAACCTCCAACACCCAGCTGTAAAAATACAGCTCCTGCATGTATGAACAGCCTCTTTAATCCCCAGTATCAATTTTCCAGAGGACGAAGCCATCCACACTTACACAGACTAAACTCTCAGCTTGGCCACTTAAGACTGGTGAAAATGGGAAATCATGCAGGTCAAATACTCCCATCCTTTGTGAAGGCACATTGACCAGCCCTAAATTCTACCTGCAGGACTCCCACAAGGAAGCTCTGGAGGCTAAGCCATAAAACTTTAAATGAGCCTCCCAAAACTGCAAGAGGGAGTGAAATGATCGAGTTGGGGGAGCTGGAGCACCTCGATGACAGGCTGTGACTTCCTGCATTTGTCTAATGCCACCAAAACACTGCAGGGCTGAAGGGCCAGGAACTCAGACCAGAGGGGAGGCACAAGCACAGAACAGTCATAAATATGCAGCATCCTCCAACCTTTCAGGAGGCTGCTGGTTTTCCTAATGGAAATCCCATCTGTCTCCTGCAGTGGCACCTCTGAGGTGTTGGGAAGCAGGGCAGCACCAAAGGCACAGGCACAAATATTCCTTGCCTTTTTTAACCCACAGGAGGAGATGGAGATTTCCTAACCAAAGAAACCCTCTGTTGACACAGTGTATCAGTGCTCATAAAGACCATGTTGCAATTGGATGAGCAAATCCATACATCAGTCCAGCTGGCAATAAAAATAGATTTAAAACCATTACCAGTGAGTCAGCAGAATGAGGACCTTATACTGGAAATGCCAGAACGGCCTGGACAGACCTGCTGGTGGTGTCTGCACAGATCTGGCTTCCTTAAGCTCGAGCTCTGCAGTCATGATTTTCACCAGGAACATTTTCCTTGCCATGCCAGCCCAGAAAGTCACCCCAAAGCTGGAGCTGGGTGTTATTTACCTTTGCCTGCTCACAAACAAGGTACTTCCTTTTGAATTATACAGCTGTATATCTGTTCATATAAACATTATGATGCCTGAACCAACCAACCAACCAACCTGAGTGATGAAGCCCTTTTCCAACCTTCATTCTAAGCTCAGATTCCAGTCCGTGCAACATTAGGGATTTCTGTCTGGGAAGAGATCCCAAAAACTGCAGCAGCTCAGTCTGAAGCTTCTGGACAGGAGCTCCTGCTGCTTCCCACCACAATCCTGCATTCAGCCCATTTAACCATTTACCAACTGTACCATAACAACTGAACTCGGAATTCCACACAAAACTAGCCCAAGGAACATTTGCCTTAACCTGCTTTTGGCAATCTCTAGTTGCTCAGATCTGTTGTGCTGGTAGGACCTGATTGCCCCCAAATTCGGTGAGTTTTAGGAAAGTCAGAGCAATGCTGTTTCCTACCTGAACACTAATAAATGTAAGCTCTAAATTCCAGCCCAGAGTGCACACCAGTGACACCTCCACGTTGTTAGAGGTGTCTGTCACTGGTTTCAAGAAAACCACAGTGACAAAAGTAACAAAATCCAGTGAAGAGTGACCAGATGCTGCAAAAGCAAACAAAGGCAGCCCCAGCCCCCTGAACTGGCTGCTGGAACAACAGGCAGACTTGGGAATTTTTAACATAATCCCCATGTCTTAAAGGCTGTCTCATGCTCTTGGCAGATGCCTGTGGTATTTTGCTGTGCTATCACAGGTGGGAAATACCTTCCAAAAGCACTGACACACAAACTCTGGGACAGTGCAGGCAATGGCCCTTCCAGACCTCCAGCCCACCCCTTTCCCCACAGGTAGTTTTCCCTGGAAGGAGATTCAGCCAGACTGCTGATCACACCCCAAAGGGCCAGTTCAGTGCCTGAACATTTAAACCTGGGACGTTTCTTGCTCCCCACGGTGCCCCCAGCGGGGCAGAGCCACTGGGGCAGCTCAAACTGCAGGGCAGATTTGCTGGAGGAAGAAAGTCTGCCAAGCCTTGAGTCGTGTCTAAGCCGTGTTTGATTTAAAGCAAGGCACATTTTATCTTAATCCGTAACGAAAGTTTTACCGTCCTCCAGAGACTTTCCCCACTAGGTGAACTATATCATTACTCTGGTATTAAATAAGGTTGCTGACACAGTAGTAATCTCCATTTCGGTTCTGGGAGACTCCAGGTTTTTTCAGCCACGCTCAAACTTAATTGTCCCTGGAGTATTTCTCTTCCAGATGGGAATTATTTTCACGGCGCTCGCACGATTTCCATGACAAGCCCTCGCAGAAATACCAGTTTAGACAATCCCTGCCTCCAAAACAAGGAGCCTCTCGACAAGCAAACAGCTCCCACCTAGGGCTAAGAGGGAAGACAATTATTTTCAGCTATTTGGGAGGGGGTCACTGCCAGACAGATTTACTTTTTATAAAGAATA
The DNA here is from genome assembly GCA_035047845.1 of Dendrocincla fuliginosa. Taxonomy (NCBI): domain Eukaryota; kingdom Metazoa; phylum Chordata; class Aves; order Passeriformes; family Dendrocolaptidae; genus Dendrocincla; species Dendrocincla fuliginosa. The sequence goes on from JAWWMO010000019.1 coordinate 1,481,916, forward strand.
CTCTTAGCCTTAACTACGCCTCTCTGGCTGCCAGAGGAGCCAATTCCTATGGAATAGGCTGCAGTGGAGCCCCAGCCAGGCACAGACACAGCTAAAAGAGCTTCCTAAACACAGTGTCCTGTTAGAATCTGACAAACACCACTGGTATAATCAAAATACAACCCCTTACACACCATTTAAGAGTAGTCTGAAAGATTTTTCTCTTTGTATAAAAAAAAAATAGGACCCAGAAGTCTCAGCTTCTGGAAGTCACACAGGAGGTCACAAACACATTTATTTCCCCTCCCTCAGTGATTTTAAAAAATATATGTTTTAAAATATACAATTAACACAAAATAAATTGTAACATGAACTATCTGATTTGGGATTTGCAGATAGAAAATCTATAAAATAAGAATCCTTTCAGCCATCCTTTTTCAGCAAAACACCAGAGAAAGAAGCCGTAGTTACTTTCTAAATATCTCAAATACCTGCATGAAGCACATGCAGCTTTTGTAAGTCAATTCTGAAGAAAAGCTGGAGAAGAATGCACCTGGAATTCAATGAATGCACTTGCATTTGCAACATGGATAAAGAGCAGCTTCCCGAGCCTCTCAGATCCAGGGCTTGATGTTTGCTTGCAACAGTTTGTTAAATCCCTGCTGCACCAACAGACATTATTATTATTTAGCATGTGTTACTCAACTTAAGCATCACTTGATTAAAACAAATTATTGCCATAATAGATGCAATTTAAAAAAAAAAACACCAAAAAACCCAAAAAACCTTTATTTCTTGCAAAGTGATCTATTCCCCACATGCCATAAGTTACCACCCAGTGCTGAAGAGTTAGTTAAGCACTAAAACTTTACTCTTAATTAGCTCCAAATGAGACAACACTTCAGGATATGAGAACACACAGCCAAATACATCCAAACTCTCAACTTCTTTTCCCTCATTTGTCCCATTTTCTAGGATACAGCACAGGAGACAGATGACATCATCACTGCCTATTATTGTGGTATCTCAGAAAGTTTTAATTAAGAATCATATTAAATTTGGATCCTGACTTGCAAAGTACTGAACAGCAGGGTGAAACCAGTACATAATTGAATCTCATTTCCCTGAAAAGTAACCAATCCCTGTGCTGATGCCCCAAGAGAGGGAAAACTGGAATTATCAGCTCACAATTCACACTTCAAAAAAAAAAGATTTAAAGCCAAAATGGCACAGGGTAACCTTAATGTTTTCCTTCAGACTTGGAAGCAAAATTCCCTTCTGAGAAATGAACTGGTTGGAACTCAAGGCCACTGGATACCATCTCACAGGATGCACCAGGATGTTTGGCTGGGCTTTTATCTGGAACCACAGGAGTATAGAAAAGCCTCCAATAATAGCTAATAACATCTAGAACAAAACTGGGGAGGGAGCAAAGCAGGAAGGAAGGGACAGCAGAAAAACCAGGAGATAAAACATCAGGTATGAGAAATGGTAATTTATCATTACAAGATATCCTTTTCCAAAGGAAATAATTCTGCTGACAACAAATATCTATGAAATACACTGACCAAACATCCTAGTCCCTTCTAATACCAGTCCACTGAGAATAATAATTTATTACTAACAATTAGTCTTGTTATCACAGAAATAAGGGATGGAGCCAAAAATCCCACTGTGTCAATAAGCTGAAAAAAACCATTCTATCCAGCAACCAGACTGGCATCTGCAGAGTCTTTTTTAAAAATCCTAAAAACTGAAGGGAGAAAAAGCTGGTCATTCTGCATTTCTTTCATAAGATCTTCAACCCATGTACAGAAATTATGTCAGGAAGCCAAAGCACACAGTTCTTGTAAAGCAGCCACAGAGCAGTAAGTCATCGAGATTAATTAAAAGTTTAAACAATATTAAGGCATTTTCTCTATACTTTCCATTTTTTACTATATTTCACCAAAGAATCTGCACATCTGAAATGTTTTTCCACGATGCAGTTGGTGTGAGAAGTATTACTATCCCTGTATATTTTATAGAAGCATCTACCCATGAACCAAGAGGTTTTTAGTCTCCAGCCCCAAGAAACAGCATTCCCATGTTTGCAGGACTTGGAATTATTTATTCCCAGAATATGCTGAGCTGGGAGGGACCCACAATGAGCAGAGTCCAGCTCTTAACCCTGCACAGGACCATCCCCAAGGGCCACACATGTGCTGAGAGCAACACCATAACCCAGAATTAATATCTCCATCCCACAGTGAGGCAGGTCGGGTTTAAAGTGCCAAAATATATTTTATTATTAATCAGTGGCCGTCTGAAGAAAAACTCCTGTGCTGTCAGAGCAACCAGAGGTGAAAATGCTGGCAGTGAGAAGCCCCTGCCCCGTTTCAAACCTGCCTGTGTGGGTGAGAGCTGAGCAGATTGAGGCTCCTGGGTCACTCCGTTAATGAGACACGGATGACTTCTCTGGCTGCTGCTGCCAGCCCTACAGACCCAGGGAGACTCCCAGGAATCCCAGGGCTCCCAGTGCAAGTGCCAGCAGCAGAGCTGGAAGGAGAGCAGCGGGGCACAGCCGGAATGCCTACCCTGGGAAGGCGGCTGAAGGAGGCGCCGCCACAAAGAAAGGGAAAGCAGGAAGCGCAGTCTCTCCTGTCTCCCCCAACGACTGGCTTCTTCCCACTATGGGAAAATGCAAAAAGATGACAGAATAAGAGGGGAGGAAGCAGACCTTCCTGCTTTTCTTCAGCGTTCAAGGAGGAGAAAGAAAACAGTTCCAAATGACAACGTGCAGCCAGGGGCAGGCTGGGAAGATGGGTCTTAGGCAAGGCTCAAACTCCTGACAAAGCTGATCCAAACCCCTCAAAATTCGGGCTCCTCTGTCCTTCCACCTCCCCGAGCTCGGCCGTGCCAGCAAACTGCATTTTTCTGTGTATTAGCTGCAGTGTTACCTATAGGCTCAAGCATGCAGTGAGTTAGAAAGCTATATATATATTCCCTATGCAATATTTTCCTGGCCCACACATAGCACAGACAAGGCCTATAGAAACACTTTCCCAGTCCCTCTGGCACATGTTAAGACCAATACTGAGGACACTGCTCGGTGGGAAGGGGGATATTTCTTTTCCCCGTGCCATCAACCCGACACCCCGTGCCCCTCCCCGCCACCTCATCCTTCAGACACTACTTTTCTCCTAATCAGAGCAAGACTGAATTCACTTCACTATTCCCACAACAACCCCTGCCCTGCACGGAAACAAACCGCTTGATGGAATGAGGGGGTTTATAAGCCAAGTTTCAGCCACACCTATGATTTAAAATGCACGAAAACCATTGCAAGTAAACTCCAAGAACGATACTGGATTTAACTTGGCTTCAGCCACAAGAACAGCCAGGATCGAAAGAGCTGTCCAGAGAAACTCTGACAGCAAAGTTCCAATTTCCACGGCAATCCTGAGCAAGTGAGAGCAGCAGAGGTGCAGCGCTCCTGCAGCACTGACTGCACAGACAACACTCCCTCGCTCTTCCCAGCCCTCCGTGAGCTGCCTCCCCCCAATTCCCAGCCCACTCTCCAGGCAGAGGGAGGATGCTGCTCCAGTCACTGCTCCTTTTCATCTTTACTGCCCAAACTCTTGCCCCACCTCATTAATGCACTCATCCAAATCCCACCCTGAATAGGAATTTGCATATACACAAGCCTTTGGCAGCTCATTAATGTCCTTTGAATGACTCTCACATGTTCATGAATTCCTACTCTGCCTGTCCCTTTTACCTCCGCTGGCCAAAGGCACAGGGGTGGGGGGATGATTTGGGGTCTCACAACAACATAAAGCGTTTTCTGGGTTTAGTAGGAAGTGTCTTCACCCTTGTGCCTCCTGATACACTCACTAGGTAACAACATACAGCCTCCACTTCCACGTACAGATGTTGGAAGTGTTGTCTTGCTTCCCAACATCGCTCAGCCTCTACACCAAAAGCAAAGAACAGTAATATTGAGGGAAAGACAAAAATAAAGGCATCAAGTCATTTGTGGGCCCAAGGAGTCAATGCAGTTAATGAACTAATATTTAGCTCAAGCCCTTTATCAAACTCTGTGAAAAATAAAGACATTTTACAGAAGTTTTCTAGTGAACTGAACATAAGAAACAAGTCCCAACACATCCCTGCTTCCCCTTAAAACAGCCTGGCACCACCTCAGAGTCCTCCATGTGCTCAAAAACAACAGAATCACCCAGGTCAAAGGCAACCTGAAAACCCAGGCTGCACACACGAGTGTTCTTACAGCAGGAATAACTTCTTGAAAAAATAAAACCGGGCCATGGATCCTTAGTTGCTATTCAAAGTTCTTCTGTTACCAACGTGGCCGAGCAGTTCCCAGAGCAAACAATAGAGGAAGGTCATGCGTGGAGTTCTGGGCTGGCACGGGCAGCTTAACCTGTTCGTTGACATCCCAGAAAACCAAGGGATCAGCAGGATGACAAAAGTGATGATGATGTGAGCTGGTAGCAGGATGGAGGAGAAGTGGGAGACCTGAGGGACGGAGCAGTTCAATGTACACAACGGAAGTGATGCCTCTGGGAAAAGCAGAGCAGGCACAGCGAGCTCTCCACACACAGTGATGGGCTTGGGGTGACCTTTGCCATCCCAGAGCAACTGCTGGGCCCAAGATAAACACACGTCTGAAAACATGGGCTCAGCAGCAAACACACAAATCATCATGAGAAATCATTAGGAAGGGAACAGAGAGCAAAGAAGAAATCATTACATGCTGTATAAATCCCTGCCTCACCCAGCTCTCCAAGTGCATTGGTTTGCCTAGCCTCATCTTAAATATATATATATACACACACACACATTGGAAGTGGAAATATTCACAGAAGGATGGCACACATCCACCACAACTTCCCTAATGAATAAAGAGCAAAAGCTAAGACTTTTCAACCTAAAAAGAGAGGACATGGGGACAAATATGATACAATCTATAAATGCATGAACACCACAAGGAGAGTGGCCAGGGATGAACTTTCCAGTCTCCTGCATCACACAGCAGTGACCCACAGATGAAGCTGGATGGAACCAGGCTCAAAGGAAAACTTGCAGGGTCCTGGTGCAGCAAAGAGCAGAACAAAAATCCCTACCAAAACACTGTGAACAAAACAAGATTATAAAGGTTCAAGAGAAGCCCGGAAAGGCACTTGGAAAACAGATTTATTCTGGCTCATCCAGCTGGTAGCCCCCAGTGGATCCAGAGGACTGAGCTGAAGGCGGCTGAAGAACCAGGAGAAGACTGCAGGGAGGTGCCAGCTGTTTCTCACTCTTTGCCCTGTTGTTGCTTTCCCCTCCTCACTCCTTTGTGGAAGCTGTACCAGGCCAGATGGACCCTCGGTCTGAACCACTACAGCTACTCTGACATTCTTAGGAATCAGTTTATAACATGTTTATTTTTAGCCATTTCCTCAGAAACCCAAGTGACATCGTCAAGAGCCTTGAATAAAAATGGTACTTCTCAACTGCAAGAGTCAAATTTTAACAGCAGAGAGGTGAGAGCAGAAATGAACTGAATGAAGCGCTGGGTGTACACCCTCTAGAAAAATATTATCTAAAATCCTTGCAATTCAAACCAACAACAGTTCTGATACTGGATTTTTTAAAAATCTGAAGCCCTGCCACGGAGTGGCCTCAGCAGATTCACAGAGAGATACTGTTAAACCAACACAGAACCCACCAAAAAGAACAGCTTGGTGTCTGTCCCACATTTTCCATCCTGGTGCTGCACATTTGTAGGTGCACTCCCAGCTCCACCGATAGCCTGAGCAGAGCTGCCTGCAACAGCTTTGCCAATAAGCTGAAAATCTGCACAAATACTTGGACTGTTTCAAAGACTCTTATTTTGCACCAGGGAAACAAGATACAACATCTGCACAAAAGTGAGATCATTTTGTCAAGGGAGTCTCAAGAAACAACATGAGGAATGAATGTATCAGAAAACATTCTCATCCCCACAACTTTTTACAATACACTCTGCAGTTCAGATTAGATTTTACCTGAACCAAGCACATTACCCCTACTGTATCTGGCTTCTACTTTAAAAAAAAAAAAAAGTCATAGTGAGCTGCACTTACACTGAACAGCCCAGCAAACCACCCTATATTCTATTCTGCATACTAATGAATCATTTTTCAGCTGAAAAGCTGAACAGAGCAGCTTTATCAAGTGCAGTCCCTGCTCTACCATGAGGGCAGGGGGAAGATCTTGCAAAAGGCACTAAAGGAAGGTAAACAAGAAGCTCCAACTCTGAAGTATTTTCACTGACTGCCCACCTTCAAAGGACAGTAAATTTCTCCACATGGCTGGAGAGTGAAAGTCACCCACCTGCCTACACACTAACAAGGTGAGATGCTCTTCCAAGGACCAAGAGCAGAACAGAGAACTGGTTTTTCCCAAGTATAAACCTGGTTCAGAAAAATTAGACCTCTAATGTCAGCTCTGGCCAAAGGTTATGACTGAATTCCTGCCCACCACGAAGTTCTGAGAACATTTATCACGTGTTTTCACACTCCAATGGCTGTGACCACAAAAGATGCATCTTCAGGTGGTGCAAGCAAGCAAGGAGGAGGCTGAGCTCAGTCTTCTGTTTGATTTATAATCATGTATTTAATGGGCAGGGAGGAAAAGGTGGGAGAGCTTGGTATCCCAAGCTTCAAAAGGGACAAGAATCCCATAGAGCCTCCTGGTGAGGAGCTGCCCACCTACTGCCTGCCACCTTCTCCCCTCAGAAGGTTCACTGCTTATGAAAGTTCATTTTCTGAAGCCATTTCCACCTTTTCCACTGATACCAGTGGACAGTCTCAGAACTACTTTTGCACGTTGCTGAGGACATTAAGGATTTTCAAATACATCTCCATGAGCAGAAATCCTCAGGAGCAAAAACTCCTCAAGAGCTACATCGAGGCATGGAATCATCTGCCCAAATCCCATTCCCAAACAAGCTGCTGGTATCTTATTGCCAAAGATGTGAGGCACAGCAAGAGGCTGGGGGAACAGGGCTAATTCAGCCTGGAGAAGGCTCTGGAGGAACCTCATGGCACTCTTCCAGTGTGGAAAGGAGGTCATCAAGGAAACAGAGCCATGACCTTCACACCAGCACACAGCAGAGGGATGTGAGACAGCAGGTACAAGCTGAAATAAGAGGTTCAGGATGGATATGAAAAGGACCCCAAAACAATCCTGTCCTCATCATGAGAACAGCTAAGCAGTGGAAGAGGTTGCCCACCAGAGGTGGTTTCACACACCAGACTGGATAAAGTCCTGAGCAACCTGTTCTGACCTCACAGCTGATCCTGCTTCAAGCAGGAGCTTGGACTGGAGATTTCCCACGGTGCCTTCCAACCAGAATTACCAAATGATCTACGGTCAGGATCAAGGCAGCAAGTAGGTGTCAAACTGAAAGGAACACCATGAAAAGTTAACAGGAGAGTCCTACTGAACTCTGAAGAATTTAGCATGACAAATCCTATCAGGGCTGGAAACTCGGGGAAAAGCACTCTGAGAGTAAACAGGGCACAGGGAGAAAATACCTGCAGAGATACAGGGATGCTGCTCAGTTTTCTATGGAAAAGCTGCTGGCTGTGTGGCAGCCTCGAAGCAGGGCAGACACTGGAACTCTCCCTTCCTCTCCCACACTGTCAGATACTCTTCCAGGCTGGAAACTGGCACCTGGAGCATTCCCTCAGCCCAGGCAGGGCTGGCAGGAGCAGGGTGGGGGCAGAGCTCATCCAGGTTTATTAGCATGTGTCCAGAAAGCTCATTCCTGTTTCCCAAACAAAACCAGGGGAGTTCACCACAGATCCATGTTCAGGGATGCACGTGAAGTGAGCAGCACTCATCTCTCCGTCCCCAGTGCTAAGTAAACTTTCACATGCCCACGGAGTCTTTGCTCTGCTGCACAGCCCAGGGCTCTATTCTTACCAAGCAATGGCTTTAAAAGGCTCCTTTTCCTTCTCCATTAATTATCATGCCACTTCCTATATAAATCTCTTGTATATCATCTCCTATAGACATAAAGGTCAAGCTTAGGTTGACCTCTGGTCTAATTGTATACTGGCTTTTCATTTCTTTGTTTCACATGTCCCAGACAAGCCCATAATACCCACCCTCTGCTAACTCCTACTCTGCCCTGGCCCTGGAATACAAAGCTCACAGAGCCCTCCACCAGCCCTCCAGTGTTTGCCAAGGGACACAACAGACAACAGAGGCATCCACAGCCATCCCTAATCCCAAAAGGAGAACAAGATTAAGCAAATTGCTGACAAACTCCTGGATCAATACAGCTGCACCAGCCACGGGAGCCTCAGCAGAACAGTAAAAATGACAATGCAAAGGTTTGTGGCACAGCACAGGGAGAATAATAACATACTGTTACCTGGCTTAATGTGGTTCTGGCTGCCACTGAAAATTTGGAAGATCAGAACAAGACCAGATAAAACTGACATCTCCTGGCCCCATCCTCAACTCCATATATTCTCAAAGGTTTAATACCTTTGAGTTTTTCTTGTAGCCCCAAAGCTTTTAATTTGCTTTGAAATAGCCACATTTTATGGTAGGGACTACACGTTCAAAATGGCTTTGATAGCATCGAGCAAAATTACAGAAATAAGCACTCTTTGTAAGCTCCTTTCTCCTCATCCCTCCCCCCTAGAAAAAAAAATTAAAATAAAAAAATCTACTTTTAAGAAAGGCATTTGTTTTCATGAACAGATTACTACTGAAGGTACTACGTGCAATTTCTGCATCATAAAATCCAATCATCTTCACTTTAAAAAGCCCAAACCAGCACTCCTGGCATTTACTGGTCTACACAGACCTAGAATAGGGACAGAGCAAAGAGACAATCAATACCTGAGCTGGACCAAGAGGACTCCAAAATCCAGCTGCCCACTTGCCACAGGAGTCACCCAAACTGTGCAGTTCCCCTTTCCTCCCCCCTTAAGAACAGGACACACAGTTCTCTATGACTCTTGCAGGCACAGTCCTGTGATCAGTTCTGTGGTGTTACAGGGCACCTGTAACACCATCAAAGCAAAAGTTTCCACAGTGGAAGCAAAGCAGCAAAAGGAAACAGACATTTCTGAGACAACTTCGGGTGGAATTCTTTCCTTCTGGAGCCAAAGGGCCAAACACCGAGAGGAGAAAAGTCACAGGAGATCCAATTCATTTCCTAGCCACAAATCCTCCGGGATCTGAGTGATCCAAAAAGGAACCCTTTCAAAATGTTTATTCACAGCAACCAGGGGACTATTGCTGCTAATTCAACAGTTTCAGCAGAGCCCAGTGAAGGCCACACTGCTCCCTCTGAGCACTGGGACAAACCAGGAGTACGGGAGGTGCTCCAGGGAAAGGCATCAGCGAGGCACTCAGAGGGTGGGAGAGGGCTGGGGGTATCTCGGAGCAATTACAGGGAGCACTCAGCTCTCAAGTGTTTGGAGGTTCTGCTTTGATTTTCACCATAATGGCACTAAAGAGAAAAATGATGAGATGTTGACTTCTCTGAGAAGAGATTACAGGAACTCCAGTCCACGGTGCCAGAGACATTAGTGACAGGTCTGCACTTATCTCTGTGCCCTGTGTGCATGCAGGTCAGCCCATAAACCATATAAACCAGGGCAGGCAGCAGCATCCCTATAAATAACTTCAGTATCTGCAGGTATCTCAACTGTCCACACCCTCCTCCACGGGATGCTTTTAACTATCTGCCTTGTGTGCCTGATCCAGAAACATTTTTATCAATGGCCAGGCAGCCCTGAGCACTCCCCCTCCCTAGGGAAACACTTTTCTCAGGGAATAAAGCTAAACAAGATGCATCTTCCACCTGCTTCTTACCTTCCCATCCCTTTACTGCAACTCCTAAAGCAAAAGAAAAATGAACTGCAGATCCATTAAAAATACCTACTAGAAAATGCTGCTTCTCAGCCCTTCCTTCTCTCCCAAGTGGCATCGAATGGGAATTTCACCTGCACAGACCTCCCGAGCCCTCCAGGATGGCCCCAGAGCTGCTGAGGTTTCTCCAGAAGAGCACTGACACTGTATTTCCGTGTGCACAACAGGCAATCTGGGCTTTATTGGCCATAAAGAAGGGTTATGGATTGGGGCTCTGACAGTTAAGTGGTGATGCACAGCTGCCAGTGTTATTCCTCTGATATCTGCAATCCCAGTGGCAGAGAGCAAAGGCTAAGAAACCCTCCCTAGACCAAAAAACCTGGGTAAAAATACAGGGATGCTGGCACACACCGAACTGCAGCCTGAAAGCACCGTAATCCACGGCCTCAGATAACAATGAAAAGTAGATTATATTTACTTTAAGCGCAGAAACACGCAACCACAGCAACTTATAAAAGGATTAAGCAAAAATAGCTCGTAATACAGAGGAGTAAAATTCTAATTGAACACTGAAATAGGTAGATTATGCTTATTAGCAGCGAGGATGCAATTCCAGAGATGCACTTGTCACTACTATCACCCCCACCTGAAAGCTGTGCTACCAACCTGTGCCCCTCCAAACCTGCCTCCCTGCATTCAGGGGAGGGGTATTTCCCAACTGGGTATTTCTAACTGGTTTGTTTTCCTCACCATTGTGTGGAAATGCTTTTATGAATTTTCATTCAAACTCTTGGCTCACTTTTTTTTTTTTTCCCCCCGAAGTATAAATTGTGTCTAACAAGAAACACACCAGGGATCTCTTCAATCCCCAAAGGCACTTTCTTAAAAGGAGAGAGAACAAAGGAGAAAACCTCCCAGCATGTGCTTTCCAAACCAGCTCTTAGGACAGTATCACGAATGACAATACTCGAACATAAGCTTTTCTTTTTCCTTCTTTGATCCATGTATAATTGAATTGATTATTGCAAACTGTGTAATGATTTCCAAAAGACTTGAGTAGAAGGCAAAGATCACAACAATCTAATAACCAATTTAAAGAGATGTAAGAAATATTGAAGGAAAGATTTAATCACTCAAGTATACTCCTTCCAATTAGAAAGAGCTTTAAATAGCTTACCTTGAGATAAATTAGAGTCTGTGTGCAATTATACAGGAATAGTAATTAAGATCAGGAAAATTCACATATGCCTCAGCCTATGGAGTTGTGGAGAACTCCACAGACTTTCCAGTTACCTTATTTCAGCAGCAGAAATGAAAACATACTGGTTCAATTTACCCAAGCCTTCCAGAATACCAAAGAATTCAGTAACCTCACAAGTCTGGGATCTGCAAACTATGTTTGATCTTATCTGATTATTTTTTTTTCCAATAGGACAAACAATCCCAAATGGGGCAAAAAAATGAAATATTCTTGATTACGGTACAATAATACACTACAAAAAAGGTTATTTCATGATTTAAAACTCCATGAAAAATTATGGGAAGAAAGACTGACCACTGTTTTCCTGGAGGGAGCAAGATCTTTTAGTTTTCCTTTGGCAATACCACCCATCATATCACATTCCCCAATTTACATGTGCAGTGTCACCCAAAATTCTTTACAGGGGGAGGCTACAAAGTTGTAGAAACTTGCCTAAGTTTTCCTGATAAACTGTTTCTGGCAAAGCAAGAGAGTCACTACACCACTATTACATTTGATTTTAGTTTTTAAGGGCCACTAAACCTGAAATTAATGCCATCTGCTAATTAATCAGAGGAGAAGGTTTTTATCTAGGAAAATGAAAATAATTAAAGGAATTCACTGGTCATTCTTCAAACAACAGAGCCTTAACCACAAAGCCTCCCTTAGGTACCTTTCAACTTCCAAAGAAGGAATTTAAAAGCACGTTTTCTGGGGATTTACTCCTGCTTCGAAAATACCCAGGGCACAGCTTTCCATCAGCCACGTTTTTCCAAGGAGCACTCCCCTCATCCAGTACCAAACAACTGAGCTGTGCTGCTCCTGGAAAACCACCCTGTGACAGCTACAACCCCGAGCAGGGACTTCATGCCCCCTTGTCTTCCCCTCTCCTTCCTGACAGAGAAGGACCCACCCACACACCCTTTCTGCTTTGTGAAAAAAGAAGGACTGAAGTCTTCAAAGCATGAATTTATGAAGTAACCATTCTTCCTCGTGCCAAGCCCCCATAACTATGGGAAAAAAACAACTTTTCACAGAATGCAGTGCAATCCTTCAGTCCCAGCCTGCAAGTGCCAGTGTCCTGAAGGGGAGAATAAAACAGTCAGTTTGGTGTTTTCCTGAATAGTACTTCAAAAAAACCTGACTTAAAAAATTTGTGATTTCTCTCTCCCAGTTCTTAGTAAGGGAGAAAGAAACAGGCCTGGGAAGATGAGCAGCCACAGAAACATCTCTGTGAAGGATCCACCTGTGAAGCTGCAGAGAAAAAGGAAAGATCCCCCTGCCCACCAAGCCCGATGGACCACAGGCTTCAGGTTTCAAAGTCCCAAGATCAATAAATGGCCAATTTTCATGGCAAAATCCTGCCTTTCAGCCCTGTCCCTTGACCACCACCCTGCCATCTTAACACACATCCGAAAAATAACTTTATTCCTTATCACTCATCTCTCGTAACTCTATTTTAATAGTGAGTTTTGCATAAAGGCATCACATAAACCCAAGCTGTGCACCAAACCTCTCGAGAGTTACTTACCAAATCACACTCTTGCATTTGCCACGCTAAAATTAATAGAAGTTTAACACTGGAACCACATCCCAGCCCTTTACCTCTCTACGTGGAAAGTACAGTTTGAAAAAAAAAAGGGATCCAGGGACAACACAGCTCAAGCAATACAATATGGTCTGAAAATACACTGGAAAAGGATGAGCAGAGGAGGCTTTAAAGGAGGATCTGAGGGCTCTGACCCACAGAAATTGGACACACTCGACGTTTTTTACTCCTTTAACTCCTGACAGCTCCCTGAGCACCTGAAAATGAAAGCGCACCATACCTTTGACACACAGAAAACCGAGACCTACTGAAATCTCTGGGGAGAGAGACAAAGTGTTTCCTTAGTCATACTTTACATACTCCGCAGTTCACGCCGCACATTTAATCTCTGATTTGTGCCTTTCCCTGTATTAACTTTAAGGCAGGAGCCCTTCTGGTGAATAACGACCCTGTGACAACTGCAATGAAACTCTCCAACTTTGCTCCCGCAGCTGGGCGTGCAGGGCCGGCTCCGCAGCCCCACGCGAAGTGATGCCAAACTTTCGGGGGGCGTTTTCCCCCCGGCTTTTCGCGGGTGCCCGCCCTGCTCCAGCCCCTCAGGAATTCCCGAGGCGCGCTCCGAGCGCTCCCTGCGAACTGCGCAACGCTGAGGGCGAGGCTGGCCGGGGCCCCCCGCCCGCGGGGCCGGCAGGGAGGGTGCCCCCCATCCCATCCCAGCCCATCCCATCCCATCCCATCCCATCCCATCCCAGGCCACCCCAGCCCACACCGGAGGGTCCCCGCCGTGCCCGGGGGTGCAGCGGGCGGGCCGGCCGGGCGCGGAGCCCTCGCTGTCAGCGCCGCTGCCCCCGCCGCAAACTTCGCGGGGAGCGCCGAGGGCTCCGTCC
>JAWWMO010000019.1:1495996-1507611 GCA_035047845.1 Dendrocincla fuliginosa
CCCGGGTCCCCCCGCTCCCCCGTACCCACCCGGGGCCCCCCCATTGCCCACCCGTGTCCCCCCATTGCCCACCCGTGTCCCCCCTCGGTGCCGCCGCCCGGCCCGCCGCGTTTCCCCTCAGGGAGCGCTCCGGGAGGGCCCCCCGGGCCCCGCCGCGAAGCCATGGGGTTGCCTCGCCGGAGGAATAAATCAACTGATCCAAGCTGGAATTCGTCTCCCTGCCCTGTGCTGCTCGCTCGGCGGGTTCAGGTCCCGAGCAGCCCGGGCCGGGGTCCCTGGGGAACCCTCCGGCTCCGGCTGCACCGAGCGGGCCGCGGTGAGTTTTATAAATAATCACACCTTCTGCCCCCCTGGGCTTCTTGCGGCACAAGAGTTCGGGGGATCGCCGTGGGCTTGCCCGGGTTTTGCTCCTGCCGAGGAATGCGGGTGTTTTCAGGAGGCCTGAGGAGCTGGAGCAGAGGGTTGAGCCCCACACTTGAGCATTTTGCAGCATTTTTGAGGAAAATGTGGGTTATTCCAACAGCAGAGCAGATCATACACAGCAGGAAATGTATCTCAAAATTGCTGCCTGGCAAGATGATGGCATCAGGTGTGAAGCTGGGTATTAAAAGTTTGGGATTAAATGCTGGTGTTTAAGTCACTTTGACTTGATTCAGCTTCTTTTCACATGTGTGTTACTCTCTAAATACAACTCACCCTGACACTGTTCACTGGGCATTCACCTTAGTGCACAGGAGAGAAAAAGAGACTGAATTTCCTTCTTTTCCACAGCTGCCATAAAATCCAGCTCTACATCCAGAAAGCACTTAGATTATGTGCATTACAAGACCAAAAAAATAGCATTAATGCTTCCACTGCACAGATTAAAGTGTGTTTGGGGCCACCCAGGGAACCTGTGGCGAGGAGATCACCACTCCTGCTTATTGCAGGGTTATAATTTATCCCACATGACCTGAGGACTTACCCACGACTGAAAATTAGGTGGTTTGCATTGAGGGAAGAATGGGAGAGTCGTGTCAAATGTCTTTCTGGTGAGGAGCTTTTGATACCATCCTGTTTATGGGTAGAAAAATTATCTATCTTTATCTATCTATCTATCTATCTATCTATCCATCCATCCATCCATCCATCCATCCATCCATCTCTCTGTCTGTCTAGTCCTGATTCTCTGACCAAAGAGAACAACTCCCATCTCTTTGCAAACATTCCATTTCCAAGCATTTCTCCCAGAAACATCCCCCAGCTCAGTCTCCAGACCAGAGCCAAAAATCCAGGGGAGTCCCCAGCAGGACCCCTGTGTCACCTCCAGGCTGTGCCCACCCCCCATGCCCCATTTGCAGGTACCCTTATATTCCCACTGTTCTCATGGATTTCCTTTCCAGCCAGCATACCGACTGAAGCGTTCAGGAAATGAGGAGCAATTAGAGGAGGCTGATCAGTAGCACTGGGATACTCTGCCTTAATCCTGCGTGTAATGAAGACTTCTGGCTGCTCTGGGGAGGGGCAGGGCCCTCGCAGAGATATCTCAGAAAATCGAAGTCAGATGAGTCCCCACAACACCCACGGGTGCCAGAATTAGCTCAGCTATTTCAGGGGTCTGAGCCAGCCCGTTTGAAATGATTAAATATGTTTAATAACCGTGACCTAAGAGGATCGATGAGTTTGTGTCTAGTTTCAGGGATTTGGCTAAGAAGGTCTACAATTGTATGAAGACAAATCCTGTTTGATTTCGATTGCTTTTCCCCCTGAATGAGGCTGCTCGCACCAAACTAGTTTTTCCTCTGCTTCTTCACTTCCTACCAAATTCAGTGGGATGTGGACATGTGCCTGAAGTGTTTTGCTAAATCATGGCCTAACACTATCAGACTTGACACATGGCCATAAACCACAGTGTCCTCTTTCAAAACTTGCTTTAAATAAAACAGGCTGAGAACGTCTTGGGCTACATTAAAATGAGGCAGCGAACTAAAACAGAGCATACAGAAAATCTGGCTTAAAACCCTTCACCCCAAATACTGTCGGTGCTTTTACAGACAAAGCTCATACAGGCCCTTGATTTTTCGTTTTGCACTTCTTGATAGTCACTTGTTTTTAACTGCAGGGTAGAGTTTAGCATGAAGAAGGAACTTAATGAGAAAAACAATCTGTGCTTCTATTTTTAGACTATTATTTACATGTAATGAAATTCTGTTCCTCTCCACTCCTGAGTCTCAGATGATGGTTTATTGCCAAGAAAAGACTTTGTCAACACACAGTGACTTTCAGAGGTGCTCCCAGTTGTTCCTAAACCCTTTCAGAATGTTGATACTTTCAATTCCCAGTTTTCAAAAGTTCATTTCCCCCTTTTGGCCATATCTCAGTAGAATAAATGACTGGAGAATCTACCCATTTCTACTATTTTCCTATTCTGTAACTTCCCAAAAAATGGACCATGTCACGTAACTCACTTGCTTAAAACCATAGTCAGACACAATAATACTTTTAAAACAGATATGCAATTTTTCTACTAACATATTGTTCTCATTAGTCCAAGTCTCCAAGAATTTTCCCTTTGTCTAATAGCCCAAACTTACTCTCTGCTCAAAATACCAGGGGGCATTTTTGGTCCTGAATACAACTTATTTCAGGATAGATTCTCAATTACTATTTCCTCATAGAAAACATGACCAAGCCATTAAAATCCTCTTTTGTTCCTGAGGTTGTTGGAGGCATAAAAAACATTTGGATGTGTCACTGAAATAACCTTTTCTGGGGGACAAAAAGAAATCATAGAGGTACATTTTAGTGAAAATGCTTTGGCTGCCTGTGGAGAAAATGGAGTAGCAAGTATGTCTGATAAAATAAGTCCATTTTTTATAAGCAACAGACGTGGCACTGCTCAACATGCTGTGGAGTGAGTTCATTGCAGTGACTGGGGCTTGGCTGGTGCAACATCTGCCCCTAAATCCACATCCAAGAGCAATATTACACTAAATTATATCATATTGTGTTACCATCATCTTGCAAATTTGGCCCAGACAAGGGTTGCTACTTACTTAGAAAAGGAAGGTTCATTGCATCTTTGCTGCCTCAGTTATTTAAATTCCCAGAGGGGGAGAAAATCACCTGAATTCCTAAATGAGGGGAAGATACTGGACCATTTTGCTCGTGTCAGTGTTACACACTTAGATCTGCTGCTCTGACAATGAGTTGCAATATGGAAAGCACATGCAAATGAGTTATTGCAACCTTTAATTACACATCAGCGTCACAGGGTGACACATCCCAGCTCCATTTCGTAGTTCCTGTTTTTTCAGTTCTCCACTATCAATTCCCTTATTTCTGTGCTCACACAAGCACCATTTCCAACCCTGAGTACCCAAAACCTACCCTGGCCACGGGAAAAAACTCTTCCCCCCTCGCAATTTTTGCAAACCTAAAGAATTTTAATTGCACTCCTTGATTTTTGAATGCCCTGTGGATTGTGTTCCTGGCCTGGAATTGCACATTCCAAGGCAAGCTCAGCTCCCTGTGTCCTCCTCTGCTGCACAAGGCGTTGCAGCTGCAAGACAATAGTCCTGGGCACAACAATCAGCCCATTCTCTGGAACTCTTTCTTCATCCTTCCCACCCCAATATCACAGCATCATGTGTGGAATGGGATGAGCTTTAAGGTCCCTTCCAACCCAAACCATTCCAGGATTCCATGAGGAATTTTCTGTCATGGGGGACTGCTTTGGGACTGGAACAAGCTCTCTCCTGGCCTTGCATGCACCTTAATTTCACTGACCTAAAATTAACTTCTGTAACTTTTACTGCCACTATTGAGTGGATCCAGTTCTGTCTGTACCTTTTCTCTGGGCTTTCACATTGTTATCTATTTATTTTATTTTATTTCTTTAATTAGAACTGGAATAGTTTCTTCTCTGCAAAGACATGGCCATTCCTGAGATACTCATTTACAGTTGTAAAAGCATTTCCTTTGGCCGAGTTAAATCCACATTTTTGGTCAACAAAATTCCATTTCCATGAATCACAATTAGGATTTTTTGTCATTAGCACCCATTTCCATAATGTGTGGATGCAGCAGGAGAAGGAAGAGGAAAAAGCAACAGCAGCAGGACATGGCTGATCCACAGGGAGCTGAGAGAGCCATGTCCAAACCTGGAGCATCAGATCTTTCAGAAGCTTGAAACTGGCCAAGAACTATTCAGAAAGCAACATCCCTTTCCAAAATACCATCACAAAGGTGAGGCAGGCTTTGAATTGCACTGTACACACTTGCAGCATCAACAAACCCAGGTTTTCACTGGGATAAACTCTTTCATTTCAATCAAAAGTGGGGTTTGTAACATTGCAACGTCGCAGTGTTTGTTATTTTCTACAAACACTAAATAATTCTGCTGTGAAATACCCACCTCTTCATTTTTGACCTCATCACTCTTTCTAAAGGATCTCTTTGGTCATGGGAATGCTGGAAAGAAAGCTGAGCTCCAGCAGCAAGCTGAGTGCATTTCACATGGCTCATATGAAAACAGCACAGCTAATTATACTGTTGTAATTACCTGAAAATTATATGTATGTTGTTTTTCCACCAGTCAATAGTGCTATTTTTGAACTTCACATTGTTCTCATGGGCTGCTGGAGTCTCAGTGTCTCTAAATCCTCTTCTTGTCTTCCCTCTGGTCTGGGAAAAGTGTTTTAGGAGAAGTTTCAACTGCAGAAGGTTTTATTTAGCTCAGATCTTTTGGACTCACCTGTGCTCTCCACCGCAGTGTTTCCTCAGCTGTACAGCATTTGAGAAAATACTTCTATTTTAAGACCCTTTTCAGTCAGGATTATAAGACTCTGACTCTACAGTAGGACTCCAAACCAGCATCCCAGTAAGATTTCCTCCTGCACATCCAAAAATGCTGAGCATTCATCCATTAAGAGCTGGGATGATCCTGATTTGGAGGAGTTTCATTTCCTCTCCTGCCCTGGGTGGGGCCTTTTATCATTGTCTCTTTTTTAGTTTTAGGAGCAACCAATAAAAGCACCTGATGAAACCAGAGTGAGTGTCACCCCCACTCCCAGGAAGGGAATGTTGTCCAGCAGCAAGGACAGGAGAATGGGAGGCAGGAATTTTTGGCTCAGTCCCAAACAAACTCCTGCCATATTACCTGATTTTGACCAAGTCATGGGCTAAAATGCACTCAGAATGACTCCTTTGTGAAATGAAGATAATAATAGGTATCTCCCTGGACTGTGGAGAGGAAATTAATTAACATTTGGAAAGCACTTTGAGATTCTTGGATGAAAGATGATGGAGCTGGAATGCTGGCAACATTAAAATAAGTTGGAATAATGTTAATATTTATTGCATACAGTGCTTTCATCTTCAAAGCTCTTTACTAACATCAATGAATTAACAAAGAAAATATTAATAAAGATCATATTTACCCATAAAATTATCCTCCCCAAGCATATATAAAGAGAGCTGCCTCCAGTTAAAAAATATTCTTGAAAGAAAACCTAAGCACCCACTCCAGTACCAAGCACTAAATCCCTGGTGGGGCTGTCCATAGCAAACCGACTTTGAACTCGGAATTATTAGTTTAGACTTTTAATGAGCATAATTGGACCCTAAGCCTAATCCAGCAGCACTGCAGTGGCTGGGAGCTCATCACCCACTGCTGGGGGGAAAATGAGGCTGGCAAAGGGAGAGGGAAGAGCCGTGGCCAGGAGGTGCCTGGTGGGCTGGACTCAGGGAATCCCTGAGGCTGGAAAAGCCCTCCCAGCCCACGGAGCCCACCCTGTGCCCGATGCCCACCTTGTGCCCCAGCCCAGAGCACTGAGTGCCATGTCCATCCTTCCTTGGGCACCGCCAGGGCTGGGCACTCCAAATCAACCTGAGAGGGCACTTCGCTCTACAGGAGGATATTTTGCTCTAAAATGGCTTGTTGTGTCTTTGGAATAAACTCCGGAGACCCAAGAAACGCCCTGTTCCTCCAGGAGAGATAGGCAGCAGCCCTGGGTGTTTCCTGGTTAACGTAGAGAATTCAGGGCAGCCCAGACTAAACTATCCAAATGCTGCTTGCAGGGAATTGTTCCTTTTTTTTTTTAAGTATATTCTTACTGGCACAGCCATGACTATCACATCATCACTGGGAAGCACAGCCCAGCAATCTACTGAAAACCAGTAAATGAGAGAGTCCTTCCAAGTGCATTATGTGCATTGATTTCAAACCAGTGCTTAAAGAACAGCAAGGGACCTTTCCTTTGTGTTTCATTTCCCACTCACCTTCCCCAGCTCCGTCTCTTCAGCTGTAAAGATAAATAAAACCAGAGGAGAAGCATTCTGTTGTTATTTCCCCACACACACCCCTGCTTTATTCTGAATTAAACACGTTTCCATAGGTCTCCTTCACTACAGCAAGCGCAGAGACTCGCTGGCACTGCCTACACTGATGGACTCGGACACATTCCAGAACATAATGGGCTCTAATAGATTTTTTAAAAATCTATGGTGCACTGCATAGACTCTGGAGGTCATTTTAGGCAGCCCGTCAATGCTCAATATAAATATTTCTGTTCAGCCTGTTCTCTGCACTCCCATCACAAACGTGCACTTGCCAGATGTGCCACGAAACCAAAGCCATGCTCTGTTTTTTCCAGGCTCCACATTATCTGGGAAGAGGTTTGGAGCCCAGTCTTGTCAAGACTGTTGCTGTTTCTTCCGAGCTGGCTGAAGGCTTTATGAAGTTAGTCTCACGTTCAACTGCCCCAGTTAATCTACTATACAATGACGTCCAGGCAGAGCTTCAAATATGTTTAGTTTTGGATAGAAATCAAATGGCACCTTTGGGAAATATGCTTATTATTAGCATTAGACATAGCTTTTGGGCTCCTTCCAGTAACTTGGTTGAGTTATAGGCATTTTGTTAGTGAGTTTTCTTTGTGTCCTGTGTTTATGATCACGGTTGGACAGGCACTGTTCTAGCATTCAGTGTTTCTAGTGCTCCAGTGTGATCAGGGAGATCTGCAAACATTAATTATTATCCTAACACCTCACACACGGCAAGGGCCCAGCTAAGAGCATATCACCTCTCTGATGTGGTCTGAGGGCAGCATGTTTAGGCACAGGTAGCATTTTTTAGGTTAGGAATAGAAACACACGAGCAGGAGCCAGGATTTCTAGCAACAAATGCACCGTAGCCACAGAAAGCACTTCGACAGGCACCACTGACATCCAGACAAACAGCCAAGGACTTTTTCTCACCATGTGATCTTTTCATAATCCTCCATTTCTCCCCCAGATCAACAGGTTCCTCTTTATTTGTCATTGTCAGCTCTGAGCACAAAGAGCCTTTTGTCTGCAGCTCTGACCCAAACACACAAGACCTTTTTTTGTCCATTCCTGGCCATATGCTCCCGACTGGACTAATGGCTTTCCAAGCTATAAAGCAGAACCTTGACCCCAGAGGGGGAGATGGGTGTGTGACAACATCTCTCTGTTTTGACATCATAATTCATCCCTGCTGCAGCACGAGCCGGCACAGCCCAGCGAAGGTACTTGAAGCTGATCCGCTCTGAAGCTCCTGCTGTGGATGCCGTGGCTGGAATTGCCACTGTGGCAGCTTCCAGCCCCGGAGCTCAGAGCAGGGAGCACCTGAGCCACTCAACAGCTGCCTCTTTACGTCCTCTTCTGCTTCATTATCGCTGCTGTGGGGAAGTTCTCACACCTCCTTTGTACAGCAGCACTTCACAGCAGAAATCACAGCAGCTGTGAAGGCCAGGGGATTCCTGCTGGAGCCCTGCCACCGTCTCCTTGGGCTCTCTTGGGTCAAGTCCTGCCCTGGGTGCATTGCTGCACCCATGGATGCCACTCTAGGAATGCATTGCTGAGGCAGAAGCTGGCAGGCAACAAGAGAAAGTTACATTTTTCCTCTGTTTTCTCAATTTTCTGGTCTACGTCACCTCGTTGCACTCAAGTTGCCTCATTAAGAAGGGTGGGAAAAGCTGCTGATGACTTGTAGGAACCTTGTGAGTAATGCTCTGAGATACCACTGTCTGAGAGGAGTTCATACCCTTTAACTGGCACCTGCTCCAGACTGTCACAGAAACCCTTTTGTTTCCCAATGAAAACAGCTCCGGAGCCAAATTCCTACCTGTCTCTTGCAGGGTGTGTCTTTGCCACATCACATCATATGGCTTTGCTCAGGGTAAACCCACCCTGGAACTCCAAGGGTGGCTTAAGAGGCACGGTGGGATGCTGAGGAGAAGGGGAACCTGGCTCTTTCTTTATTATTATTTCGCTTCTTTCACCCAAGGTTGCCTTGACAAATCTGTCTTTCAGAGGCTGGGGGGAATGGGGGTGATCCTTTTCATTCAGCTGCTGCTTTCCCATGGATTCAACAGTGGGATTGTGAAAGTGGAGCCTCACCATTTGCTGGTGACCAGACGAGGGAGGAGAAGGGGAAGGGAGGAGAAGGGGAAGAGCTCCTTATCTCCCCTCTCAGCCCTTATCTGAGCCTGCCAGCTGGGGACGCTGGGGGAGGATGACGTGAGGATGGATAACATCTACTACAAGGAAGCAAGGACAGAAAACAAGGGGATGTCTGCACCCAAAGCACCTCTAGTGTCACCCCCTGCCGCAGATCTGGGGTTGAGAGGGAGAGGAAAGCAGCACTGCCTGGCCTAGAGCTGCCATGGCCTGCCCAGAGCCCACCAGTATGGCTTGGAATGATGTGCCAGCACCTCCCACACACCCAGAAACCAGCTGAGCTCGGAGAGCCGCTGCGAGAGCCTCGAAGGGTCAAGCCCAAGACAAACAGAATTAGCCCAAACACTGAGAAACAACAAAGCCCAGCCTGTGCTCAGTGTCCTCAGCAGGGCAGGATGGAGCCCTTGGCACTGCCACCTGCTTGTGGCCCCCAAGCTTGGCAGCAGCACAGAAATCTCTCCAAGGCCCCGGAGTTTTCCTTTCCCAACACCACTAGTCGCCCTCCACGTACAGCTGTTGTTCCCCAAAAATTGAGCCTGGAGAAGAGCAGGCCCCTGGTAGATCTTATAGAACCTTCCAGTGGCCAAAGAGGCTCCAGGGGAGCTGGAGAGGGACTTGGGACAAGGCATGGAAGGACAGGACACAGGGAGTGGCTTCCCACTGGCAGAGGAAGGGTTAGATGGGATTTTGGGAAGGAATCCTTCCCTGGGAGGGTGGGCAGGCCATGGCACAGGTTGGGCAGAGAAGCTGTGGCTGCCCCAGCCCTGGAATACCCAAGGCCAGGTTGGATGAGACTTGGAGCAACCTGGGCTAGTGGAAGGTGTTCCTGCCCATGACAGGGGTGGGACTGGATGGGCTTTAAGGTCCCTTCCCACCCAAACTATTCCATGATAATTCTGTCTTCAATGCAAGGCACAGAACTTTGGGGCAGCATGAGTCAAGATACATACCCACGATAGAGCCACTATCACCAAATTACAGAAACAAGTCTTCTGTGATTTGTAATATGTTAAAAAAAAAAGAAATGCAGGCAGAAATGTGATGACAGACTTTCTTTCAGAACCTCTGTTACATGAACACGAACACTAAAGCTTTTAATTTAGCTAAGATTGCGCTCTAAAGAGAAAGACGTACAATTTGTTCAGGACTAGTTGACAGATGGGAAAATTAAGTCCTCCGTTATTGTTCCATTTGCTGGATGCAAAAATACTTAACACTTACAGAGGACTTGGAGGATGGGAAGAGCTATGAAATATCAGCTGTCTGGACAAAAATTAGAGACAGAAGTGTCTGGGTCCGATCCTGGAAGATGCCACATGCCTCCAGCTAGTCCAAAAACCAGGCTGTTCCTTAGCATTCCTCAGCAACCTCCCTGTGGTAAAGCAAAGGAATAAATGGGTGAATTTAGTCTTAAACCTAAAAAGCAGAATTACACAAGATCCTTTCAGTTTGACTTCTCCACCCAGCAAACTCTTTCAAAACATAAATTCTCTCAGTTGAAATTGCCTGGTTTTTTTTTTTTTAAGCTGGAAGTCTTTAGCTAAAATATCTTTCTTTTCTCTACTAATAAAGAAAGGCTTATTAGTACTGGTTTTCCCTTTTCCACTGAAGATGTCCTGCAGTTTTCTCCCATCTGGGAACCAAAGTTCTCTAAAATGATCCCCAGAAATAATTGGCAGCTCTTGGGCAAGCGGCTCAGAAAGGCCGGAGCGGCCGGTCCTGTGCGCACATCTGGGCCCTCTCACACAATGCATTAGGAATTAATGGGACATAATGGAGCAGACTGGAGGCCAAGTGCAGTTCTGGGAAGCAGGAGCTGTCAGACCAGGATGGCCCCACATGCCAACTGGAGCCAGGGCTTGTGCCAAAGCAGAAATCGACTGTTAAAGGGATTAAAACCCACCCAACTGCCAGCAATATCCAATTTCTTCCTCCATGCACAGCACCGCCTCATCATTTACAGCCTGGGTCTGGCTTTAGGTGCTCTGAGCTGTGGACAGCCTGTGCTCAGGACACCGTGTCCCACAACAAACGGGAGGGAATTGGTGTTTAATTGGAGCCTGTTCCTTGTTATCACTGCTGCAGTTACAGGTTCTGCTCCTGAGGGGCCTGTGAGCAGCAGCACAGCTCCACTACAGCGTGGGAACAGCCACATTCCTGACCCCCTGCACCCCTCCTGGGGAGCACTGCAAAGCCATCCTGGGATGGGCAAGCACTGGATATGGTCAGGCAGCCTCAGTCACCCTTGCCAAGATCCTCCTGCATTTGCAGCTCACCTCAGACATCCCTTTAGGGTTCGCAGAAGTGATCATGGAATAATTCAGGTTGGAAAAGCCCTCTGAGATCAAGTCCAACCATCAACCCAGCTCTGCCAAAACCATCTAAACCACATCCCCCAGTGCCATTTTTGCACAATGATGGTCCTAGAAGGAAAATTGCACACTTGGTCCTCATCAGGCTGCTGGTTCACCATCATTCCCTGGGGACACATCTCAGGACCACTTTTCCCTTGCCTGGCTTAGAGGGAAGGGAGGGAGGCTCACTCCATCCCCTCTCACACCCTTTGCTGCACTGTCCTGGAGCTCACAACCACCTCCAGATCTCTTCTTTTGCACTTTTAGCCTTTTTACTGTTCTTTCACAGATTTCTTTGCCCGTAGACATTTTTTTTTTTGAGGAAAAAAAATCCCCAATTTAAACAGAGTCTATTGTTTTCACTGACCCAAACTGCAGAAAGATTCCAGAGCATGGTTGTGATTTGCCACATCTGTTATTTTTATGCATTGTTTTCGTGCCAGGAGTTTCATAAAAGGTGTTATATAACCACGTCGTATCACATCATTCAACATGTTTCCACAATTAGGAGCCCACGTGAGCATTGAAGCAACGATCTTGCCCGGGGTTTTTATGTTTCTGTACATCTTTGGGCCCAGCCAACCTGAGGGACAAAGATGAACCGTGGCTGTGGCTTCCTCCTTTCTCCTCCAGATTCCGCTGTCATTTACTGATGGATGAGTTCACAGAATCCCAGGATGGTTTGGGTTGGGAGGGACCTTAAAGACCACCCAGTCCCACCCTCTGCCATGGGCAGGGACACCTCCCACCAGCCCAGGTTGCTCCAAGCCCCGTCCAACCTGGCCTTGGACACTCCCA
>JAWWMO010000019.1:1528025-1553376 GCA_035047845.1 Dendrocincla fuliginosa
GCAGGCCCTGGCACAGGGTGCCCAGAGAAGCTGGGGCTGCCCCTGGATCCCTGGGAGTGTCCAAGGCCAGGTTGGATCAACCTGGGCTAGTAAAAGGTGTCCCTGCCCATGGCAGGGGGTGGCACTGGATGGGCTTTAAGATTCCTTCCTTATGTGCACATCCCACAGAAAACAAGCACAGAGATTCCCAAATCCAGAGACCCAGGATCACCCACCTCCTGCAAACCTGAGCCCACAGTGCAGCTCTCCTGTGCTTACACATTCCCAGGGCACAGCTCTCCCCTTCTCAGATGTGCCAGTGCTTCCCACCAAGCCCTTCACCTCATCTCCATGCCTCTGGAATTGTGGGCAGCTGCTCTGCAAGGGACCCTCCTGAATCTGCTCTTTGGGACTGCTACAGAAAGAGATGTTTCCCCCCCAGTATCCGATTTTTTGATGGAAATCACTTCCTTTATCCCTCCTTAACCACAAACAGCAACTGGAGAGCTGGCAGAGCACGTGTGTGCTCACCCCCAGTCCCTGGCTGGGAGATGGTCCACCAAGGAGCAGGGAGGGATCCAGGGCTCCAGCTCTGTTCCCAGAGCACAGGGATGGCAGCAGCAGCTCCTGCTCCCAGGAGAAGATGGATGAGGGGAAAATGATGCATTTAAGTACACAGATGCTCCAGGCACCGAGCATATGGCCAATGTCTTTTTCCTCCCAACACCTGGCTACTAAAAACCCTCAGCTTTGGTCTTGCATGCCTAACATCAGGAACACTAAGGAAAGACAGGATCCTCTTCTTTTTTAGCTCCAAATATCCCGCTTGGGTTTGGGTTTCCCTTTTTTCTAGGAACCCAGTGTGAAGTATTGCTGATTTTATTGGGTTCTCACCTAAGAACACAACTCAGGAGAGGGCTCTGGGGAATCCAGACCCAGGAATCCTGTTGTTTATTCCCAAGCTGCCACGTATTTTTCACCATGACCTTCACAAAGCTGCTGATTTCCAGCAGCCTTATGGTTAGAAGGGGAATAAATGGTGCTGTAGGACTAAGTCCAAGTGTGCTCTGCCCAGCATTTGGGGGGCATTTTTGGTGAGAAAGGCACAGGAAAGAAGTAAATGCTTATTATAAGCAAGACAGCCTGGAAGGAGCTGCTTTGCCTCTTAAACAAAACAGCCAAGGACAGTGGAGAGACCCAGGAAAAACAATGAGGGGGCTCAAGACAAGGAGGAGCAGATGCATTGGGGCAATTAAAGGCAGCTATTAAAGCAGGCCCTTCCCCATGAATCTCCTTTACGATGGAGAGACCCCCCTGCAGCCAGAGCCAGCTCCCACCACCCAGGAGATCCCTGCCTGTCAGCTCCCCTCCCTGTGTCCAGGCAAACTGCAGCTCTGCAAGGCTGCAAACCCCACCTGGCCACGCTGCTCACCCTGGTTTGGTGAGGATATTCCACCACAACCTGGGGTTTTACACACTCCTCTCCCCAGGAATAAGTTCCACTTGAACCCACTCGTGAGATTCCCCCTGTTTTCAGACTGTACTGCTCCAGGGAGGAATTCTCTCAGGCTGAAGGGATAATTTTACTAGAAGCTCGTTTTCAGAATCTGGTGGTTGGATTTTTGTTCCATTTTAGGGTTTTTTTTTTGAGATTTTGCTCAGGAACAGGAGAACAGAGATTCCCACCAAAGCCACAACCCATCTTTGCAGATCTTGGTGGACACCAAGGGGAGGGAGACCTTAGAGCCCCTTCCAGTGCAGCATGTTCTCATCAGGCACCAAAAACAAGGAGGTCCCAAGGGGCTCATGGATGGCCTGAGCCAAAATCTACTTCCAAACCCACTTTGCTGCCTGGAACAGCAGCCCCCAGCCAGCAGCCTCCAGCCTGCAGCTGCCATAAACCCAGCAAAGAGCAGTGCAGAGCTGGGGATAATGCACGAGTGAGTCCATGAGAGCTGGCCTTGGCCTGTTCACAGCAAGGTTTGAAGTGAAATGGTGTTGGGATACACCAACACCTCAGACAGGAGGGGATGGAAGTCCCAACAGCCTGGACACTCTTAATAAATTCCCTCAAAAAATCCAAGTCCCAGCCTGACCTCAGGGTGTTCCCCACCAACCCCAAGCAACCTGCTGGATTGAAATATTCCAACCACTGAGGAAAGGGGAAGGTGTGAAACTTGAGATGCCTTTTCTGTTGCAGTGGCCAGGGGAGGTGACACTGCTGGGTGTGCCATGCACAGCCTTTTTGGGGAGCCTGAGGGTATTGTGGGACAAATACTTCCTATTTGCTCAGACTTCTACACATGTTCCTAACAGAGCATTGACCATCTCCTTGCAGTTCTTTCATACTCAGCCTTCAAACACCTGGAAATCAGCACAGCCTGAAAGTCCAGGCTGATTCCTTTTGGTGCCTTGGCTGCTACAGTCAAAAATGACCAAAAAAATCGTGTTTCAGAATTAAATAAAGAAAACCAAATCTACCTGGTTTTATTTATTTTCATCACTGTATTTTAAAAAGGAAATATCCCTAAACCCAGCCCTGATATTCTTTGGAAAAAGCAAGGGCAGTGGGCTTGAAGTGCAGAGAGAAACAGGGTGGGTGTGCTGGAGGAAATGCCAAATGTGCTGCCCAACATGATGCCAAAGCTCCTCATTTTTGAGCTAAAGTTTTGTGGTTGCTTTGTTTTGCTTTGCAGATGAAAGAGATACTTGTTAATTGCTCTTTTGGCATTTTTAAATTCATTTCTTCAGCTGATTCGAAATTCTGGCTCATTTAAATTCTCCCTGATTTTATTTTTCCATGGCCTTTCCCAGTGTGTGTTCACACCTTGCTGGTTTGTAATGCCAGAGGTGTGCTGCCATCTTTAAGAGAGATGGAGCAGCACTTCAATCCCTCCACCACCAATCCCAAATCCACTAAAAACATAAGTTACTGTTCAGCTTTTCTGGGAGCAGCTCATAAAACCTCAGCAATTCAGTGCTGGCTGACCAAGAACAGCAGAAGCAAGAGATACAAATAACTTTATATCCCAATTTTCAACCATTGTGTTTTTCTCAGGAATTTTCACTTTTGAAAACGCTACTAAAAGTCAACAAAGGGAAATTTATTCCTCCTGCCACGAGACTGAAAAGCTCCGTGATGCCTGGCCCTGTTTGGAGTGGTTTCCCTCACTGGGCAGGTACTGGTGTGCCCCCTCCTGGGGTCTGGCTGGGTGGGATGCTCTGGGATCCATCCCTGCAGCTCATCCCCCTGGAGCTGCAGAGGTCAGGCAGGACAGGGCCAGGGCCAGCCTGCACTGAGTGTCAGCCAGCCTAATGCTGTGTGTCAACCCCGAAAATGAGATAAACAATGACAAACCAGGCTTTTTAAATGAACTTGTCTCATCTGGTTCTCTTGATAAAGGGTACATTGCTCAGGTTGCAGTGTCCCCCCAGACAGGTTAACTCCTTAAAGGGGAGCTCCTGGCACGGGGTGATGTAAATGATTTAAATATCTGACATGAAATTAAAAGGGCAGTGCCCCCCTGAACACACAGCCCTGGGAATTCAAACTCATTGCTCACCAACCATCAATCATTTAGCCCAGTCAATTAAATTGCCATTATTCAAGGGTAAAAGTTCCATAATTTTAGCCACCCTTAAAATTCAGCAATTTGCTTTCATGGCCTTCTCCTGTGCCCTGAGAAGTCTTTGTTTCTGATAATAACCCACCCAGAGCTTATTGCAACAGCCTTTCCAGGGCAGCCTGGGCAGGACTGCAGATCTGTGGGCATTTTCCAGCACCAAGTGTCCACAAGCAGCTCTGCTCCAGAGGGATGAACTGTCCCAGGGAGATGAAATTCCCCCTGGGGTAAGGTCTGTGCATCCCCCCCAGCCCCAAATCTGAGCTCCCTGAATCCCTTCAGCTCTTCAGTCCAGTGGAACAGCTTCCCCTGCCTCTCATACACAAATCCAGGGAAGAATGCAGGAGAATCTCTCCCATAAATAGGCTCCTTAGCCACTGACCATGGAATGTGTGTGTTTGGAGAGCACCAGGGATGTTCAGACCAACACTGAGGCTCCTGCCAAGGGACAGTGCATGCAGATCCAACCCACAACATCATCTCCTTGCATTTCCTCCCCTGGGGCAGAGAGAGGTTGATGGGGGAGGGCAGGAAATCGGGAATGACAAGAAAATATCTCATCCTTATGCAAGGAACGTTGGGAAACAAGCAGCAGTGCATTGGCTGCAGTGCTGCCATCCTCCCAACACCTCCTTTTGCAGGAGCCCTCCCAGCCTGTGCAGCTCCATTTATCCCAAAGCAGCACAGGCGAGTTATGCATTTGGCTAAAAAACTGGAATTCAGCATAACAAGAACCACAATAAAAAGATCCCAACTGTTGCAGCCCCAGACTATCAAGACAATGGCAGTGCCCTCAGACAGCATTTCAAATACAGTTTATTAGCCTGTGATATGAAAAGGGTATTTTTATTGCATGATATAATGCAATGGGACCTTGGGCGCTCTGCAGAAGGACCTTGCACTCAGAAGTGTAATGAACCCATAGTCCAAAAAACATTATACTGTACATTAACCTATCATTAATGGCACATTAGGGCTGGGGGCATTGCACGCTTGCTGGTCAGGGCTCCATCAGGACAGTGTGCAGGAAAGCACAGTCTTCACAGGCTTAAAACAAATAGAGAGAATAAATATTTCTGCTGGCTCCAGGCTGCTCGGGGGGACGCTCGCTGGGGAACATGCCCTGGTGATGCCACGTGGGGAGGGGGCTGAGAACACGGTGCAGCAGCTCCAAGGGCTCTCAGAAATGGCACCTCGCTGCTCTGGGGTGCAGCAAAGCAGCAACACTGAGCTCTCCCTGCACAAATGTGCAACTTGGAGAGGAAAAATGAACACTGGAACCTGCTCCCCTTCCCGAGCGCCCAGTGATGCTGGGGAGGCTGCCCTGGCACCAGGGGGTGAGTCTGGGAAGGGCATCCCAAGCTGACCCAGCTCTGCACAGCCCTGTTGGCCACGTGGGACCCGTTTCCATCTCACCCCACCACGTGTCAGAGCCCTCTCAGAACTCCAGCCCGTGTCAGCACCAGCTCAGGGTAAAACATGACCAACCCCCAGCATTCCTCGTGGATCAGGAGGGATGTTTCCTGCCTTCCCCCACTGCAGGCGCCCTGTTCAGAGGGAAGCCTGGCTGGCAGCTCATCTCTAGCTGGCAGAAGGAGCACAAAGCCTACAGTTCCAAAAAATTCCAACCTGGCTGTCCAACAGTCACCATCCCAGTCACTTCTCCCACTGCTACCGAGGTGCCCATGCCATTTACAGCTCTGGCAATTCACTGAGGGGAAGTTCTTGCCCAGTCACAGGTTTCATGGGAGGACAAGTCAAACCTCCAAGAGGACAAACCCCAGTGCCAGCTCTGGAGCTGAACCAGCTTCCAGGACCCCTGGAAAGTGCTGAGTAACCCAAACAACCCCGAGCTGACCCCGTGTCCCTCTGCAGTGACCTCAGCACGTGCGAGATCTCACCACCCCAGCCCTGCCTGCAGCAGAGGAGGAGGATTTCACATCTAGAGCTGCTGCCTCCAAGGACAAGCCACACTAAACGCTGCTCTAATTATCTGTGCTCGCTCTCTGCATGGCCAGGAATAGCAGCGAGGAATCCTCAGGCCAATACTCTCCCTGCTGAGCCCCAAACATGGTTAACTCACAGGCACACAGGGTGCCAGAGCACCCTCGAGGCTCCAAGCAGGCTGGAGTGGGGCAGCAAACCTGAAGGCTGAACACACCGAGCCATGGAGCATCCCCAGGGGTGAAAGGACCCTGCAGGACACCAGTGAAGTGGGCTCTGGCTGTTCCAGCCCTTGGTTTTCTTTTGCAGTTTTAGCATGGTGTTTTTACCCTTTAAAGCAAAGTGTGAGCGCCTGAAGTGCTTGAAAGAGCAGGACTGGGAGGCTCAGCGTGTCTAGAAGGTGTGTCCCCAGCGTCCCAAAGCTGCAGCAAGGTCAGCTGCAGCCTCCCTGTCTCCCCCAGGCAGCAGCTGCAGTACTGGGGTTGGTTTAACCCCCAAACACCACCTTTTGTAGGCACTGGCAGGGCTGTGTTTGATGTGGGAGCATTTCCTGGCCCAGCTCTCTCTGCTGGTTCCTGTCCCCAGAGCAGCACCTATTGAGGGCAAGGACTGCCTCTGCCTGTGCTGGGGGAGCATCCCCAGAGCCCTGAAATCCCCGTGGCACGGGCCAAATCCGTGGAATCCCAGGATCGTGGAATGGCCTGGGTGGGAGGGACCTTAAAACCCACCCAGTGCCACCCCGTGCCATGGGCAGGGGCACCTCCCACCAGCCCAGGGTGCTCCAGTTTATCCAACCTGGCCTTGGCCACTTCCAGCAGTGCCTGGGGGTGTTCTCAGGAGATGGTGCAGGAACAAGAACACATCCATAAGGAATGTCAAGTAGCACCAGTGTCCCTGGAGCTGCTGCTCCCCCTCCCTCCTCCCACCCAGAGCAGAGCCCAGCCTGCCAAACAGCTCCACACACACGGCAGCAAGTGTGGAATTTTGTTTGTTGGCCTCCCTAACATACACTGTAATTAAAATGTTGATTACTAAACAGTTTAAATATATGACAGACAATGCAGTTAAAGCCTACAGTTAGGTCAATATGTGATTTAGATTTGCCATTTAAAAACTCTCATTTAAATTTTGCATACATTAATCACTACCATACTTCAATGTTCTGATATCCACCTGACTACACTATTAAAATAAAACTTGCTGCCCCAGGGAAATCCTACTTATTCTTAATTGTTTCGAGGCTTTGATGGGCTTTTAATCTAAGATTAATTTATGCAATTTTAAATAACTCTTCTTATGATTAATAAGCTTGAAAATTAAAAGGAGTCTAAAGCAATTATAATGAGCATTTGGTCATAACCTCATTAGGAGATGGAGTGAAGGATACAGCTCTGGAATTCTTACAAGACTACAATTTAAGGTTACTTTCAGAGGAGTCAAACATAGTTCTGGAAATTGCAAAGGCAGATTAGCCTAGGTCAGCCTTAGAACTGTGGCTACCTAGATTAGCACAGTAATGATTTCATCCCTCTGATGATAGGCAAGATGGTGAGAGGATGATACAAAACATATCAAACCTAGATAAATGGATAGCACAGCTAAGCACCGAAGCCTTGGAATTCTGTGTCTGTGATGAGAATGACAGATGGGGGCTCTGAAAGGGCAGGGGATTCACACCAGAAAGGCACACCTGACCTGACCTCTAAAGCTGAGCAAGATGCACCTGCAGAGGTGTCCTCGGATCACCAGAGCACAGGAATGGTCCTCACCAGGATTTAAAAGCTGATGTAGCAAAAATTAACAGCTGGTACAGTATTCCCTTCAAACAGGGGCTAGATGCTCAGGCAAGAAAACAGTGGTTTTCTCCAAGTTTTGAATCCCTGGTTTCTCCTGACAGGGAAAAAATAATTACAAAGCAAATTACTAAGCTGAAGTAAACTGAAACAGCCTCCTAAATGCTTTGCACCCAAACCTCGGAGTAGAAACTGCTCTGCACACACAACACACACACACACAAATAATAACAATTAACAGAAGCAGAAAAAAACAACGCAGAAAATGATGTGGCTGGAAGCAAAAAGGGAGAATGAAACAGCCCGTCCTTGGGTAGTGCCTTTGTGAGGAAGTTTCTGCAAATGAACCAGTTGGTTTAGAAGTACCTGCAGATCATCCTGCATCCCATGGCACACACGGGATCCCATGGGATACATGGGATCATCCTGCATCCCATGGCACACATGGGATCATCCTGCATCCCATGGCACATGAGGATCATCCTGAGTTCCATGGCACATGAGGATCATCCTGCATCCCATGGCACACACAGGATCATCCTGCATCCCATGGCACATGAGGATCATCCTGAGTTCCATGGCTCATGAGGATCATCCTGCAGCCCATGGCACACACGGGATCATCCTGCATCCCATGGCACAGGAGGACCATCCTGCATCCCATGGCACACACAGGATCATCCTGAGTTCCATGGCACACACAGGATCATCCTGCATCCCATGGGACAGGAGGATCATCCTGCATCCCATGGCACAGGAGGATCATTCTGCATTCCATGGCACAGGAGGATCATCCTGCATCCCATGGCACACACAGGATCATCCTGCATCCCATGGCACAGGAGGATCATTCTGCATTCCATGGCACAGGAGGACCATCCTGTATCCCATGGCACACATGGGATCATCCTGCATCCCATGGCACACACGGGATCATCCTGCATCCCATGGCACATGAGGATCATCCTGAGTTCCATGGCTCATGAGGATCATCCTGCATCCCATGGCACAGGAGGATCATCCTGAGTTCCATGGCTCATGAGGATCATCCTGCATCCCATGGCATACACGGGATCATCCTGCATCCCATGGCACACACGGGATCATCCTGCATCCCATGGCACATGAGGATCATCCTGAGTTCCATGGCTCATGAGGATCATCCTGCATCCCATGGCACACACAGGATCATCCTGCAACCCATAGGACATGAGGATCATTCTGCATCCCATGGCATATGAGGATCATTCTGCATCCCATGGCACACACAGGATCATCCTGCATCCCATGGCACATGTACCAAACAGCATCCCTCTGTGTGCCACGTTCTGTAAGGGACTAAAAAATCATGGAAAGGGCAGGAGGAACGTGCTGCCACCAAATCCCCTCGGCTGTGGAGTGGAGCGAGCTCAGGTAGGGCCTGGCACGGAGCCCTTCTGCAAACAGACAGGAGGCAGAGTATATCCCCACTAGCTGGCTTGGGGAAAAGAATATAAACCCCTCTGAATCTCTCCCAAGGTCACTGATCAAACCACCGAGGCCACGAGCACCGTTCCCGTTCCGGAGTTTTGTTTTAGTGGGAGCCTCTCCCTGGTGGGAGCCTCTCCCCAGCCCCCCAGTGCCAGCCCAGTGCTCAGCCCAGCTTTTCCCACTCAATCCCAGCGGGCAGATGCACATTTATGGGACAATGACCTTTCCTTGCCATGCTCTGGAATTCCAGCCTGGATAAGCCCTCCTGTTCCTGAGCTGCTTGGCTCCGGAGGGGAGGCTGCGCCTTCCAACACGCGGCGGAGAGGGGGAGAAAGAAAAAAAATCATGTTTAATTTAAAAATTAGAAACTGGAGCAGGCTGTGAGCACAGAGGTTGATTGAAACGAAATTTAAATTCCTGTCAAGCCCATTTAAACACGGGGGCCCTTCATAGGCAATTAGCTGCTCCCTGTGAAGGCTGAGCGAGCCCGGGACCGGCCACTGCGAGGAGCCGAGAAGAATTAACTAAAACCAGGCGCTAGGAAAGATTCAACCTCCCCCTTCAGCACGGGGGTTTGGAAGTGTAAACAAGACAAAAATCGATTCCTCGGTGCCCTCCAATCAATCCCCCAAAATGGCGAGGGCATCTGTTTCTGCTCAATTTTGTTTACTCTGGCAGATTTGCCTTAATTGCGGTTGTTTATCTCCCGTTGTCCCCGGGGCCCTAATCTCCCGATTACTAATACTTAACACTCATTTCACATCTCAAGCTACTTCGAATCCTCAACAGGTTTCTGGGGCTCTTCAAAATTATGGAGAGCGGGGCCACGGGAGCTCTTTGTGGAGGCGCATCCTGCGATGGCCACCAGCTGGTCCCGGTGGCCACCGGGGACGGCGGCGACAAAGGTGCGAAAAGGCTCTTTCATGGGCACGGCCACTCCGGAGGGAATTCCGGGAGAAAAGAGAGACTCGGATGGCAAAGCAACAAAGCCCCCACCTCGGGACGAGGGGGCTCCACCAGGCCAGCCAAATAAAGTTGCTGTCATAATCAAGCGCCGTCAATCACCGTGAAAATCCAATTAGGAACTCTTGCGGCGCCGAGACAAACGGGCCCGATTTGTATGCGGGGGTTTTGTCAACCACGCGAATGAGAAAGTGGTATTAATTGATTTTTTACTACTTCAGGCCCTCGCTCCTCCAGCTGAATTTCTGGCGCTGGAAGAAGCAGGCGGCACAAATCTGATTAAGGGATTGGAGGCATAATGCACACAGGTCACTGAGAAGCCATATCTCCATCTCCTGCTTTATACTCCGCTTATTCATGGGCAATTATTACTCTTATTTAATCCTGCAGGAGTGGCCCGAGGTGCTAATCGGACTAGGGACACACAAGTAGCTGGTGCTGCAGAAGCACCAGCCATTGAATCTCTGCAGAGTGTCTGAATACACTGAAAATACCAATTTCACCACCCAAGTACAAATCCTCCCCAGATTTCAACAGTTGCCTGTTGGAGCGAATTCCTCGACGAATTCGGAATGAATAGGAAGGACAAGATGCTGGGAGTTAAAGACAAGGCTCTTGTTTGGGAGCTGCTGGCAGATTTATTTTTATAGATTTTTAAAAAATAAATATATCAAGAAGACAGCTGACATAAAAATATCAACACGGCAAAGGCACAACTTCCCCACGTAGAGGAACTGAAAGATTTGCAATTCTGCTACAAAAACGAGTGAGATGTAAATATTTGTCCCTGTGCCTGGAGAAGAAGGGAACAACCACAAGTGCCAAATGAAACATTTGCTCAAATTAAACTGCAAAGCCCAGGAGACTCAAGGAACCAAAAATATTAACTCTATCACTCTAAGCTGCTGCCAATTTGTTTGTGTCCAATTTCCTCCGATTTTCAACACCTCCTCGAGCCAACTCAAGTTCCTCCTTTTCACACTGCACTCCAAAGTGCTGGTAAATTGTGCAGCTTTAGGGCATGTGAGAAAGAGAAAGTCAGCTGTTGGTGTTTGCTGTCAGGAGGCAGAGATGCCACGAGCCAGGGCTGTGCAGAAGGCAGGGAATGAAGACAACACCTCCCAGCCCCACCACTCCCTCTGACCCATCCCAGTCTTCTGAAACTGCTGCCTTTAGTGACACAGAATGGGTTTCTCTACCCCAAGAGCTGATTTCTCGAGTGACAAAGAACTCACAGCCCTAAGGAGAGAGATGGGGGTTTCCCCCCTTTTTTTTGAAAGATGAAGGGGGGAAGATCCCTGACCCACGTTCCCCAGTTTCAGCTTAGTGGGGCACAGTTTGAGCAATGCTGAAAGAATAAATGTATTTTCCTCCTCAGCTCCCTGGAGCAAGGCAAAGAATGAACAAGGCAAAGAGTGACAGGAGCATCCTGAGCCCTGGGGTGAAATGCAGCACCAAGGAAGTCAATATAAATATTGACACTGTCTCCAGTGTAGCCAGGATCTGATCCAGAGCTCCTTGGCCACTGGATGTCTGGATTGATAGACTGAAGATACAGTTTAGTATTTATCAGCTATATTTAATGGCTGAACTCCATGATCTTTTCCAACCTAAACGAGTCTATATTTACAACAGCTAAAACTTGGCTCTCTGCCTTTTTCCTTGGGAAATCAGGAGAGAGCCCTTTCCTTCACATCTGGCACGTGCTGGGTGTCTGTCAGAATTTCTCCTTGTCATGGAGTGAATAACTGGGAAGGTTGTGGCAGAGGAGAGAGAGCCTCAGTGTTTGCAAACAGAGCAATCCATCACGGGGCCAAGCCTGGACACTTTTATACTGGACAAATCATCCCTGAGAGATCCTGCAGGAAAAATGTCGCCAAAGAGGGAAAATTCCTGGCTCACTGGGATCCAGCAACGATGCATAACCATCTGGAGAAGGTGCAGACACAAACATCCCTCTGCAAAGCTGATTTCACCTGATTCACGGGGTGTGTTTGTGTAAAGCAAAGTGCAACAGCCCTTTGGTCTGTCCCCAAAGTTCCCAAAACCCATCAACCCCCCAACCTGAGCAGCCACCTGAGCTCCTCAGCGATGCCACTGCTGGGGGAGAGCCCTTCTATTGGCAAACCTCAAAATGCACCAGCATTTGATTGGCTTTATTCTGAAAGTTTATAGGAAAATCCAGGTAGGATTATGCTGATCCTCCACTTGTTTGTTTAAACCATAGAAGTATTTCCTGAGAGCAAAACCCAAGGGTTTAACACAATGAACTGCAAACATTTTTAGCTCTACCTGGTAAGAAGGGCTACTGTCCAGACCCTCTAGAATACAACTAAAATATAGCTACTTAAAATACAGCAACTTGAAAGCTTCACATTTTTGATTTCCTGTACCTGTTTGGGGTGGGGGAACAGGCAGCCAGAACCCATTTTTGAGAGTCTGTAACATCCTGACACGTACCTCAACACATTTAAACACACAAACAAACTATTCATGTGTAAAAACTCCCATTACAGCTAATAAGATCAGAGTGCCTGCTCCAAAGCCTTGCCTGGAATGGAGAGAGGGATTGCTGGATGCACAGGAATAGAGAATTTCAAAATTGCATCAGGCATTAAGATAATAATTCAAAACAAGACCATGCTTTCCAGCAGGTTTTGACACAGATGATGTACAATCACACCACCTTCTAGATAAAAACAACACTGCCCTAAAAAGCACCAGCAATGCCAATTTCAGAAAGGAGAAAAGCTCGTGCTTGGGTTCAAAACTGGGAGACTTGAACACAAATTAGCAGATCTGTGCCAAAGCAATCAAGTGCAGGGGGTGACTGCACCCTTGGGCCATCAGCTTTGCCTCTCCCAGCCCAAGCTTTCCATGGGAAAGCCAAGCAGCATCCCAAAGGCTGTGCAAAGCATGGAATCACTGCCCCAGCCTGACTTTGGGTATCTCCAACCCCCTTTCTCGACGTAAAAGCTGTCACTCTGATATCCAGATAGAGCCCAGCACAGTTCAGTGCTGCCCTGACCAAAAAAGCCTCCCCAGGAGACTGGCCCAGTGCTGGAAAGCACCTCCGAGGTGCAGAGGGAAAGGCCAAGCTTCCAGCTAAAGGAGAGATTTGAAACAATTACCAAAGCAGGGCAGTGATCTCATAAAGGCAATTTCTGCGCTAGCTTGTTTGCTGCAACTCTCTTTGCCTCCGAACAGCTAGAACAGATAATAACTATTAGTAAATCAAACTCCTGCAATATCCAGCTGTGCCTCCCACATTTACATACAGATAGAATGGGTATATGTTTTTAATATGTATGCGAGCCGTACTTTTACCACAGCTGAAGTGCACGCTACAAAGGAGGAGGAGAATGGGATGGAAGCAGCAGGAGATAATAAAGTGGCCTAGATAAAGTATTAGCCAGCGATTGATCTCAAACAGGGGATGTTGCTTCTCTCTGACCTGATTACTTACTATGCATAGATTCCATTAAATAGAGCTTAGGATGGAAAGCTTGGGGAACACACCGTAAATACAGTCACATCCCAGCCCTGTGGCTGGAAGCACGCCCAGCCCCACTGCCAAGCACACCCCTGAGCCTGCAGGCCAGGGAGCCCAGGCTGGGCACCAAAAAGGGAAGCTCACAGGGAGAAAACATGCCTTTAGACAGACAAATGGTTGAGGTTTTCCTTTTGGAAGGGGAGAGGAGACAGAGGAATATGCTAAGATGTTGTGCAGCCCTCCCTGTGCTGGTAGAGGAATGTATTTAATTGACTCTGTGCCCTTCTCTGAAGAGGGAACAAAGTGGAGATAAAGGAGCAGCACTTTAGAGTAAGTTTAGGATAGGCTTAGAACAGCTCCAAAGATTGCTCCTTTCCCTGGATGGACAATTCCCCCATGACTTGGTGAAATTCCTCTTTTCAATCCTATGGAACAAGTCAGCTAATTTGAAATACTTTGAAACAATTAATTGATCAGGTGTACACAGAGGAACCAATGTGACAGCTTGTTTTGGGGATGGGAACATGCAAGAAAGGCCAGGGAGTGAATAAATAAATAATAAAATGCAGAAATACAGGGACCCAACCTATGCCAGCTGTCAGGGGAGTTTGGTGCTCACCTGCACATGGACTCCTCCCCACAGGAACTTCCCACAGCCTTGACTTTGGCCCTATTTTCTGACAAAACTGTGACTTTTATGAGAAAAGATCTTTTGTGCCAGAGAGGGCAAATCCAGCCCTGTGTGCCCCGTGCCACCGGTCTGGCACTCCAGGTACTGCTGGGCAGCTCCTCAAACTGCATTTCCCAATTCCCTGATCACCAGGAGAGCAGAGATTGATGTTCTCCTGCCTTTCCCTCTGCTTTCAGGCTTTAATTATAAATATACACACACACAGAGTGACTTGCAGGATGGTTGGTGTCCCTAGGGGAGGGAGCTGCTCTCCTGGTTTGGCTGGA
The DNA here is from genome assembly GCA_035047845.1 of Dendrocincla fuliginosa. Taxonomy (NCBI): domain Eukaryota; kingdom Metazoa; phylum Chordata; class Aves; order Passeriformes; family Dendrocolaptidae; genus Dendrocincla; species Dendrocincla fuliginosa. The sequence continues at coordinate 1,542,248 of JAWWMO010000019.1, forward strand.
GCCAACGATGGTTACGTGTTCTACACCTTTCCTCCTCAATACTACATGGCTTTTAAATTAAAAAAAAATCCCCAAACTCCGTGAACAAGGAGAAGTCCTGCCCTAATTGAAGTCAATGATAAGCTGACCTTGAAGATCCAGGATTTCCCTGCACCACTCAGTATTGCCATCACTCTGTCCACTGCTCCTATCCATCAGACTGACATGGGGGTTTCAGGATGGATGGTGTGGAATTAGAAGGGTACTGTGGTGAGCAGTTCTGGAATTCAGAGCACAGTTGTGTTCAGGGAATGACTGGAGGTGGCACTCAGTGCTCTGCTCTGGTTGGCAAGGTAGGGATTGATCACAGGCTGGACTTGGAGGCCTTTCCCAACCTAAATAACCCTGTGACATTTAACAACTTTTCTTCTGGCTCTGTTTTCCAGCAATGATTAATAAATAAATGATTACATTTTAAAATGAATGCCTATGAACTAGTTCATACACACATACATATGTAAAGACAGGCTGTGTGTGGCTGTGCATACAGACCCACCATGCCAATGTACACATGCACATGAGTTTTAGAAATCAAAAAGGACTGGGGAGGGGCAAGAATGCAAATGGTGTGACTGGTGAGCAGCTCTTGAGTCCACAGTGAGTGTGGCACAGGAATTCCTGCACAGGGTGAAGGGGGCATTCAGGCCAGGGGGATTTCACCAGCACTCCCCCTGATATTGTACTACTTGTTGTTGCAAGTTTCTTTATAACTGAAGAGCAAGTAGGGGCAAAATGCATTAACCAAAACATTTTGTTTAAAAAACAGGAAAGCTTATTTTTATTTATTTATTTTCCCCCCAGAGCTGCTGGAATTTCCCAATTATTTTACGAGACACCTCCTTAAAAGGGGCCCAGCACCCTCCAGGGCATGTAGTTGTAAAGATAAATCTGTGCACTTCCCTGGCACTGCAGGCACTCACCCTTTGGCCTCATTTTTATGGCTCTACACCCTGGAGTGGTGTTATTGCTTCCAAACATACAGAGATCCTTCTGGGGCGGGTGGATCTGCAGATGTTTTATTTATAAGTGGCAGGGCTCTTGCATCAGCCCAACGTGCATTCCCAAGCCGAGCGAGGCTTGATGACAGCCCATGCCATTGTTTTAACAGCTCAGCCACCCAGCCATGGCACCACAGCTCACGAGGTGAATGTGGCCACGGCTCCAGAACCTGCTCCAAGTGTCCTCAGATGTGACTAACTGCAAGAATTCCCCAACCAGCCCAAGTTAATAAAAAAGACAAAACCCAGGCAGCGTGAGCCTCTGCCCTGAAGTGGAGGGGCTCATTCCAGAGAGGTGTTTCAGCAGGTACCTGACTGCAAATGCAGATGTGCTGAAGTTAATATCCTTCAAATGAGATTCACAGTTAAATACTTTGCTAACCAGCATCTCAGCTGAGACTGGGATTGTGAGATACCTGCCCCAGGGCATCTGCAGAGATTAGCCTTTAACTAGAGAAGAGCTGCAACAGAAACACTTGTTTATTCTCCTTGCAGCTCCCAGTGTGTAAGCAAGCAAGGAGAGGAGGCACAAGTGTCTCTGCCTTCTTAAAACCCACCAGAATTATTCCTATATTACACTTATTCCCGTGCTAAAATCATTCCTGGGTATTTCATCCACAAAAATAGGATGGTTTTCCATAAGCCTCCAAGTTCCAGGAAGCAGCATATAAAGAAAAGTAATGACATTTAAAAATCAAAGACATCTGATGTGAGCCAGAGGGGATTATGACTCTTAGCTATGATATAAATTGCTGTAAATATTTGTAGTAATTGCTTGAGATGGTGTTTTTCTAGCTGCTTAAAAGCAGTCAAAACAGCACTAAATGCAGAGCCACAAGGGACCAGCTTGAGAGCAGGTAGCCTGTTATTGCCTCGCTGAAAAAAATGACAATTACCAGCAAAAAAAAGTCGTCTCTGAGCTCAGATCCCAACCCTGAGAAGCCTCCCATGGACAGACCAAAGGCATGAATTAACTCAACCTTCTGCAGCCAATACAGTTTCATTTTACATGACTCTAAGTGAAAACTGGCTCCTGCATTTCATTAAAATACACAATTTGGACCATCTCCTCTCTTTCCAATCTTCCCATTTTGAAAGGTGAAGGTGGCAAATTCTGACAAAGAGTGACCTACATTAGGCTCTAATCCCTGGGCACACAAACTGAAACAAAAAAGGTGTATCAAGCACCAAAATGGTTTTGATTGAAACCTGATACTGGCTGTGAAAGCTCTGTATGAACTCCTCAAACCACAAGTGAACAGCAAAACACCCAATAACTTCAGTGGAATGATAATAATTCCACCTTTGGTTGGGGTGCTCTCTGTAAATATGGAATTGCTGCACAAGCCAGGAAGGGTTTACAGTGAAATCTGTACATACTGAAAAAGGCAGGAAATAATGGATACTCTTTTATTATATATATGAATAAAAAGTAACCACACACAGACATATATACTGAGTTTTCACTTACCATTAAATCTTCAGGTGCTGGTCTTTCCTTTGGTTGCTTCTTCATGCTGTGTCATGAAACACAATAAAAACAAAATCAAAACAACTGCTCATTTATTCTGCATATTTAAACACTGAATTATCTTTTCTCTCTTTTATCACAGAGTGAAGCATTTCAGTGTGTTTTTAACATTGTCAGGTGCTGATGGAAGTCAGGGGTCCTGAGTGGCCAAAATATATACGTGGCTTTTTCCTTCCCTCAAGGGATGGGGGATGTTTGTAAGCAGGAAAAGTGCATGAACACAGAGACCCCTGAAATGCAGTCAGCTCTGAAGGCACAGCAAGCTGATTGCCATTTTTCTGGGGATTATGACACAAAGAATTATCCAAACAGGTGGGAAATGCAACTCCACTGCTGAACAGCTTCAGGAGCACACGCAATACCCTGGGGTTCCTCCCTCCCTTCTCCCCATTTATTTCCATTACCCTGCAGGGTGATAGTTCATTACCCAGCATTAACCTGTTTATAAGATCATGTTTCTCATCCAAACAGTCCTAGTTTCCCGTGCAACAGGTGCAATTAGCTCCTGAAGGCTGTGCTGAGCTGCGGGAAGGAGCACAATAACGTGGCACAGAGGTGACCATCAGGAGCTGCCTCCTGACTAATTGGCTGCAATCCAAGCAGCCAGCCTTTATGGCATCCCTGGCAGAGACTCTGCCACGCTCTCCACTTGACATCTCTCGTGCTTAAATAATACAGACTTTCATTTTATTGGCTTCCTCTAAGCAGCAACCCCTCCCACTGAAAAGCACGGCTAATGTAACACCATATATAAAATACTAGATGATTTGTGCTGGAAATTGGAGATATTAAGGACACAATTTACCTTCCCCACAAATAACTGCGAGCCCCTCAAATAATCAAGCACCACAAGCTGTCTGAGGCAGCAGTTTAATCTGACAGTCCAAAGTAGCTGTGTCCCCAGGGGGAACAAGGCTATTAAGCACCATCAGTTATGCTTCAGGTTGACATCTGGGGAAATTTTAACACAGGTTATCCCTCCCTCTGCCTCAGTTTTGGTTTTAAACTGCCTGTCATCAATTTTTGGGGGGAGGATAAAAACGTGGAGCTCCACACAGAGCAGTTAAGCTGCAGGATCCTCCAAACAGCCTCAGTCTTGGTAAGCTGAAACTCCTGAAAACTGAGGCCTCTCTTACACAAACTTTAATTATTTAGTTACTTTAATTAACCGATCATCAGACTGCTTTTTGTGTCTGGATTTGTTACAGCCTTGAAAGGCACTACCTCCTGTATTATCAAGTCAAAATTCAATTGCTGTCAGGTCACTTTTGCTGCAGTGGCCCTGATAGAGGGTACAAACCCCAAATTGTGCAAAGCCCAACCTACAGCTCTTTGTGGGGCTTGGAGGGGGACACATCCCTGGGGCAGGGCACATCCCTGGACCAGGGCACATCCCTGGGCAGGGCACATCCCTGGACCAGGACACATCCCTGGACCAGGACACATCCCTGGGCAGGGCACATCCCTGGACCAGGACACATCCCTGGACCAGGACACATCCCTGGGGCAGGACACATCCCTGGGGCAGGACACATCCTTGGGGCAGGACACATCCCTGGGGCAGGACACATCCCTGGGGCAGGGCACATCCCTGGACCAGGACACATCCCTGGACCAAGACACATCCCTGGACCAGGACACACCCCTGGACCAAGGCACATCCCTGGACCAAGACACATCCCTGGACCAGGACACACCCCTGGACCAAGGCACATCCCTGGACCAAGGCACATCCCTGGACCAGGACACATCCCTGGGGCAGGATTCCCTCTCCATCTGATTCAGCAGAGCTGAGCATCCAGCCTTGGGTGTGCCTGGTCACAGCAAAGACCCTTCTCCCTCAAACACATCCTCTTTTTACACAATTCCAGCTTATTTCTCTGCTGTACACAAATACCTGCCCTTTATTTAAATTTCCAGTCACAAAGGGATTTTTTCCTTCACTTTGCCCCTTTTGGGTCTCTTACTCTGAGGATTTGCATCCTCCAGTCTCTGAAGAACAGCATTCTTTATTCTACAACCTCCTCCTCTCCCCAGTTCTCCTTTCATTTACAAGGTTTTCAATGAACTCTTCACTTTTAAGGACAGCAAATACACCCAGTGGTGTGTTTTAAACCACGACTCTCAGTAAAAATTACTTACTGAGAAGCCAATGAATTCATCAAGGCCTCTTGCCTTCCCAAACATCCAGGCAATTTTAGAGGAGAGGTTTTTTAAGCACGACAGTTCACATGTGAGTCTCCCCTTATGATGAACCCTTGGGGCTCTCAGCACCCACATCCAGGGCAAGGATGGGGCAGAAAAATCAACCACCCCTCTTGGAAGTCCTTTGACCACCCTTTGTGTAAATAACATTTCCAGACTTTACAGTTTGCTCAGCTTTGCTGCCCCATCTGCCCAGGCCCCCTGAGTGCCCGTGCCCTGGGAAGGGAGGCAGGAGAAGCCAGAAGGGTTGGGGAGGTGCCCAGTTCATGCCATGGCTCATTTGCACCCAGGCCATGGCACTGCCCAGCTCACCATTGAGTGATGAAGTGCACAAAGGGCTCCGAGAACTCCCCGGCTGGAAGCACCGGCGATTCCTGCCACGGGGAGAGAAGAGATGGTTTATAGGACAGAGGCACAACCAGCCCCAAAAACACCCCCCACCCCCAGGGATAACGACCCCAGGGATGCCACGGAGCCCCCCTTTTGCACAGCAAGGGCTGGAGGGAGAGAGGGACAAATTCTTGGGAGAGCGTGTTATAAAACACTGAATTTCAACTAATGAGTGTTACACAATGGGTAAAAACATGTGGAAAGACACTGAGGGGAGGTGAAAAAAGGACAATGATAGCCACAGGGTAAAAAGGAAGGTAGGGAAAGTGTAAATGAGAAATTAATGATTATTTAAGTAACACACAAATGGTCTTGTAATTAACAAAGAGCTGTGAAATTATTCTTGTGTTGACCTTTGTTTCTTTCGCTGCATTCGCTATTTATTTACACTCATGTTTATTTACACTTATTCATTTTAGAGCCTGTCTTCAGATGCTGTCTGGTCAGGGCTGAAAAGGCAAAAGAATTCTTAAAACCTAAAAAAAAAAATGTACCAGGCTACTGGTAGAAAACAACCACCCGGTATTTATGGAAGCAAAAACAAAACCGAAAACAAAATAAAATATACGAGCATAAGAGCAAAACAAAAATAATAATAAAAAAAAGCTTCCAAACCGGGAACAAACAACATCCCCATTTGCAAAGAAGGGCTTTACGAATTTAGGAGTTTTTCCAAGAATGACAGAGAGCTCCACTGTGTTTATAGTGTAACAGCTCAGGATGTAATGAAATTACACTGCAGAGTACTTTAACAGTGTCATCTCATTAGACCTACAGTTGGAACAAGAGAGCCACATAAAACACGCAGCTGCAAATGACTCCATTCTCATCTATTCTCATTTGCTATTAAAAATACCTTTCGGCGCCTTTTTGCCTCCCTGACATCCCTGCACAAAGTACCCTGCAAAGTATGATACATGCACCTATTTAAATTAACAAAGGAATGACTTATTTTAATCTCACTGTGCTTTGGAGTGCTTTGGCCATTTGGATGAGCAATATATCATTACATACAACCTTCCAGCGCTGCAGGCAAGAAACTCGGAGCGTGCAGCATTTGGTGGGAGCCAAACAATTTCTCTAGCACACAACTGTGTCAAATGCATGCATGTATTCATTATGGGGAAGGCGAGGAAATAGCTTTGATGTAGTGGAAAAAAGAAGATGATAAAAGCACCTCTGCAATGTGTGTGTCATTATCAATGGTGGCAGATAGACACGACTGCAGAGCCTCCTATGTGATTAGTAAATATACATATAATTGCTGTGGCCAATTATCAGAAAAATGAGATCGGTAATTACAAGACAGAAAATTAACTAGAACTCTTATTAAGGCTTTGTTTCCAATTCGAACAATTGGAAACCGCTGGAAAACACAATTCAATCAAAAGTAACTGAGGAGGAAAAGGAGAAGCCAAAATTGCTCTCCCATTTTCAAAGACTCCTATTAAATACAAGGAGCGTTTGGGAGAACATGCCCAAGTTCTCTTTGAACTCGGCCCGGGGTGAGGGAGAGCTTATTGTTTCCAAACTTATAAATGACAGCAATAGAGGAGGCTTTTCAGCTGCAGAGTGGAGGCAGCACAAGGAAATCGGCGGGGCAATTAAACTTCCCCCACTTCAAAGAGCAGAATTATCCATATTAACGCAGCCAAGGCAGAGGGAAAGGCCAGCCTTGCTCACCTGGGGCCAGCAGGCTTTGCCTCTGCCCATCCTCTCCTCCTGCCCAGCTCCTCCTCCCGGAGCCCCAGGGAGGGTGGCACACACCCCGGGCACAGACCACAGGGGCTGGGCTTGCCCCTTCCCTGGGAGCTGGAGGAGCCCAGCAATCCAGCCCTGCTCTTTATTGAAGGCAAATGCCCCGTTCCAAGGCAGGCATCCCTCCTGGCTCCGGTGGCATCAGGATGGGCACCCACCGCTTCACACTCATTTGGGAGGTGATAATTTCTGCATTCACAGGAGATGCCGGGCCCAGAATCGAGAGAAAGCTCATTAGGAGAGGGGAGGGAGAAGCTGCTCTGCATCCTGCTTTGGTTATCCAGACCCCATGGGCTCCTGCAGCCAAGGGACAAGTTGCTTCAACAGCAGCATAAAAACCTGGACCACGCAGCTCCTGTCCTGCAGCACAGACAGGGGAAAAGGCTCCTGCATGGAAGCAAATGTTAAATCCTTCAAATGTTAAATCCTTTAAATGTTAAATCCTTTTTTTTCCCTTCCTTTGGGCACATTTTTGTGTGCAATGCAGGGATTTCCACCCCAGCCTGGGCTGCTGCAAACCTGCTGGCCACGGCCATGCCTCGGTTGGGGAGCTCAGGAGGAGATTGTGGGTGGAGGGCTGGAGATGAACACACACAGGATCTCAGGATGGAAACAGGATGCTGCAATCCCAGGGACTTTAGACTGGGCACACTCGAATTTATTGGATATTTGCCTGAAAAACTGAGAGCCTTTTGGGAGGTTGAAGGAGGTCAAGGCTGACTCTTGAGGACGACTCCCACTAGAGCAGGTTGCTCAAGGATCAGGAGCTGCAAATACATCCTATATTGTATCCTGAAGCTCCCCACGTGTTTTCTGACACTCAGAGAGATGGGAAATATAAGGAAATAAAGCAAAGCTCCATTTCTCTCCCCAGCAATACAGTCACAGTTGATGTAACCCCAGGGACCGTCCAGCTGCACCCTCATGACCTGCCTTATATTCCCCACCTGCTCCAAGAAATCACACTGGAGAGGGAAAGAAAGCAAAAACCCAACATTTTAAAGGAGAGAGAAACAGATACACTCCATTTTAACTGGGTAATGGTCCTGCCATTCTCTTGAACTGCTGTATCTTTTAACCAGTATCATGCAGACCTCAGTGCTGGGGAGGATGCTACAATGGCAGTAAAGACACAAACAGTTATGAGGGTCAATGCACAATTATTCCCAAGCTTCCCCAAGCAGCCCTTCCAGAACTGGGACCTGCTGCAGGAGAAGACAAGACCAGCCTCTTCTTCCTCCAAACCAGCCCAACTGTGCACACAGAGCGAGACCAGGGAAGGGCAAGAGGAAAAAAGTTTGAGTGATGCCTTTGCCTTGTGAATAATGAACAGTTCAAGGAGGTCAACCCATTACAACTGAAACCCTTTAATTATTAATTATGCACAATCTATGAGCGAAAGGACAAGTTCAGAATGTTTAATGTGTGGTAGCTCCAACTGGACCCTCTCTTGGCATTTTGTTATTAGCACTTGTCAGCAAGGTGCTCAGGCAGAAAGGAAACAGCACAGCGGCACAAAATCCGAGCCAGCAGGAGCAGGGAGGGCTTTAAACTTCAAACACTGCTCCTAATATTTAATTTATAGAGTGCCAGGGCTCTGGGATAAACCTTATTGACTTCCATGCACTCAGGGGAAGCCACATTATCTAAATGAAGACCTGAGAAGGAGAAGACTGAACAATCCCTCCCAAATCCTTCTCCTTTGAAGGCAGCAATAACATTAGTATCTGTATCTTCTTTTTTCCCCCTGAACAAAGGAAAAGTGTGTCCAGGAGCCAACCAATCCTTTGGAACCTCTGCAGTAAGAGCCTGAATGACAGATCCAAGCACTCCCCTCAGTGACTCCTCCACCCTATTGTTTGAGAAGCCTCCTGCTCTGGTTGCTCTCCCTGAGCACAGCAGTGGCACAGATGCTGCTGAGGACACAAATACTGTCCAGCAAACACACAAATAAACATGGAAAAGGCACCTTCCCTCTTTTTTCTGTCCAGCCTGGAGGTTTGCAGGGATAAACTCAGGATTCAGGCAGATTCAAGAGATGCAGCTCTGAGTTGCTTCATGTTTTAACAACAGTCCCCTGTCGATGAAATTTGGGAGTCTGTCAACGCCCACCTGGAGCATCCCCCACCTCCAGGGGTCTTACCCCAACACTGAGTTTCTTGAGAGGGAACTATTGGCTCAAAGCAACTGCAAGTGTGAGATTTAACACAAGGAGACAGCCCCCAACCTTCCTGTAGCAGGAAAATCAGCAAATTCAGCTTTCTACCAGGATGGACACAGCAAAGACCCCAGCTGAAAACCCGTGGTCCTCCTCCCTCCTCTGATGGACACAATTTATCCTGGGAAACTCCAGGCTGGACAGAAAAATGGGGGAAGGTGCCTTATCCATGTTGATTTGTGTGTTTACTGGACATGATTTGCTCCCTGAGCTCAGCAGCATCTGTGCCACCACTCTGCTTGGGGACAGCAATGGCCAAGTGTCCCCAGGACAGCCCTGGAAGAGCCCTGTGGGGAATGGGCTGGAATTCCCAGCACATCCCTGGAAGAGCCCCGTGGGGAATGGGCTGGAATTCCCAGCACATCCCTGGAAGAGCCCTGTGGGGAATGGGCTGGAATTCCCAGCACATCCCTGGAAGAGCCCCATGGGGAATGGGCTGGAATTCCCAGCACATCCTTGGAAGAGCCCTGTGGGGAATGGGCTGGAATTCCCAGCACATCCCTGGAAGGGCCCCGTGGGGAATGGACTGGAATTCCCAGCACATCCCTGGAAGAGCCCCGTGGGGACCAGGGGCTGGAATTCCCAGCACATCCCTGGAAGAGCCCCGTGGGGAATGGGCTGGAATTCCCAGCACATCCCTGGAAGAGCCCTTGGGGACCAGGGGCTGGAATTCCCAGCACATCCCTGGAAGAGCCCTGTGGGGAATGGGCTGGAATTCCCAGCACATCCCTGGAAGGGCCCCGTGGGGAATGGGCTGGAATTCCCAGCACATCCCTGGAAGAGCCCCGTGGGGAATGGGCTGGAATTCCCAGTGGCTCTGGGTTTTATTCCCTGCCCTGTACCAAGCCCTTCCCTATGAAGGGTTAAATCCCCCTCTCCCAGGCCCCTGCTGAGCTGCAGGCTGGTGCAGAAGGCGATGCCATGGTCCTGTGGCTCCAGGGCCACAGGAGGGACGTTAGCAGAACCCAGCAAAGCAAACTGCAGCTCCTGGCTCCTCTGGGCCTCCCCAGCACTCCCTGCCTTTGGAATTACCAGCTCCTCTGGGCACCAGCTCCTGCTCTGCAACTCCTCCACTGATGCTGAAATGGCACTCTTTCATAAATGATGTCACAAAGGGTTTCTGGCTGAGCCCTTCAGCCCACTGAATCTCCAGGATTACAGAATTTTTAGGCACTCCAGCTCCTCTTCCACTAAAGCTTTCAAAAGCATATTTACCTTTCTGCAGGAGCTGTGTTTTACTTGGGGGCCAAACAGCGATTTTACATTTCAGACAAACAAGTTTTAGATGCACCAGAAAAGCTGCCCAGCTGCAATTACAGGTAATAAATACACTGTAGTTACAATGACAATATTGGGTATGTTCAGATTTGCTCCTACAAGGACAACTTTCTTCCTAAAAAAGATATATACAAATAAAATCCGTTTCTGACTTCAGATTTCATCCTACAAGGACAACTTTCTTCCACAGCATTCCTACAAAGGGTTTATATATATATACATACACACACACATATAAATAAAATCTATTTCTGACTATAGATTTACTCCCACTGGGACAACTTTCCTAAATTTTATACATATATATATATAAAATCCATTTTTGACTTCAGATTGACTCCCACTAGGATGAGTTCCTTCCATGGCATTCCTAAATAAACATTTTATATCTATATATATCTAAAACACATTTCTGACTTTAGATTTACTCCTACAAGGACAACCTTCTTCCATGGCATTCCTAGAAAAACATTATCTATCTATCTATCTATCTATCTATCTATCTATCTATCTATCTATCTATCTATCTATCTAATCTCTCTCTCTCATCTATCAATCATCTCTCTCTCTATCATCTATCAATCATCTATCTCTCTATATCTGTCTGTCTATCTATCTATCTATCTATCTATCTAATCTATCATCTATCTAATCTATCATCTATCTATCTAATCTATCTATCTAATCTATCTGATCTCTCTCTCTCATCTAT
>JAWWMO010000019.1:1553476-1563910 GCA_035047845.1 Dendrocincla fuliginosa
CTATCTCTCTATATCTGTCTATCTATCTATCTATCTATCTATCTATCTATCATCTATCAATCATCTATCTTTCTCTCTATATCTCTATCTATCTATCTATCTATCTATCTAATCTATCATCTATCTATCATCTATCTAATCTATCATCTATCTAATCTATCATCTATCTAATCTATCATCTATCTATCTATCTAATCTATCTATCTAATCTATCTATCTGATCTCTCTCTCATCTATCTATCAATCATGTCTCTATCTCCCTATCTCTATCTATCTATCTATCTATCTATCTATCTATCTATCTATCTATCATCTATCAATCATCTCTCTATCTTTCTCTCTATATCTCTATCTGTCTATCTATCTATCTAATCTATCATCTATCTAATCTATCATCTATCTATCTATCTATCTATCTATCTATCTATCTAATCTATCTATCTAATCTATCTATCTGATCTCTCTCTCTCATCTATCTATCTATCAATCATGTCTCTATCTCCCTATCTCTGTCTATCTATCTATCTATCTATCTATCTATCTATCTATCTATCTATCTATCTATCTATCCATCCATCCTCTATCTATCTATCTCTCTATCACCCATATCTTAAATCCATTTCTGACTTCACATTTGCTCCTACAAGGACAACTCTCTTCCACAGCATCCCTAAATATATCTATCTATCTCTATCTATCTAAAACAACAACAAAAAATCCATTTCTGCCTTTCTAGCCCCTCTACTTCAAAGGCCTTGCACAGGCTAATGGCAGGAGCTCTCCAGAGCTAACAAGTTGGCAGCAGCCGGCGGTGGCCGGAGGGGGCTCAGAGGTCCCCACTTGAAAGCGCCCCTGGCTCTGTCCCCACACTGCTGCCACCCCCAGCACGGAGGGGAGGGCTGACTACACCTCAGCACCAGGTCACTGCTTGCTCTTTTCTGAGTAAAGGATGCCAAATGGGACAAATCACACGGTGGGGGCGTTTTGGTGTGGAGTTTCATCCGCCGGGATGGGGAAAACTCATTTATTTGCAGGTTCTGCAGCTGGATGGGAACCAAGGTCGAGAGGGCAGAGTTTTATCCACCAAAACAACACCCAGCCTACCCCAAACACCCCAACCCACGGGAGGAGCAGCCTCCCTGCTCCCCACGCTCCTGGCAATAGCAGGAGGCTCCTTCTGTTGGGTTAAACGAGCCATTTGCTGCTGGGGGCTCCTTTTCCGAGCCCAGAGAAGGGAAGGGAAGAAGTGGAGGAGTGTAATTAAGATCAGGACTAATGCAGAGTGTGGCACCAGGCACTCCCCAGCCCTCACCCAAAGGGCCTGGCAAGGAGCTGCAAAAACAGGTTAAATCCTTTACCCACAACTCTAATTGCTTTGCCTCCTAAACAAACGCAGGAGTTTCTCCCTCTCCTGGCTGGTCTCTTGTGGCTCATGAGGCAGCAGAGTGTGGCAGTGCTGGGGTAGACACACACCTCAAACACACCCCAAAACACCTCAAACACACCCCAAACACACCCCAAACACACCCCAAACACACCCCAAATACATCTCAGCCAGCCCAGCCACCACAGCATGACCCGTGGTCCCTGCCCGTGCACACCGAGGGCACCCCTGGAAAAACCAACCCCCTTTGTTGGCCCTTTCCTTCCTCTGCACCCTCCCCACAAAGCATTTTTATTGCTTTTTCATAAAACACTGCGGCAAATAATCAAGCATGACCATTGACATCCACAAGATTGAGTTTGAGGAACCATTAAATGAGCTTGCCCTCTTGGGAAGGTTCTTGCTCAGGTTGGTCTAAAGGTAATTATTCAGCAATTCCTACCTGTGGTTTTACCTTGTTCCTCTCTAAGTCTCTGAATCTCATACACTGGTAAGGTCACAGTTTCTGTCTCCAGAAAACTACACCCTAAACCAACTTACACAGGACAATTTATGGTGGGTTTGGGTACACACACACACACACGTGTGTATATCCCATGGAAATCTTCACAGCTCCACAGACTTTCAGGTTTCATGCATTTAAATCAATACCTGAGAACCTACAGAGAAATTCCTGAAGAAGAAAAAAAAAATTCAATCTTGTTCCATTCGGAGCCTTTGTGGAGTTTTTTTACTTCATTTATAGCAAGAACAAAATGTAGCACTGATGCAGAAGGTTAAGGAATTGAGGACTCCAGAGGAAACACTCATCGTGTTATTTGATCAAGCTGAACATCCTGTGAATTTTCAAGGCTGTGCCATAGCAATAAATGGAGGGATATATTTAACCACGTACAGAAAAAAAAAACCCAAAGAGAAACAACTCTACAGAACACATGTAATAAGTGCAAGTTAATTTTTTCCACAGGAAAAACTGGAAAATATATTGCCACTGAAATGCTTCACAGCCCAGAGTTAACACCCCACCAGCATTGAGTGAAGCTGCTCGGGGTTTCTGGAGTAAGGACTTAAAAAGAGACCAAAAAAAAAAAGAGGTCTTTGATTTGTGGAGTTTGGAAAGTCCTTGAGCTAGATTAAACTGCAGTCTTGTGAGACCGAGTATCTCTGTGGGGGCACTTAACAGAAATGCTCAAGAAACTCATGGAAAGCTTCTCTCTACTTACTCCTGAAGCTATCAGGGTGAGGATTCGTGAGGACAACTAATTAATTTTCATTCTCCATTTCTGCCTGACTTGCTAACACGGGCAGGCTTTGCAATGCTGCCTCCTATTTGTGAAGAGCAGGATTTCTCTTGGAAATCTTTCCTCCCCAAGCACCTCATGAGTTGGAATAATACAATAATAAAATCCTAGAATATGCTGAGCTGGAAGGGGCCCATCAGGACCATCCAATCCCACCCCTGGCCCTGCACAGACCCCCCAAAATCCCACCCTGACCCTGACAGTGTTGTCCAAACACTCCAATAATTCACCTAAAACTGAGCTCTTTTTCTCCCTAATTCAACACAATGAAAACCAAATAACCCAAAAGCAACACTTGAGTCACCACTGCAGGGAGACAAACTATGGCAACTCAGAAACCAAATAAATGCATTTCAGGGGATGGTGAAGAAAGGAAAGCAGAGCTGATGTTCAACAACTGCTCCAGCACAGCCAAACGTGGGTCACAGCACCCACCAGGACATTCCTTCCCTACAAGGGACACTCCAACTAAATAAAGGACTAATTAAACACCCTGGAGAACCCAAGGAAAATTTAAAGGAGCTGCTTAAGCCAGGAGGAATGTCTACTGTGTCCAGCCTTTTCCTGAGGCACAGCAGACACCTCTAAAGCCAAAACCCATGGGATGCAAAGGCTGGGAAGCTGAGAAACACAAAGCTGTTGGGTTTGGGCTTTTGGGATCTCTGTGCCCAAGCTGGAATCACTTCCTGAGCACTGATCCCACCAGAGATCTGGAAAAATGACGTGTTTAGAAGCTCTCAGAAATATTCCATCTGGGACACAGCTGAGGAAGCAACTAAATGGTTGGGTTTGATGCTCTTTCCAACCTAAATGATTCTAGGATTCTGAACAGCCACTTCCTACATGACACATTTTGCCATCGAGGCAACAGGGAAATAAGTAAAAAAATAGTAAGAAAAAAGTGCCACGACCAGGGCTCTGATTTTCCTGAAAAACCTAATCCCACATTTTGCTGCAGAGTGGCAGAACCCAGGAAGCCAGCAATGCCCAAAGTGCACATTCACAACAGCCTCATTTACCTCTTGCACTGAGACTTTTCCAGTGCATTAAAAGGAAAAGGCAGAATTACAAGCAGGGCTACAAGTCCCATCATCTCTGCTTGGAGCTGGGAAGTGGAACTGGATTTATGGAGTGACACTTGCAGGCAGCAGCCAAGAGAACACTGAACTGGACCAGGTGGGTTGTCTGGGATGTTGCTGGAGATCTGGAGGCTGAGCAGGGAACAGGAGGGATTTTTTTTTGTCAGCTCAAAAGAAATAATCCCAGGAAGCACTGTGAGACCACAAGCAGCAAGAAGGGTTAAAGAAGATGCTGATTCTACCTGGAATCTTCAGGTTTCAGAGTCAATGCACCAGGTGAAGTGGGTGGCCTGCATTTCTGCAATGCCAGAATCATGGAATCATCAGGCTTGGAAAAGGCCTTTAAGATCATCAACTCCCACTGCCAACCCAGCACCACCACTGTGTGCACCACTAAACCTTGTCCTCAAGTGCCCATCCATGGGTTTTTTGAACACCTCCAGGGATGAAGAGCCCTGGGGAGCCCCTTCCAATGTCTAATCACCCTTCCAGTGAAGAAATTCCTGCTGCTGTCCCCCCTGGCCCTGCCCTGTCCCATCCTGAGCCCATTCCCTCTGCTCCTGTCCCTGTTCCCTGGGAGCAGAGCCCAACTTCCCCTGGCTCCCCCTCCTGTCAGGGATTTGCAGAGCCAGAAGGTCCCCCCTGAGCCCCCTTTTCTCCAGGCTCAGCCCCCCCAGCTCCCTCAGCTGCTCCTGGGGCTCTGTGGTTTGCATTTCCAAATGATCATCTGGAACAGACTCCAATGACAAAACCCTCTGTTTCCTGCACCCAGAGCTTTGGAGCCACAATCCTGTTCATGGCAAATTCTTTGGCTGCATGACCATGGGAGACAGGACAACACCTGGGACACCTTCCAAGGCAGGCAAAGGCTCCTGCCTCCAGCCTGCCCCTGATCCCCTGCACGCTGGAGTGTTCTGGACAGGCTGCACACCCAGCAAGTGGCCCATGTCCTTCCCAGTGGGGATCTTTGTGCCGCTCGGCGCTTCCCAGGCAGCGTTTCCTGGAGCTGGAGACAAGAGAAGTTGAGTGCTGGAATATGAAATGACTCTCAGCTCTCCCATAACAGCAGCCTGCCCTGATTGCTGGCTAGGGCAGGAGGAACCCCATTACCAACGAGTGTATCCCCAGCTTTGGGCCAGGAGCAGGAATCTTGTCAGGGTGGGAGATGCTGCTCCAATTAGGACTTGCTCAAATGAGCGTGTCTTATTTGGAGCTGGATCAGATCTCACTCTAAGTCACCACATGGTAAAAAATAAAGGTTCTGGCAGGCGTGTTTGCTGCTCACACAAAGCTCCAGTGCTAATTCTGCCATTAACAAATAATCCCAGCCTTGTTGCCATTAAGAGCCCCACAACATCACTGAACAGCAACAACCCCCAGGCACAGTTTGCTGGGCTTTGAGAACCACCATGCCTGAGGTTTCTTTGTTCAGTTCTCCTGCTTCTCAAATCACCCTGCAGAATTTCTGGAGGAAAATTTAGGCCCTAGAAAAAGAACAGACAGACTTTTTAAGCTGCCAAAGTGACCCGTGATGTCTCATATATTTCCCTAAGAGTTTTAAACCAGCTCCAAAAATCTCACTATGCCCAACATCTAAAAACTCCCAGAGACAGCTTTTATTCCACAGTGTCCCATCTGACAGAGTTTGAGGAAAGTCAAGGGTCCCTCAGGAATGGAGAAACAACCCCTTAAATAGTTCAGTCATCGACAAATCACAGAATCCTGGGATGGGCTGGGTGGGAAGGGACCTTTTAAAGGTCATCTAATCCATCCTGCCATGGGCAGGGACACCTTCCACCAGCCCAGGTGGCCCAATTTCAAGAAACACTCTTCCACAGAGCTGCTTCATAACTTTAGGAGCCAAAAGTCCAAATCATTCTCTGTCACATGAAAATACATATTAAGGGACTTGAAAAAAAACCCCCAGTTTTCAACTTTGCACCAATTCCTCCCAATTGCCACCGTGGCATCAAAGCCACGTGGAGACTGCAGGTCCTTGAGGTAACTCAGTCCCACCCTGGCAGATCTGCTCCTCCCTTCCCCTGGCTCCTCCAGGAGCCCTGCCATGGTGGGAACACTGCTGAGCCCCATCTGTTTGGAAAAGGCAACCTACAGATCATCCCTGGACCATCAATGAGGCAGGGGGGGAATTCTGCACCAGTATCTGGGCCTTCCTATAGTGAAGCAGCAGAGGGGGGCTCTGCTCCTCCTGGCAGCTTTAGGACCTCCTTAGAGCCAAGGGGAAAATCTGACCCAAAATAATCACTCTTCCAACACTAAGCATTTCTAATCCTTAATACTCATGGGGGCAACAACAGCTGCCAGTATCAGAGAGCACAGAGACCTCTCCCTCAGAAGGTCCTTGTGTAGAAGAGCATCAGCCCCATAAGCAGGTCCTTCTCTAAGATCACTGAGTCCACCTGTAATCTACCATCAGATGAGCTCTTTAGGGTGGTGTTTTAGAACAGCCAGCTCAGACTCAGCCCCCTCTGAAAAGCAGGAAAGCACAAGTAAAATCTGAGCATCTAAAAGTGACCTTCTGGAGGCTGGAGAAGGTTTCTGCTGGTGGCAGACACAGCACTGGTGCTCTGGCATTGCCCTGCCCCAAAGGTGTGTGCAACAGGAATAACAAGGGATGGAAAAGATGAAAGAACCAGAATGGCCTAAAAAGCACCCAAAGAACCAGAACATCACAAAGAGCCAGGGCAAAGAGCTGGGAGACTGGGAGAACTTTGCTTTACAAGCAGGATACCTGCTCATTTTAATTTCAGTGCACCCCTCAAGCCCAAATGTCACTTTTGGGAAGAAGTTTAAGCCACGAAGCCGTTCTCTAATGACAGGGCAGAGCAGTGGGGTGAGCAGGTCAGACAGGGAGATGGAGACACAACCAGGACTGAGGACTTGGCTCACAACAAGCTCAACAGCCACGTGGGACAGGCTGGAAGCAGCTGGATGAGCTTACACACATTCCAGACCCTCAACCTGACGAGCCAGCAATGACACCGTGCCAGAGGCCGAGGCAAGTCTTTAAACAGTTAGGGCCCTTTTTCCATGTTGGAACTTCCCAACTGGCATCATTGCCTTATTAAATATCAAAAGACAAAGCAAACCCAAGAGCAGTGTGCCCTCAGCTATTGGAGCTGGGCTCCTGCTCACACCTCAGTCTGGGAGATGGGAGAGGCAAAGAAGTGTCTCACTCCAGAAATGTGCCACTGAGCCACTGCCATCCAGCCCTGTGCTCACAGCTGGATCTCCTGCAGCCCAGCCTTCCATCCTGTCCCCCTCACTGTTAGAAGACCCTCAGATGCTGTCCTGCTCCCACATCCCTCCCCTCTCCTTGTTCCAGCAGCTCTCCTGCCCATGTGAAAGACCTGGAGGTCTCTATTCCAACCCACGTGGCAAAGGAAGGACTCACAGGGCCAGGCTGGGGCTCGGGGACCTCAACCACTGAAAGGACCAGCCTGGGGCACAGCCCAGGCTCTGAAAGGCTCAATATGAAGAGCAGAACCCCAGGCTGAAGTGGGCCAAGGGCAGTTCATGTGTGAGAGCTGCAAGCTGCAGCAGGCAGCTCGTGCTCGGAGGATGTTGGGCATTGTGCTTCATTAGGAAACAAAATATAAGCTTTCCACTCCATTAGGAATGACTTTAGGAGTGAAAGCACATAAGACGACGACTCACCTCATCAACAATGCACTGCAATAACTGGAGAGGCTGCAAAGAGAGGAGAGAGGGAAAAGTATTAGCCTATATGCAATATCCTTACAGTGGAGTGGAAAGAAAAAATCATTAATGCAATAAAATATAGCAAGATTAATCAACAGCAGCAAACTCTTATAAAAACATTGATGCTCAGGATGTTCTATTATTTCTAATGGTACCTAATCTAATACAGGCAGTTAAAGGTTTGCATTTTCTTCAAAATGCAATTTGCTAAGTTTAAAACAAGGCATTCAAGCATGCAGAGGAAGCAGCCATCAGGAAAAAGAAAAGTGAATTTTTTTCTGAACTCATAAAGCTTACCATTAAAGATCCCTGGTTTTTCTGAATCTGAAAAAAAGACAATATGTAATTAGCATGTCATAATCAAAATGACTCACTTGGACACATTATGATCACTGAGAGAAAATTATTGCATCGCTGGTGGCAATTTGTGGGCATGTGTTAACACAATTTACATAATGAAAATACACAAATGTTAATAGCTCGCTTCTCATTTATAGGCGAAAGTCAGCAGAATGTTAATTTCACACAACACTTTTTAGTACCCTCCAGGTTGTATTAGAAGAGGAAGAAAAACCATAATCCATTTCAAAAGGCTGTTTACGATTCAGATATAAATAATGTTTTATATTGCTCGATTGTGAGCACTGGGCTTAATGTTGCAATCATTGCTAATGTTATGAAGCTCACTCTTTTTAAATTAAAAACCGATTTATTTAAAATTGAAATTAAATCATAGTCAGAAATTAGAATTTTGGATTACTGCCAGACTCGGCTCACAATCCCTTTTTTTGTGAAGAAAACTTTAATTATGTGCTCGAAGTATCTGCTGCTGCTCAGGAAAGCCTCCAGTCCTCCCCTTGCCCCCAGTTTCTGATCTCTCCCAACCCATTTTCCCTTCAGCTCCGAGGAGAACAGCCCAGGCAAGTTGGAAGAACTTTGGATTGTTTTACACAGCAAAGGCAAGACTCGTTCTTGGTCCTCTCTGAGCCTTCCTGAATTTCCCCCTGTCGCCTTGGTGGTGAAATTCATGAGTAGCTGGTGGCACCAGCCCCTTCCACCGAGTCCCCAGAGCCCCCAAACAGCCCAGCCCACCCTGGCCAAGCACCTTGGGAGCCCAAAAAGCAACAAAGCCAAATCCCAACCCAAAGAACTGACCACAAAGGGCAGAGATCCCTCCTGGATTTGGGGATGCTGCTGCTCCCATCATTGGGATGGTCCCAGTTTCTAAGGGGGGTGGGTGATGAATCACCTGGTTTTATTCAACACACACAAAGTTCTGCCAACCAACAAACACAACTCACTCCTTGGGGAAAATGTTGTTTTCTGACCCCCTTTCCTCAGCTTGGCCCTTCCATTTCACATTCCCACTTAGAGTCTTTTATTAATGTATTAGCAGCACACAAACATCAAGTTTCTGAGGATAATTCTATTTTTTCCATGGAAGAAAATAAAATAATAAATATACAGAAGCATTTTTTAATGGTCAATCTCCACCTATCACAACACAACAGAATAAATTTGCTGCTTTGCATTATTGCTAATAAACAAAATATTCCATGGCTATAAAAAGCCTTTTTTTTCCCCCTCCTTCCCTTCCAGATGTTAAATGACAAAATAGACTCGGCTTATTCAACAGGGATGATTTGGAGCTTCTTGACATTAGTGCACACGAGCTGATTTTCATCCAAACAGAGCATCACTCACATTTCCCTCCTGGAAAAATAGGTCTTGTCACCAAAAGGAATAGAGGTGGGGTCATCTACAGTGGCCCCAACACAGCCAGGACTGCATCCAATTTCAGAGCAAGATTTAAAATATCATTTCTAATAAAGCCCTGGCTGCTCCTAATGAAAAAGCAAGCAGCACAAATCCCAGGGCTGGAGGATCCTCCCCGTGACACGGAACCCTCGCCCGCAGCCCGGCCCCACTCCTTGTTCCCAGCCTTTCTTCCACAATTCCACACATGATTTGGACATCATCTTCATAAATTTTGCACTAAGGTGGCTGTGCCAGTACCTGGAATTGATTCAAAATGCTTAAGACACTCAATTACTTTCTAACACTGTTACCCGCTGTAATGACATATCTGCCATTTCCCCTGCATTTGATGATGCAACGTGCTTGTAATTGATTCATTTGCTCAATTAAACGAGGCTGCTGAGCTCTCTGAGCTCTCTGAGCTCTCTGGGCAGCAGCTAAAGCATCACCTGGGTGCTCTGCTCTCCAGGAGCCAAGGAATTATCCACGTTTCCCAGCCTGGGAGCAGGATGACCTTTGCAATGTTTAGATCAGGCTTCTTCGTCCCCACTAAACCTCTGTTTTACCTTTTCCAAGCTCCCCTTCTTGGGCAACCACAAACCAACCCAAACTTTACCACTGGTGCTTCTGCTTATGCCCACAGCTCAGGAGTGAGGGGAGCAGCCACTTCCACTGAGCATTAAAGACACTTTTAAAAAGTGCTCATCATGACAGGTTTTCTCTCCTCTCTTCCCTCCCTAAAGACTGGGGGGTTTTTGTGTTCCTGGGAGAGAAGGTGTTCATCTTGAGGGATCCCAAGATTGTTACCCCACATGAGGGACAAAAAACTTGGGGATCAGGAAGGAGACTCCTGGCTGTGGGTTTTATACCTTTTTTGGAAAAGTTTTAAATAGTGCAATGTGACCCAACTGAAGAGCCAGAGGGAGAGGAAGACCAAAAGGGCTCAGAACACATTTTGAGGGTATCAAGGAACACTTTGATGCTCCCCTTAGAACATCCTGCATCCAGCTCTGGGACCCCTCAGCATCAGAAGGATGTGGAGCTGCTGGGGAGAGTCCAGAGAGGCCACGGAGATGCTCCAAGGGCTGGAGCCAGGCTGGGAGAGCTGGGAATGTTCACCTGGAGAAGAGAAGGCTCCAGGGACACCTGAGAGCCCCTTCCAGTGCCTAAAGGGGCTCCAGGAGAGCTG
>JAWWMO010000019.1:1564010-1566510 GCA_035047845.1 Dendrocincla fuliginosa
GGCATGGAGGGACAGGACACAGGGAATGGCTTCCCAGTGCCAGAGGGCAGGGATGGGTGGGATATTGGGAAGGAATTCTTCCCTGGGAGGGTGGGGAGATGATGGAATGGAATTCCCAGAGAAGCTGTGGCTGCCCCTGGATCCCTGGGAGTGTCCAAGGCCAGGCTGGACGGGGCTTGGAGCCACCTGGGCTGGTGGGAGGTGTCCCTGCCCATGGCAGGGGGTGGCACTGGATGAGCTTCCCCAACTAACCCATGCCATGACCATCCTCACCTCAGAGAAGCCCCTCGAAGCCCCTCTCAGCACCAAGAGGCTCCCTGAGCCACCCCAGAGGAGCATCCCTGAGCTCCCCACAAACATCCCCTGCTCAGCTTGCCACGGGCACCTGAGGCAGTTGGAATTGTCACTATTACAGCTCCTCTTCGATATTTTGAACCCGTATTTGCTGAGGTTTTACTCCCTGCAGCTGCCAATTTACAGCTGGCACAAGGAGGGCACGGGGTAAATGAATGTGTCACTCTCCCAGCCTGGTTCTCAGGCCATGAAGTACCAGGGGCACCTGGAGAAGCTGCTCCCCAAAAGGCTTTTTTTTTCCCAAGGATGGTTAAAAATGCACCAGTTTGTCTCCTGCTTCATCTCCCATTTAAATGAATGCCTCTGGTTATGAAAAGCAACTTCTGACAGACCCTCAGGTTGTGCTCCTGTCTCCATGGAGATGCTCTGGCTGGGAAGGGGCTGAGAGGACCTCTCCCATCCCCTTCCATCCTACTGAGCAGCACAATCAGCTCCAATGAATCCACCCTGGGTACCTTGGAGGAGCCACCAGCTCCAGTTTTCATTTTCACTTTTCCTCTCTGGAATTAGGACTTGCCCTGGAGCTCTTGTTGCAGAGATTTGCAGGTGACCCAGGGTTAGAGCTTCCCATAGCAGTTAACAAATTTGCTCTTTACATATATACTGCCTTTTGAGCTGCTGATAGTTTTATTTTAATAGAAAAATCCACATACCAACAAATCATACAGTTAGGATTTTGAAGGGAGGCTTCCCATTTCTCTTCCTAATCCAGGAAACTGTGGATTTCAAAAGTAGAGGGTACTTATTTTCAATCTGTACAAGCAAGGGTGTAGTTTTATTGCAGAGCACAACCCACAGCCATTGTCTCCTACTGACAAATGCTTCGTCTCTGCCCTGAGAGGAATGGAGAAGGAAAATGTAAATGTGCTGGTTTCTGTGTGGGCTCCACCACCACGGGTTGGACTCTGCCTTTGGAATTAAAGAAGGATCTTCAGACATGTTTTACAAATCCTTCCAAAATTCCAACTGGTTCTGCTTCTGCAAGAAGTCAAAGCCCCAAACTGGCAAGACTGACCCCCCTAATACATTCCTGATATTCTAAACACTTTCCCCATCCCAATCCGGGGATTTTGCAAATGGCAAACTTCAATCACTGTCAAAAACAGAACAAAAAAAATAACAAGAATGAAAACTATTTCAAAATAAAAAAAAAATAGACAATTCACAACAACCTTAATATTAAATATATTCTTACAATTATATTACATTGGTTTTCCCCGAGGTCTGCAAACAAATTTATATAAAGAGATTATTTCATCCACCACTGAACTGCAGCCACTTCTCAGAGCAATCTCTTTACCAGAGTTCAGAAACACAATTCAACAAAGTGGGTGTGAAAAACTCCCCACTGCTGGAAGGACTGTGCTAGCAACAACTACTACCAGCAGTAACTACTCCCAACAACAACTACTACCAGCAGTAACTACTACCAACAACAACTACTACCAGCAGTAACTACTCCCAACAACAACTACTACCAGCAGTAACTACTCCACAGGAGCAGGACCAGCAGCCCTGTGACCACCCATTCCTCACTCAGCAGGAATGTGGGACAAGCAAGGCTTTGGAAGAGCAGCAAATTTAGCAAATTGCTGCTAAAGATCTTGGAATCACAGAATCATTTGGACTGGAAAAGATCTCCAAGACATTTGGACAACCTCCACCCCAAGTCCTCCACTAAACCACGTCTCAGAGCTTGTTCCAAGCATCACAAGAAAGGAACAAGTAGAACAAAGGATGGTCAAGAAGACACCAAATAAAGGAGCAGGGTTTAGTTTGAACCAGCTCTTGCTTCGTGTCACCCTTGTTCATCCACTTCAGTGAAATGACAACTGGCAGGAGAACCTGGAGAGCTGATCACAACTGAGCAGGAATCCAATCCCAGAACCTCCCCAGGGTCCCACAAGGATCTTTGAACCCAAATCCCCAAAAGTGAAAAGGACAAACACCGCAGTGGGATGTCCAGGGAGGAGGACACGCTGAGTCCCACAGGGTTGTGTTTCCCCTCCCTGCCTCAGCCTGGGGAGATGTGGCCACCTGGGCAAGTTCACAGGAGAACCGCACCAGGCAGGGACCTGAAGAGACCAAAAAAGCTCAGGTCTTCAGCACAACCACCAATCCTGCACCCCATCTCCACGGGAGATGC
>JAWWMO010000019.1:1571510-1575917 GCA_035047845.1 Dendrocincla fuliginosa
ATCCCATGGGCAAAAAAACACTTGCAAAAAGGGAGTTTTACATCACCACCATGTCATGAAAACCACCACCAAAACAACAGCACATTTAGATATTTGTTGTATTTTAAGGATTAGAATTTCCTGTGCAAAGTTTTAAGAGCAGAAAAATCTGTTCTGATCACCAGTTGTTATTTCCTCGCTCAGATCACACTTAAATCCTGATTATGGGGATTAGATTCTGGATATTGAGACCAAAAAAATAATGATAATTAGAGCTAAGAATTATATATTAACTCTAACACACCCAGAAGCAACTTCACTGCCATGAGGAGTTGTTTGCACACTTAAGTGCTTTCAAAATAATCTGAATTGTGAAGATTAAATGATTGCGTGCTGGATAAGTGTCAGCAAAATAAAGACTTAAAAAGGACGTGGAAAACGAGAAGTGGGAAGTTCTACCCTTAAAATATTCTACTTTTATCATTAAAATATTCCACTACAGGCCAGAAGATAAACCAATCACCCCTGAGTGTTCCTGGCATACTGCAGGATCCTGAATTCCACACTGCAGTGATTCCCCTGATGAATCTGATTCATTTCAACTGAATTTACACACACCATTTGTCTGTGTCTTAAAAACAGAGAAAAAGGGAAAAAAAACCTCGTAGTTTTGCAGCTGCAGCTGGAGAAAAACCATCCATTCCCAGGAAATGTCAGGTGTTCTCCTGAAATGCACGTGGCCACGCTCTCCACTTTCACAGGGAAGCAACTTCTGAGTTATTTGAGGGATCAATTTGGAAATACACATATTATTAACTTCATTCCCTGATGAACTTCAGCCCTTGGATAAGCCCACCGAAGTGAGGAGGGATTACAAAGTGACTGCAGAATCAGGCCCTTCCCAGGGAAATCAATTGATATTTGGCCACTAAAACTCCCCTATTAATCCTCCCCCCAATCCCAGAGGGTTTCCAAGGGTTCTCGTGCCCACCTCTGGAAGCACTTCCCTAAAATCCACATTCCTCCCATAAAACCCCTTCTGCAAAGCAGCTGCTTGGGAAGCTTAATAGCCACATTTTCAAGTTTCACCTCCTCAACTGTTTCACATTAAAAAATATACACAATTTCATGGGCTACTGACTTGCCAAATATTCTTTTACAGACCCGCTCCGTTTTTTAATTAGAACAGCAAAAAGGCATCTTAAACTTGCAATCATGGTTTGCTCCCAGTTCAGGAGGGAATTTTTGCCTAAATCCTATGGAATGTCCAGGCTCCAACTTCCTTGCCCATGCTCTGACACTTCCACAGGGGATATTTTAAATCATCCCCCAACATCACTTGGATTTAGGGGCATAAAATGCACGAGTGTCGAGACCCTCAGTGAGTTCTCCAATGTATGGAGGGCTCTTCAACACGAGAGCTCCTCCTCTCTTCAAAGGTACATTTGAAATCCAGATAAAACAGGCAAAAGGTACATTTAAAATAAGAGATAAAACATGCAAAGGATGCTCTATTAATCAAGTCACTGAACATTTTCCAGAGCAGATGAGAAAGAGAAAAACCAGAGTATTTCCACACATTCAAAACCTTCCCAAGTCCCGAAAAGTGTCAGGAGAATTGGCTTAAAACAGCTTATAAAAATGGGAGAGAGAATGAGTCCCAGCCTATTATTCAATAACCATGTTTGTGAGGCATCTGCATAATCTAACCATGCATAAATTAGTATGTGTATTACAACAGTTATTTGCATAATAATAGCAAGTTAATAGATGCTTAAAGAGCACAGACCAACACCACCTTTAAATCAGACATTGCCTCCAGGCACTGGGATCTGTACAGACCAAGATGCAGAAAACACTCTCCATAAAACACAGGAAAACATCAAAACCACATTCAAATAATTCAGTTCAGTCCCTGGACGCTTCACTTTTCCCCCTCTCCCAGGAAAGAATAATTTGAGGAGCTGCTGAGCAGTTTAATCCTGTGAATTCTAACGTGCCCCTCGCATAAGAATTGAAAGGAACCACCAAAGCCACTGCAGCAGGGGCTCTTTTGGTCAGAGTTTCATGGCTTTTAAGCACAAAAAGCAAAATACTCCGTGGTGAGTCAGGGCTCAGCATCAGCCCAACCTCTGCTACTGGAGGTGGAAAGAGTTTTACCACCAACTTCAGGGGGAAAGTCAGAAGATGCCAGTATCTAAATAAAATACTAATATTAGGTCCTATTAAAAGGGAAAATCCAGAGCTCCCTGAAGCATTTCATTCACATGGTATTTTTGAGAAGATGTGAGGACATTGTACCACCATTCCAAATTGGAATTAAAAATTAAATTACAAAAAGAGGAGCAGACACACCTTTCTGCTTGAAAAAAAAAAAGGTGTTGTTGCACACACTGGATTATTTTCTAATCTTGCAACAAACCCATCATTAACATCATCATAATTTTCATTGTCTCCAGGGAAACAAAATGTAGAGTTTGGAGAAGAGAAGGGGGGAAAAAAAATCAATAGAGACTTCTAAATGACTCCTTGCAGATAGCACTTTTCAATTTAACAGGACAGATTTATTTGTATGTGGCTCAAATGTTCACAATTGCTCTCTGCACCTTCATACATAGGAATGAATGTCACAGTGGCAAGCAGCAGTAATGAACAATCTTACCTGAGGATATGGAAACCTCCCAAGAGCAAGCTGGGAAAGGAAATAATATTTGTCTAGTTAGAGAGATTTGCATGGAGGGCACATTTCCTTAAAGAGAGAAAAGTGCTCAACTCTTGCCCTGTGTAAATTGGGGCTGGCAGCAGGAGGGGCTGTGCAAACACACCCAGGGCTGTGCTTGGAACGGGTCCTCCACATCCATCCCCTCCTCCTCAGGGGGAAATCTGGGATCCACAGCCCAGCTTTGTGTCCCTGTCCCTGTCACATCCCGGCTGGGATGTGGACAGAGACCCAAAGACACACCTCATCTTTCCTTCACCTCTCCCTTTGATTGCCTGTGACATCAACTGCCTTTATTGTCCCAACTCATGAATTCCAGAGTGGTCCCAAACCCAACACTCTTGCTTATATTCTACTGGCCAGAGCTAATAACTATTCCAACAGAAATTCTCTGTACTAGGCAGGTTTTCCCATTTGATCTCCGAATCTTGGAAACCATTTCAGCAAAATACAGGTAGTTTAAGTTATTCTGGCTGCCACTCAGGCAAGGACAGGGGTTTTCAGGGTTGGAATCACAGAACCATTGAGGCTGGAAAAGCCCTCTCAGCCCATCAGGTCCAACCACTGCCCATGTCCCAAGTGTCACATCCTTCCAGGAGTGGTGACTCCCCCCTGCCCTGGGCAGCCTGTTCCTGTGCTTGGCATGAAGGAATTGCCCCCAATATCCATCCTGCACAGCCTGAGCTGACACAGGGCACTCAGGGCAGCTCTGCCCTGACCTTGCTGGTCACCCCCACCTCTCTCCATGATCTCCCAAGGAGCCATGAGCTTCTCCACACCCCACTTAGCCCTCATGGATCCTCCCTCACCAGCCTTCCCAGGAAGGTGTCCTACCAAGGTCATGGATGTGTTGCCATCACTGATTTCCCCATGTGATAAACGAGTTATATTCCACCAGAGCAGCAGCAGTGAAGGTCTAACCCATCCTATCCAAGGGCCACACCACGTGTCAGTGCTGGGCAAAAGCTGCTCCACAGCACCTGCAGTGCCAGTGCCACCTGAGCCACCAGTGCCATGGTTACCTGAGCTGGCTCCCCCGTGCTGGGGCAGCTGTGCCCACCTCTGATGAAATTTCAGCCTGTTTGGCAGCACAAAACCAGCCTGAGTACAAACAACAAGGCACAGGCAGAGCTGAGGCGAGGTGGGGAACTGATGGGACAAAGAGCCCTTCTCCAGAGTGCCCCCAGCTCAGGAGAAAGGCAGAGCTGGTGCCTCTCCTGCCATTCCAGCTGCTCTCCAGAGCCAGGCAGAGCTGCCCTTCCCAAAGCCTCAGCACACACAGCAAACCAACTGCTGCCAGAGCTTCAGAGGAGACCCTGCAAACACACAGCAGCCCTGGGGCATGGGGGGGACAGAGGCAGGGAGAGATGAGACCACTGATTTGGGGACTGCTCTCAAACAGAGCTTTTGCAATGCTGAGTTCACTGCACTTGTCCAGAGGAGGTCACAGAGATGCTCCAAGGGCTGGAGCACCTCTGCTCTGGACCCAGGCTGGGAGAGCTGGGGATGTTCACCTGGAGGAGAGAAGGATCCAGGGACACCTGAGAGCCCCTTCCAGTGCCTGAAGGGGCTCCAGGAGAGATGGAGAGGGACCTGGGACAAGGCATGGAGGGACAGGACAAGGAGAATGGTTTCCCACTGCCAGAGGGCAGGGATAGATGGGATATTGGGAAGGAATTGCTGGCTGGGAGGGTGGGCAGGCCCTGGCA
>JAWWMO010000019.1:1595089-1613435 GCA_035047845.1 Dendrocincla fuliginosa
GGCAGGCCCTGGCACAGGGTGCCCAGAGAAGCTGGGGCTGCCCCTGGATCCCTGGAAGTGCCCAAGGCCAGGCTGGATGAACTTGGAGCCACCTGGGCTGGTGGGAGGTGTCCCTGCCCATGGCAGGGGTGGGATGGGATGAGCTTTAAGGTCCTTCAAACCCAAACTATTCCAGGATTCCAAGGCTCCTTGCCCTGATCACACCAGGACACCTGACCCAGCCACTGCCCTATATGTTTTATTATTTTATATATTGTTATATGTTATATTGTATGCTTTTCATATTATACTGTTATTTTATATTATTACACCATTATAGTAATTTTATAATATTATTTTTCATTGAAAACCAGAAGACATCTGTCACTCACCTCTGTGTAAAATCTTTAGACTCCATAAATAGGTCAGGCCTTTCACCACCTGAAGTTAAAAGAACAAACATCAGGTATTAGAGACTCCTGGGAAGACCAACTGCACATCTCAACTAATGAGTCATTAGGGACCCAGCTTCTAATGAAGAACAGAGCCAGGGGCAGCAACAGGGGAGCCCAAACAGCCCTTCCAAAGGATGCAGGACCAGGTGAATCCCTGCTAAAACCCCAGACAGGCTCTTCAGAACACACAAGTTCTCCTGGAATCTCTCCAAAGTCACCTGAGTTTACCTGAGTCCCTCAGGCACTCCCAAGTCCTTGGAATTCAGGGGTCTTTGCTGGGGGGTTAAAGATCAGCAAAGGCAAAGGGTGCAATGATTTGTCTCCTTGCACCAGAAGCACCTCAGTGAAAGGAAAGGCCACAAAATACCACCATCTCTAATTCCCTCTTCATCCTCCCTCCCCTTTCCTTCCATTTGGTGCATCCTGGGCCTTTGCCTTTACTCCCCATGCTTTTAATTACTTGATGCAAGTGCAGGATATTTCTTCTTGTACTGCATGAACTGCCTCATTCTTCACTTTCCTCATGCTGGAGCAAACACAAACCTCACTCCATCCCACGGCACAGAAAACCCAGCTGGGACCCCTAAAAGGTACCAACTGGAGCAGGCCCTGCCCTGCTCTTCCACAATTTGCTCTTTCCACCTCCAGAACTGTTAAATCCAAAGTGAAAACCTGTTTCTCCAGCACCACATTGGACAAACACATTCCTACTGCTGCTCCCCTTCCCCCAGCCCAGCCCTGCTGTCTCAGCTAACTCTTCTCACGGAGAAAATCTTCTTTATCCACTCCCCATCTCTGAGGTGACATTTAATCCATTCCCTGGGACTCTCCTCGTGCACCTCCAGAGCAATAAACCATTTCTGACGCTGCTAAAGTTGTATGAGTTGTGCAGTCAAAACAATTACATTCTTTTCGTTGTCTGAGCAGAGCAAAATGAAATTATTCGTGTTACAGTGACCAAGCAGAAGGGCTACAAATATGATAGAGAGTGAAAGCAGAGAGCACAGCAATTTCCTACCTTCCCATTGCATTAGAAACACTTTTACATTTATTCTGTAATTAAAGACGATGCCAGTGGAATCAGAACCTCTTCTGTAAAGCAAATAATGATGGTGAATCCCTAAAAACCTGCTCCAGGTGGCAATTCCTCACTAAAACTCCTCCAAACCCAACTGTGTCCTGGCCTGGGATGGTTGTGACCTTTAGGAAAAGGTTTGGTCAAATTCTGCCTGCCCAGAGCTGGGACCACATTCACCTCCAGCCTTTCAGAAAGGTTGGGCTTGGTCTTAAAAGGTCTTTGCCAGCCTTAATGATTTTATGATTCTATGGCAAGCAAAACATGGGGACTTTATTTATACAGCATTTTGGAATAACAACAACAATAATAATAATAACAATAATAATAATGCAAAACTAAATCAAGGAGATGCAACATCTCAGGCTTCCTCCAATGGGCAAAGTGATTTTCAGAATAATAAGCTCTTAGATGATTAAAAATATATTTAAGCTACTGAAAATCTTTAAAACCATTAGGAAATTATTTATTTTAAAGCAAGTAATCATGGAAGAGAAAAAAAAGGAAACATTTCCTATGAAAAAAAAGCACCAGCTGTGAGTTACTAAACATCTCTATTCTGGAACATGTGCTGGGTAAGGCACAGTATTAAACAAACTCTCCCTCCAGACTCTCTCAGCAGCAGAGTATAAAGGAATAAAAGGAGTTTTTCCCTTTATCCTGAGCTGTAAATACACTCCCAAATGGACTCACCTCGTGGAGCACCCCGTTATTCACTTGCCTTACATCTGCCTATTAGGGAAGGACTCTCAACTATTAAATATTATTCTAAAACGGTGCTGGGAGAGAGAATCTTTTGATTGAAGCTCTGGCAGGAATTATTGGTATTCAGCAAAGTAGGTTTTACAACAATGACTTGACAAAGCCTTGACACAAAAAGTACCTGCCCCCGCTGTCAATCACTCACTCTGCTGACAGTTCAAGTGCACATCCTTTCAGGGAGAACTTCAATCACCACCAGCACCCCCTGCTCAGAGCACAGAGGCAGCAAGGCATGGGGAGGGCATGGGAGGAGTGGCAGCCAAGGCACAAGGGATGGGACACCCCCAGCCCCAGCCCAGGACGTGGCACGAGGGCAGGAGCCACCACAACACCACTCTGGGGTTCCCAGCTCCCTTCAGGAACCACTCCTGGTCTTCACAGGGATAGGGAATGCCAGGAAGAAGAGGGATGTCCCCTTTTATGGGCACTGTCTCACCCAGGAACCAGGATGGATAGGACGATGAAGTCAGAGATTCCTCCAGCTCTCCTAAAGGAAAGGCTGAGACAACTGGGATTGTTCCCCCTGGTGACCTAATTGTGGCCTTCCAGGGCCACAGGATTGATGGAGAATCAAAGAGAAAAGGAAAGGTGGAGAGACTCTATTGACAGGGGCCTGGAGGGACAGGACAGGGGGAATGGCTTCCCACTGCCAGAGAGCAGGGATAGATGGTCCAAGTCCCTCTCCAGCTCTCCTGGAGCCCCTTTAGGCACTGCAAGGGGCTCTCAGGTCTCCCTGGAGCCTTCCCTTCTCCAGGTGAGGCTCTCCCAGCCTGGCTCCAGCCCTTGGAGCATCTCTGTGGCCTCCTCTGGACTCTCTCCAGCAGCTCCACATCCATAAGAAAGTCTGGCTGAGAGGGGAGTGTACAAGAAAGCCAGTCCCATCACGCCCATTTAGAATCATTTAGGCTGGAAAAGCCTGCTCAGACCATCCAGCCCCACCACTGCAATCCATGGCTGGAGCCAGAGGAGCTCTGGGATGCTGCTACATGCCCATATGGAGCTGCACCGTTGTCCTCTGGAAATGGTTGCACTTTAAACCTCCTACAAACACCCCAAGCAGGTCTCCTAATGGGCAGATGTGCAGGTCACACCTGGCATCAAGCAGCTTCAGGAGATTAATGCACCGTGCAGGTCTCGGGAGGGGAAAGACAAATGACTGGACACGGGGCAAGGAAGGCACAGAGCAAACAGACTGGAACACAAAGAGCCTCTGGAAGCTCCAGGTTTTGCCTCCAAAATCCAGCAGCTTTTGTTTGACACTGCCCCCCTCAGCAGTGACCAGAAATCCTCCAGGCTCTGGCTCATCTTCCCAGCCCTTCAGGGGGGATTACGGTGCCCGTGGGCAGCACTTGGCAAAAAGGTGCCCCAACCCACCCAACGGGCTCTGCCCGAACATCACACACCATCAGGCAGGTTTGGGAAGGCTTAAAGGAGCCACTGCTGCTGCCACTGAGAAATCCTGGAGAAAACAAAGGCTTTTGCTGCCTCCTTTCAACAATCCCCCCGTGCCAGCCGAGGGAAAAGCAGCGCCAGGGCAGAGGAGCTGCCAGTGCTGGTTCAGCCTCAGCGCACCCCTTCTGGTGTGGGGAGCAGGAGCAGGGCTGAGCTGCTGCTCTGAAGCACCTGCTCCTTTGTGCCCCCCTTCCCTGACCCCCTGCCCCTCCACAGGCACGGCAAGGCAGCAAAGAAAATAACTAGCCCAAGTTAACTATCAGCTCAGTGTCCATGTCAGGGAGTCATGCTCACTAACTACCACATTTGTAACGAGCTGACCCTGCGGGTGAACAGAAAATACAGATGTGGAGACATGAAAGATGGGGCTGAAGCAGCACCGTGAGGGAGAAGGGCCAAATTGGAAGAGAACACCTGTGGAATGGCAAGGCTGGCGAGAGGAGAGACAAGAAAAAGGCCAGGAAATCATGAAGTGAGTTGGATTAAATACACAACACGAAGAGAGAGAAGGAAAATGAGGAATTCTTGAAGGCCCAGCCCAGGATTATTCAACTTTCAAATGCCACGTGCTCCTTGGCACGAGGGAGATGAGGACACTGAGAGCAACTTCTCCCTCCCTGCTCCACTGGGAAGAGGAGATGAAACGTTTTCCCTGTGAACTGGAGGTGAAGAGCATTCCAATTCCATAAGAAACTGCCAGGTATATAATGAGCAGATTTGAAGCTCCACAGAGGAAGCAGCATCAGAGGAGGATGTTCATCACCCTGGGCAGGCCACACAAATTAAGAGGAAAGGAGAGCTGTGAATTACAATGAACAGAGACTAAATAGCTGCCTGTGTTGGATTAAAGGATTGAAATTGTCAGCTTGATGTATAATGAATGTGAAAACCCAGCACTTAATTAAATGGCACATGATAGAATAACTTTGTTATGCTTTAAACTGCTTAAGTTATCAAAGGATTCCTTATATTTAGCAATTGTTTGGCAGCATCTCCCTCCCCTGTGAGATCCACTGAGACACTGGTCATTCACCCTCTGCTCAGCTCTGGAAAACAATGGATTTTTTAAATGTTTTCATTTTTTTGTTGTTCTGTAATTTGAGTTTTCAGTCATGGCTGGTGAATTTTTAGCTGCTGAGCCAATGATGGGCTACGAGGTGCTCTAAGGATCTCAATGCCAACACCTTGAAACCATGAACATGAGCACACTTCAATATGTTAAATGCACAACCAAAAACAGAGAGAGAAAAAGAAATGCAGGTACTTACAGCCACTGCTATCCTTCCCAGAACATGCTCTGGAATTTTTCTATAAACATCCAAAGAACCCCCTGCAGGGACAAACAACACATGCTCAGGTACTGCAGAATGAAACACTGCCCTAGATTTGAAGCCCCAAGGGTTTTCTAGGCCTTGGTTATTAATAAAAACACCATCAATGATAGAACAATAACTGTGTCAGAAATAAGTGACCTTAAAAATCTCCCAAACTCTGAATCAACACACGAAACGGCACTCGGGGCTCTTTCCACCCCCCTGATTTTTGGTGGCAGTTTTAACCCTCAAAACACAAATTTAAAAAGCTTAGAAAACCTCCCAGTCACAGGTCAGACTATCAGAACTGGAGAACTCCAAACCACCAGGTTGGCAGAATCTTCTTGGGAATAAGAAAATCACCCCCAGAGGAACTGGTGGACTTCAAATTCCAGAGAATCCCCAAACCTGGTGCTACATTCCATGACATCCAACATGGTATTTATATCCCTAATTAAAGCTGCTTCCTCCTGATACCACAGCAGTGAGGGTTGGGTTGATGTCTGACAATGAAAGAACCTGCAAGGCAAGCAGGTTAAACTCCAGTAAATTCCAGTATGGGACACAACCTGATATGTGGGATAACCTTGCCCTGCCAGCACCACATGGTCATGGAGACAGCAAGAAGCTCATTCCCTCCAAGAGCTCTCCTGACATTCCCAAGGGATTGGGAAGCTGTTCCCTCCAAAACCCTCCAGACATTCCCAAGGGATTGGGAAACATTATCTCCCTTCTCTTCTGCAAAGGACACTCATGACCAAACCTGTGCCCAAAACATCCCTGGGGCAAAATACAAAGCCCTGGGGGCAAGAAGGTAAATTTAAAACAGAATTAAAAAAGGCAAGGTCCCTTTCTGTGCCTTTATTTGCATTCTGTTCTTCCTTTAACTGGTTGCTGGGGCTTCCTGCCAGAAGGAGACACCACATGAGGCAGAGCAGGTCGTGCCCAGTGTAATTCCAAGGAATTTGTGCAGCATCCTAAGGGGTGCAGACCCTACAATTTCCAAGCAAGAATGGAGCACTGCAAGCCATCCAGTCCATAATATTTAAAGATGGATCTGAATCAGAGGATCCTTGTGGGTGCCTTCCCACTCAGGATGTTCTGGGAAGTGAAAGAAAGGACACACTCCAGGCAGATGCTCGTTTTGGCAGGAGCAGATGCTTCCTTACTGTGTGTAACTACTGCTTTACACGGGCTTGTAAGCCTGAGTGGAACTGCAGGGAAGATCAGAGAAAGGGCAAACAGTCACCCAGCAGCACAACAGCAAGGAATTAACTTGTGGGCTTGGCTTTTTCAATAAAAATTGAATAAAAGACTTTCCCATCAGGTACAGAGAATCTGAGGCAACACTCCTGCTTGGAAACTGCTGCAGCTAAGGAGGCAGTGAGTGTAAAAGGAGCAATAACAGGAAAACCAGACCATTTTAACAGGGAGAAAACAAAATGCACCAGAAACCCCTACAGGGCTTTATCCACAGGCCCCCTCAGGAAGAGAGAAGATGCTCAATGATGGTTCATGGCACACATTTGGCTCTGGGAATTTTTCCTGGGGAGGGAAAGCTTTCTGGCAGGAAAGGATTTGGGAGCTCTTTACTCCTTTATACCCAGCTGGAGTGAACCTCTGTGAAAAACCTGGCCAGGGCATAAAATGCTGGCTCCTAAGAAAATCCTGAAGAGAGGAAGAGAGCATTGCTCGGAACGACGACGTGATGGGAAGAGCTGAAAGCTGGGAAGAGGCTCCTGGAGCACGAGCCACGCAGGGCCAGCATCTGCCACGAGCTGCTCTCACCACTCAGCCACACAGGGCCAGCAAGGATTATTAATTGCTGCAATCAGGGGGTCTGCCCTGCCTCTTCCCCAAGAATGGCCAAGATTGCCAAGCAAAGTGCTGCTCCAGCCCTGTAAGGCTGGACTGTGGGGATGGGAAGCCAAGGATTCACGTGGGGAGGAACAGGAGAAGACTCCAAAGGAAACCCAGCACAGAGCTGGCAAACAGCTGGGTTGGAAAATAACTCCTTGTCTTGCAATTAAGAGACTATTTCCACTGCAAACACACAGGACATTGGGTTAATAGATTTCTTTAAAAGCAAAGCTGTTTTGGCTATCAAAACACTGGAGTGAGGAACAGCTGTTTTGGCAGCGAGGACAGATTGCAAGGAAGGCTCCAATATCAACCCACAAATTAAGGCAGCATTTATTTCTCTTCTATTTACATTTTCAATAAAAGGAAGTGAAGTTACACATGAGGGAAATGCAGCATTTCCTGGGGAATTCAGCACAATCCCAATATCAACCTGTTCTGGTGTTTTAACTACCTGCAAAGTTATTAACACTTCACATTTTCAAGTCATACCACTCCAGTCTACAAAAGCACATCTTTATATAATTTTCCCATTTAAATTCCCAGCAATCAAAAGCAACCTAAACACGCTACTCACCATCCATGAACTCAGTGCACAATGAAATCCTGTTCTCTACAAAAAAAGCACCATAAAATCCTATGATATACGATGAGTCACACTGGGAAAAGAGAGGAAAAAAAGGCAGAAGTCTGGTTTAAAATTTGCTGCAAGGAAATTCAAGCAAGAATAATGAAAATCATAAAAGCTATGTACCTTATAAAGAATTTCTAGCTCTGACATTATCTGCTTCTGGAGCTCCAGTGTTATATCTAAGGGGATGACCTGGAACACAAAAGCACAGGGACGTGGTCAGAGTTGACATAGAAAGTACAAGAATGATTCAAAACAAGCAGCTGAGGATCCACATATTAATGATCCTGAAGGGAGAAAAGGAAAAGCAAGAATGGGTGGAAAGAATATTTCAGCAGAGCAATGTGAAAGCAAGGAAATGAAAGGACAGACTGGAATGGTTTGGATGGGAAGGGACCCTCAAGACCACCTCGTTCCACCCCCAGGGACACCTTCCACCAGCCCAGGCTGCCCCCACCCAGTATCCCCCAGTTTAGCAGTGCAAGCCCAAGGGAAGCAGAACTCAGTGAATTTGCAGGATTAGCAGAACAGATATTCCAGGCTGGGTATCCTGCTGACAGCACACAGCTCCGAGAGCCCATTTTCAAACACAGGCAGTTTGCAGCACCAAAATGTGTCTGAAAGAAAAACCAATAACCTGCCTCTATGCAGAGTTTGCTTTGGGGCTGTTTATAAAAGCTGTCACTGAGCTAAATTGTAAGTGGAACACAGGGCTGCCAAGAAACCTTTAACACACTTGTCCAGATCAATAATCATTTGCCAACAATATCCACTTACATTTTTTTCCAGTGTGGAAAACTTAAAATAATTTGCTGGGATCCCATTAGTTTTGGTCATTGAATATTACCAGAATTCCATCTTGTCAGCAGGATAAAATTAAAGTTTTCTCTCACTAAATTCTAATCCCAGTGAGAAATTCCCCTGCCCTGCTCATGGCAAAGGCTTCAGTGACCCCAGCAGTGAGTGGTTGGCATGAGCAGCATCAAACACATCCCTGACATCCCATCAACAGGCCCTGGCACCAGGAAAGGTCTGGAGCTCATTTGCATTAACTCTAATTACAAACAAGCCCTGCATTCTAATGGTGAGGACAACCTAGGATTTCCAGGGGTCCAGGATACCACAGGCAGAGGAATGGCAAGGATGTACCATCCCAAAATAAATCAGGAGACATCAGAGCCTCCCTTTCTCTGTGTTTTCTTCCACCTGAACACGTGGGGCTTGTGTGACACCACCTGATGTCAAGGCTGGAGGGACCTGATGTTATTTACAACAGGGAAAGAGGAAAAATATCTCTACAGCACCTTAATCTGCATTTGCCATCTCCTCCTGAACCAAACTGCCAAGCCTGTTTGGTCTGGGTGAAACAACCTCTGAGGGTACCTGAGCTGACAGTGCCCAGCACGGGCTGGGGCAGTGCCCAACCCAAAAAAAACAACCCAAAAACCTCCTCAAAGCCAGAGCTACCAAGGAGGAAGCTGTGAGGAAGGATGTGGCTGCCACTTCAGGGAATCACAGAATCCCAGGATGGTTTGGGTTGGAATGAACCTAAAAGCCCATCCAGTGCCACCCCCTGCCATGGGCAGGGACACCTTCCCCCAGCCCAGGGTGCTCCAACCTGGCCTTGGACACTCCCAGGGATGGGGAATCCACAACCTCTCTGGGCACCTTCCACAACTGCTGCACAGGTGAGAGAATGAGATGGAACAGTAAATAAGACATTTTCCCAACTGGCCCCTTTGGGAAGAACTTTGCCACACAAATCACTGGAATTGCAGCAGAAGCTCCCAAGGGTGCCCTGGGCTGGGGCTGGACAGGATGGGCCCAGAGAGGGGACCAAGGGCAACCTGGGCTCACCAGCATCCAAACTGGTTGAAATGGTTGAGCTGGAAAAGGATATTGAACCAGAAGGGTTTCTTTTTTTTAAATGCAAATGACATGGAAGTCCTGTGGCATTCAGCAAGGGGCTCCAAGCACATCTTCCCTCTCAAGTTTTTGCCTAAAATCCCCCAAATCCTGGCACCCCCCGAGCCTGGGTGAGCCCCACTCCCAGGGAAAAGGGTTTTAATCTGAAGCAGCACTACCTGAGCCCATTCCCCCTGCTCCCCACTGCAGCTGCAGGACAAACAGGGCTGGCTTGTCAAGTTAAACACAAGCAGTCAAGTGAGTGAATGATCATTTACTCGGTGCTCAATTTAAATTAGCAGGAGCCCATTAAAATGTACAGTAGCAAATACAGCCATTCATCAGCAGCTGTCACGGGTGACTTCAGCTCCTGGCTGGGGTGCCACTCGTGCCACTGGAGGCAGCCAGAGCCGAGGCACAGGTCACACCAAGCTGCTCTTCTGCTTTAATTCACTTCTTTAATCCATGGTGACACCAGTGTCTCTTACAGGATGCCCAACTGGCAGGCAGAGTTCTAGGCAGGGTGCAAATGATGA
This sequence comes from Dendrocincla fuliginosa, assembly GCA_035047845.1. Lineage (NCBI taxonomy): Eukaryota > Metazoa > Chordata > Aves > Passeriformes > Dendrocolaptidae > Dendrocincla > Dendrocincla fuliginosa. The sequence goes on from JAWWMO010000019.1 coordinate 1,605,058, forward strand.
ATCAAATGGGCCACTGAAATGGCAGCCCAAGAGCAGGGATGCTCCAAGGAGAGGGGGATGGCAAAGAGCCCTGGGACACTCCCACTGTGCACCTGCACTTGGCCCTGCCATTAGGACAGAGTCACCTCTGGAAAGATGAATCCTCACCCTAAAGGATGCCCTTTGCTCCATAACAGAGGTGTCATGTTATATATAATGTTTATTTTCCTGTTTGCTAGATTTGTAAAGTTGGCCCAACCAGCTGAATTTGGCCCTTCCATTAGGGCAGAGTCACCTTTGGAAAGGTGAATCCTCTCCCTAAAGGATGCCCTTTGCTCCATAACAGAGGTATCATGTTATATATGATGTTTATTTTCCTGTTTGCTGGATTTGTAAAGTTGGCCCAACCAGCTGAATTTGGCCCTTCCATTAGGAGAGAATCACCTTTGGAAAGGTGAATCCTCTCCCTAAAGGATGCCCTTTGCTCTGTAACAGAGGTATCATGTTATATATGATGTTTATTTTCCTGTTTGCTGGATTTGTAAGCTGACCCAACCAGCTGAAAGCGTTTCAATCAACAGGTTTTTGGAAGATTGTCTTCTCCTATCAAACCTTTGTACTGTCATTAAAAAAAGCCCCACCAAGGCAGAACTCTGCTGTCACAGACCCACCCAGTGATGCCCCTGTCTTGGTAATCCTCTGCCAAAACTCTGGATCAAGGATATGATCATGCCAAGATGTTGGAATTATTATCCTTCTTTAGTGCTGGCTGTGCCAAGATAGAAGTAATTTAAGTAATGACTTTGTCTAATGATAGGCAATTATCACGATATATAAATTATATATGAAAATTATATATAAAAATAAATATATATAAAGTATTTAAGTAATTTTCTCAGTAGCAGCTTGACACAATCACCACCAGAGATTTCCCTCCAGCCAGGAAGAGCCTTTTTGGATCCACAACCAAAGTTTGAATCCCAAAACAAGAATTTCCACCACGTTTTCAGTCCTGTTACAACTCCAGGAATTCCAGCCCTGCTGCTCCTCATGGGTTTGGGAATGTTGGATCCCACTTTTCAAAATGACTTTTCCAGTGACATTGTGTTCCATGAAATTAGAAGTGATTTGGGTGTTATTTCCATGTTTTCCAAGTGTAGAACACCATTTCAAGCCCAGCAGGGAGCATTTGCTTCCCTGCAATTCACAGGAAAATCAGATTTTTTTCTAGGGGGATGGAGGGATTTGTGTGATTCCCAGGAAAAGCCAAAACATTTGAATAAATGACCCATGGCAGGAATTCACAGCCCAAGTCTGGGATTACCAACCATGTCAGTTCTGCCCAGTAAATGGAAATTCTTCATTTAAATCTTAGTAGAACTTTAAATCCTTAAATTTCATTTCAAGATCTATGATTTTATATGATTTTATACCTTTTAAATGTCTTTGTAACCAGCTCCCACCCCTCCTTTCCATGCCCTCCTCTCCCACCTTTCCATTCCTTCAGAATACCAGAATTTAAGGATTAGACAAAGATGGAATAAAAGAGAAATAGGACAGAAAGCCCATTTAACAGATTTATGAGTAATTACTCCATACATTAAATATTTGAAATAAACCTTTTTTTTTTTTAATGGCAAACTATTAATTGGAATTGCAGGAATGCAACAGTTGCTTTTCCAAGCCTCTACTGCTTTAAAAAATACACATTTTTATATTTTTGTACTAAGAGTTTCATTTATAAATGTAATTTAACAGATTGCACACACAAGCTGGGCTACTGTTGCTGTTATTTCACCCCACTTTGAGCTGAATTTCAGGGAAAAATGACATTTACCTGACCACATAAAGGTAAAATTTCCAGCTTCACTGCAAAGAATCCAAGCAAGACCCACAAACCCCACGAAGAAAACGTGGCACAGACAATTCCCTGGGGGAAAAGCCTGGATTTGGGAAATCTCTGCTCACTTAGAACTACTAAAACTGAGGTTTTCCTGCCTAAACAAGGTGGCTTTTAATGCAATAAAGCAACCTGAGGTGCAGCCATCAGAGGGAGGGGAAGGAAACCAAGGTCAGCAAAGACTGGAAAGAGAGAAAATAATTGGAATTTCGTACCTTTACTGCCAGGATTTTTCCACTACGGATATGGTATGCCCTGTGGGAGGGGAAAATGGAATTAATTTCAAAGAATTCAAGGAATTCAATAAAAATGAAACACAATTCTTTATGACAACCTAAAGATCTCCACAAAGTATCAGCAAAATTCCATTTCTGTCCCTCTGTTTCAGATTGCTGATGCCATAGAAAGTTAAAAGGGATTATTTAACGTTCACCTGGACCCCCAATAATTTCCCAGAGCATTCCAACAGCAGTTTGCCTTAATTTCTGCAGCCAAACATCTATAATTGGCTATTTAACAATGCCTTGCCTATTCCTACCTATGAACTCATAAAATAAAAGCAGGTAAAAAAACCCACCCTATTCAAAATCCAATGTAATTTTGCATAAAAACAAAACCATTAAAGGTTTTCCTCTTCACTGGTTTTACTGTCTCACACTGATTTATGGCCCCACACTCCACAATGCCAGATATGTGGCACTAACTTTAAAGAATTATAATATTTCACCACTCTACACCTCTAGCAATTATTCCTGGAGAAGCAAAGCTTTAATGGCTGGGGTTTGTCATGCAAAAATCACACAGAGACAGGGCGAGGCTGCTGTTTAATCTTATTTATAACCCTGAGTGCTTCTCTAATTCCCCTTAATCGCTGAGAAGTTTCTCCAAACTTCACTTTAATTCAATAACTCCTGCTAGAACCTTCCTGTGGCATCAGCTTTGGGGAACCAGAGGCTGAGGCAAAAACCCCTCTGTGATTTAATGGCAGTAGAGGCAGGAAGCATCTCCTTGGGAGCTGAATAATCCATGAACCCATGGCCAGGGAGGGCCCAGCAGGGCTGGCCTGGGCAGGGCAGGCTGGGAGGAGATGCCCAACATCTGCTGGCTGAGCAGGAGCCACCCTGGGCACCTTCATCAGCCTGGCAGGAAAGCTGAGCCTTTTTCCATGGGAGGCATCTCCTGTTTCCAAGGGAATGAAAAGGGAAGGCTTGATTATTTAATTATGATGCACGCTAATTCATCCGTGGAAGTTTGGGTTGGGTTTCCAGCAGAGGGCACAGACCTGGTTTGGTTTACAGAGCACTGACAGCACCAATTTAACATTTAATTACGGCTGGGAATTGGATCACAAAGGAAGATGGGCCCCATGGATGGCTCTGCCATGCCAGGGCACCCAGGAGGGCAGGAATTTGTTTACTCCAGCCATCTCCACTGTCCTGACCTTGCCCAGCACAATAACTGCAAAGTGATTAATGAACCTGGAATGGGAGCTTTGGTTACACCAAAAGACAACCCTACACCTCGGCAGGGTCTTAATTAACAACTAAGCCTCAAATTAGGCTGGAGTTGCTGCAGTAATTACCTGTCCCACGGAGAGGGGAGGGAAAAGGGGATCCTGAGATGTTATGGGCAAGGGGGAATTGAGCATTTTGGTTGCAGGCAGCACCACCAAAGCCTGAGGAGGGAATTTAATCCCTTCATGCAGCTTCTGAAGGATGCACTACAACACAGCCCATGCACTAACAGGCACAAAATTCCTGTGTCCATCAGTAAATGTATGGATGTTCAAGAGGAGATTAAACCAATAGTCACACTCCACATCTCATCTCAAGGCTCAGCTCTCTCAGATTTCAGTGCCACCTCCAAAAATAAGTGAACAAACCCATAACTGTAGAATAAGGAGAGGAAAAGGATCAAAATTCCAAAGGTTCCTCAGCAACTTGGCACATCTCAGTGAAAACACTTAAAAATGTTCCAGGATGGCAGGAAAATGCCTAAAAAGCAGCCATGACAACAACTCTCACCAGGGATGAGTTTCAGGGAAGACAAGTGGATGTGAAAGAGGAGGGAAAACAGTTGCTAAATAGCTGCAGAACCCTTAAAAACAGACATAAAGAGCAGAAATGAAATGCATGGAAATGAGAAATACTCAAGCAAAACATCCTTTTGTTGTCTGCAAAATTTTATCCCTTGCAAAAACCAGCTCTGGGGAAACAAGTTTGTTCTTCTGCTCTTTGTTTGGTGGGGTTTGGTTTGCTTAAAAATGTCATGTCTTGGAGCAAAAAGCTGCAGCATGATTGAGAATAGGGGGCTATAAATCATTTATTGTTAAGGAGAAATCAAAGGGACATCAGAGATCAGAACTTTCAAAAGCAACTTTAAACACTTGATGCCAGTGCCAAATATTCAAAATACAGAAAAGTTGTCATTTCAATTTTGCAGGAGTTTATAAAACAAATACCATGGCATGGAGTGTTCCTTTTGCTCTCCAGAGAGGGAGCTCCAGACAGACATTGGGACAAATAAAGGAATATATCCTTATGCAGGGTTTGATCCTGATCCCACTCAGGTCAGTTGGGGGATTTTATCTGCCATGAACTCCATGTTTTATTATTTTAAATGCACATTTAAATTTTAAATGCAAATGTTTTTTAAGTTTTATTTTATTTAAAAAGAGGTAGTTCCTAGCTATTGTAGGCACAGCATTTTTTAGGCTGAGGATGATGATCAAAGCTATTGGAAAAAGAGCAAAGCTCAGGAATCCCTTTTGGGATCCCAATCTTACAAGACAATGAATTCTTTGCAAATTCACCAAAATCTGACTGCAAAAAGGGCATTTGTAAAGAGAGTGGATAATGCAGAAAGATATATCTGTAATATATATATAAATCATATATAGATCAGATATATAAACACACATCTTACACTGATCTGCAGTGACAGCTTCCAAATGAACAGGAACTGCTGTTTGATTAAACCCAACTTTTAATAACTCCCACCAGTAACTCTCCCTTCTTTTATTTTTCATAAAAGAAGAAAGAAACTCTCAGGGAGGATGGAGCAAAGAAGGCAGCAACTTCCAAACTTCCTCAGCAAAATACAAGTCATCCAGCAGAACTCTGTCCCACCACCCTGGAGGTGCAGAGGGTCCCTCAGGGGGGGCATGGCCAAAAACTGGGTTATTTGGGGGAATAAATAAGGAACACAATGTGTGAGCAAGCACTGCTGGAACAAAGCCCTGCAGCTAAGCCTGAAAAACTTGAGATGGACTGCAGAGCACGCTGTGTGCATCCCTGATGTCCCAGAAACTCAAAATATCATGGACATGATGGACAAAGAGGGCTTTGGGGACACCCAAACCCCTCAGCATCGCTGCCCCCACCCCACAGGTAAGTAAATTGAGAACTGAAGGCATCAGAAGCAGCTGGTTGGTGTTCTAAAAACAGAAGGACCAAAAAGGGAATTGAAATGCACATTGTTCTTCCTGAGGTAAAGAAAATCAAGGAGAAATGTCAATGCTTTGGCTCCGAGCAATTCATGGAATAAACCAGGGCCCATCCCAGTGCTGAGTGCTGAGAACTTCAGGCACTGAAAATGCTGAGTTTCTACTCAGCCAGCTCAGAAGTCAAACCCAAGCCAAGAGAACACACACAAGATCCTTCCTAAACAGCTGGGATGGCAAACAACAAATTCCTCCCTCTTCCAACATTCCTGTATCCTCCCTGGGAGGAATCTTACCTAAAGTGAAGGAGGGATCTGCTGTGACTGGGGGATAATTCCTGCCAGGGCAAGCAAAGAACCAATCTCAGGTTCAACACACCCAAGGGAAACAGCAATTTTCAGCTTGTTTGCTAATTTTTAACTATAAAGCATTTCCCAGATAGGAGTGACTCAACAACAGTCCCATCACAAGCACAGAGCATGCAAAGATCCCTGAGTTTCTCCAATCATTTCCCATCATACCCAAGAGCTTTTTACTACAAACCCAGTTTACTACGATATCAAGACTCAAAATAAATGTAGTCTCTACCCAGAAGCCAAAATTCATCCAAATTACTCTCTCATGCTGCTGATGCTGCTGCAGAAAAGCCCTGGAGGAGCCTGGAGCAGGATCCTGCTTCCCATCTGCTCACTGTGGCCACCAGGATATATCCTGCTATTTTTCCCCCCCAATAGCCACGGAAACAATTTCTAATCAATAAGATATTCCTTGGCAGGACTAAATGATTCAAGGCAGAGCCATGACCTGTCTGCTTTGCCAATGAGTCAGTCCCTTCCCTGTGCAGAAATATAACCAACATCAGCAGATATGACAAAATGATGGACTGACAGCACCGAGGCACAGGGGCTGCAGGGAGCTTGGGAAAGGGATTGGGGACAAGGCATGGAAGGACAGGACACAGGGAATGGCTTCCCACTGCCAGGGGACAGGGAAGGGTGGGAGACTGAGAAGGAATTGTCCCCTGGGAGGGTGGGCAGGCCCTGGCACAGGGTGCCCAGAGAAGCTGTGGCTGCCCCTGGATCCCTGGGAGTGTCCAAGGCCAGGTTGGATGGGGCTTGGAGCACGCTGGGCTGGTGGGAGGTGTCCCTGCCCACAGAATGAGATGGATTTTAAAGTCCCTTTCAGCCCAAACCACTGCAGGATTCTGTGCATGCCACAAACCCCCATCTGCTCGGGGTTCTGGCTCACAGAAGCTCTTGGTGGTGCTTTAGCAGATGAAATGGTGTTTCTCACCATCTACTCCAACCTCCCCCCTGAAGAGGGACTGCAGCAGTGGATGGGCTCAGCCACAGCAGCTGACTTGTTAAGAGGTTTCTCCTCAAGTCCTTCTGAACTTGCCAAGGTGGCAAACTCAGGCCACAAAGCAAAAATAGCAGTGAATTTTCTGGTTCCTTTCCCTAATACATTTCCTTCTGCTCCACACCTTGGTGTGTGTGTTCATTACACGGATTTGTTAAAAGCAGCAAGGCATCATTTCACTCCAAAAGGATGGCAAATGCTGTTCCACTTGCCCATCTTTGCATCAGTTTACTCCCAGCACTGCCCTGAGTAACTGCTGAGTAAATGCTCCAGACATCCTCCTCACCTGGCCATGGAACAACACCCAGAACACCCTCTGGGACCGAGGCAGGGCATTTCCTACCAGGAAAACAGAGGCTTTGAGCTTCTTGTCTCGGCCAAAAAGAGAACAGAAAAAGCTGTGCCCTTTCAGATGAGGGCACACACCAACTCAAACTGAGCATCTTCCTGCCCTCTCAGAAACAACCGAGAGCAAAACACGGTGCTGGTGCCATCCAAGAGAGCCCAGCTCGGAGTGCCAGCCACCAGCTGCCACCTCCACACACCAAATCACCCCACATTTGCTTTACTGCTCATTCTGCCCTTTCCCCCCTCTTTTTTCCCTCCCACTGCCACTGTCTGCCGTGCTCCTGGTCAGGCTCTAATGACAGGAGTGTCACGTACTCCCATGGCCATCGAAAGGAACAGATTCAAATTGTTTGTGGCGTATAAACGCTCTGACAGTTGTTGCCTCCTGCAATAGCAAACACATTAGCCTGACTCTCTGGCTGTTAAAGCAGCAAATCCAAAGTGCACAGCAGTTGTAAAAAGGAGCTTTTATGGGGGCTGTGCTGGTTCAGAGCACAAGCGAGGCCAAGCTCCCCTCCATCTGAAAGCCCGCTGCAGATGCTTGAGTACTGATGGCAAAATGATTTGTTGCTGAAGTAGAGAACAAACAGCAAAGTACTTGTATCTAAATTTTAAACTTTTGAAAAAGAGCAAAATTGGCAGCAGAGGCTGCAGAAGGAAAATGTTGCACAGCAACATGTCTCACTGAACCCAGCTCGGTGGGAACGAGGAGGAGCTGGAATGCAGGCACAGCACTGATCCCTCACCTCTTTATGCTCTAACCTGCCACCACTTCCATCTGTTCCCACTCAAAGGAGCCTGCCTTGTCTCCTGCAGCCAAACATTCAGGGCTAACCTTTAAAACCTGCATTACAAACCTTTCTCCTTGTACCCATCCCATTCCCTTGTACCCATCAGTCCCTATTCCTTAAAGGAATAAAGGCAGGAATAAAGGTGGTGGCACCCATGCCAGGACACCCAGTACCACAGGAGCACCCCAGGGCAGCTGCAGGCACAGAATGGGGTTCAGCTGCTTTGAACTGGCTGCAAGGACAAAGGGCAGCAGGGCAGCCCTAACCCTGGAGTGACACAGCCAGGAGCCACCCAGCCCAGCCAGGAGCCACCAGCCACCCAGCCCAGCCAGGAGTTAGAAGAAATCCACTTCAGGGAGAAATCTGAAGCAACAGGGTGAGCCAACAAGTACACCACATTCCTTGGAACAGCAATTTAGATGCTAAAAGGAGGGGTTGTTCAGCCTGGAAAAGGCTCCAGGGAGGCCTGAGAGCCCCTTGCTGTGCCTAAAGGGGCTCCAGGAGAGCTGGAGAGGGACTGGGGACAAGGGATGGGGGGACAGGACACAGGGAATGGCTT
>JAWWMO010000019.1:1644276-1656444 GCA_035047845.1 Dendrocincla fuliginosa
GCACTGACTGGAGCAACTACCACCTAAGCCATGAAACAGGAAGCTCAACCTGCTTATGACTGGAAAAATATATTTTTAAAGGGCAGGCAGAGCTGCTGGATGCCTGCAAACCAACAACTAATCAGTGTCAAAACTGCATGTGGAGGGAGAAGAACCAGAAACCTCCTCTTCCCTCAGTGACTTGGACAGTGATGGAGAACAAGGCAAGCATTGTGCTGGCCAAGGCCACCTGAGCTGCTGCCTTTGAGCAGGGGTGGTGTGTGTGAGCACAGCCAAGGCTTGCTGAGCACACACTGCCCTCCTGGCAGCTGGCACAGCTCTGTGGGAGCTGCTGTCCCTCTGCTCTGCCTGGCCACGCCGATCCTGCCACAGATCCCACACGGAACTGCCTCCCCAAACACAATGCAGGGAAAAATAGGGACTTCTGAGACATGCCAAGCTGAAAATGTGCCTGACACGTCCTTCCTTATCTCTTCACTCCTCTCACGCTCAGGAGTGGCCACAGCTCTCAGGAAGAGTCACTTCCACGTGACTCGAGGTTCCTGCAAGTGTTGGGTGCTCCTCAAGGTCCTGTGTCATCCACTGACCTCAATTTCTCTACTTATTTTTAAATAATACAACCACACCTAAATTTCCAATAAGTCTAGAATGCCAAAGGGTAGTCCAATCAATGATTCTCTCACTTTATGTGGGACAAAAAAAGAGGAACTTGAAGCAGAGTGTGGAGTAAATCAGGCTCAGCTTTGCACCTCTTCTGTTTGAAGGGCAGAGTGGGTCATCCCAGGCTTGTTGTGCAACCAAAGGAAACTCACAGCAACCACCAAGGGGAAACTGCCCCTCCCAAAAACCTCCCTGATCTGTCAAAAGTTCTACTCCATCTACAGAAAGTCTTGGATAATGCTCAGTGTTAGGAAGAATGAAACCAGGAACATCTGCCACCTGCTCCAGTTATCTCTGCAAGCTCCTACAGGTCCAACATCAAATGTTTTCAGCAAATCTATCCCTGAGCCACTGCATGTCTTCTCAGTAAAGTGCAAGAAGGCTACAGAATCTCTCTGCAATATTAACAACAAAAGCAGAAATTAAACATGCACGTGATCAGAGGTGTGGGAAGATTTTCTTTGGAGGAACAGGAGCACATGGAGTCTCTAGCAAGAACATGCTGTGGAAGGAACACAAGGGCATCCTGCAGAAAGCACAACCTGCACACAAGGTTGGACACTTCTCTGGGGTAAGGATTCAAGGAAGAAGAGACATGAAGTGGGGTAAGTATCCATTCCCACCTCTGAGGAAAGAGAAGGTCCTTGTGTACTTGGGGTGCAGATGGAGGGAAAGTAATGCATGTGCTGATGGCACAGAGGACACAGCAATGCCACCAGCACCAGGGGCACCTGCAGCCCCAGAGTGGCTGGAAACCCCCCAAAAGCCCTGCCTGGCCCAGGGCTGGGTCCCTGCCCATGGCTGGGGCTGCACCTGGTGCTGCCCTTCTCTGGAGCCTTCCAGCCCAGCCCAGCCCACCCCACGATGCTCCGAAACCAGAACCACTTTCCCACTAAAACTTCCCTGTGCAGACACGCCAAAAACACCATTTACCTCACCCTTTCCCGGGCACCGAGGGGCTCCCTGGTACCCACCATCCATCCATCCCACCCTCCCACAACTCTGGCACCCACCATCTACCTCATCCTCCCACACACTGAGAGGCTCCCCAGTGCCCATCATTTATCCCACCATCTACTCCACCCTCTCCAGTACTCACCACCCATCCCACCCTTCATGGTGCCCACCCTCCATCGCACCCTCCATCCCACCCTCCCCAGTACCCACTATCTATTCCACCCTTCCGCACTTCCCGGTACCCACTCCCTATGGTACCCACCATCCATTCCACTCTCCATCCCACCCCACCTGCTACCTGCCATCCATCCCACCCTCCATCTCACCCTCCCCGGTACCCCCATCCATGGTACCCCCTCTCCATGGTACCCACCATCCATTCCATTCCACCCTCCACCCCACCCTCCCCGGTATCCCCCCTCCATCCCATTCTCCATCCCACCCTCCCCGATACCCTCCCTCCCCGGTCCCCCTGTCCATGTCCCGCTCCCGGTACCCACCCTCCATCCCACCATCCATCCCACTCTCCATCCCACCCTCCCCAGTACCCCCCCTCCATGGTACCCACCCTCCATCCCACCCTCCCCGCACTCCCTGGTACCCACCCTCCCAGGCACCCACCATCCATCCCACCATCCATCCCACCCTCTCCGGTACCCCCCCTCCATGGTACCCACCCTCCATCCCACTCTCCATCCCACCCTCTCCGGTCCCCCCCTCCATGGTACCCACCCTCCATGGTACTCACCCTCCATCCCCCCCTCCATCCCACTCTCCATCCCCCCTGCCCCACGCCCCTCTCCCAGCACCCACCAGCACGTCCCTGAAGAGCAGCTGCGGCGCGGAGTGCACGGTCCAGTCCACGGCGGCGCCGTCGGGGATGTGGATGCGGATGACGAGCGCCTGGCCGTCCATGGCGCGGGGGGGGCCGCAGAGCAGCCAGAGCATCCCCGCCCCGCCGCTCACATCGCGGCGGCACGGAAGGCACCGCTGCCCCGGAACCAAAACCGGCAGGAGGGGATGGCTCTGCGGGAGGAGGAGGAGGAGGAGGAGGAGGAAGGGGAGGAGGCGGCGCCGGGGGCGGGAGCGCGGCGGGGATCGCTCTCCCCGTGCGTGTTCCAAAGGCTGCGATGGATGGGGAGCTGCGCCCCGGGTTATTCCATGTTATTCCATCACACACGACCCCGTGGCAAGGAACCACCACCCGGGGATGGATGTGGTGGAGGGACCGCCCTCGGAAGGGACCAGGATGTGGCACTTTCCTGGGGTGCCTCGATTTTAAATCTCTGCCAGCCCTGCCCCGATGTCCCCAAACCAGGGCCGGGCTGCGCCCTGGGACAGCCCAACACCATCTGCGGGAAGTTGAAGGATCAGTGGCCCTGGAGCAGTTTCCCCACCAGTGCCACACGCGTCCCCCTTCCCAAATTCTCGCCCTCCCTGGAGCAGTTTTCCCAGCAGTGTCACACGCGTCCCCCTTCCCAAATTCTCGCCCTCCCTGGAGCAGTTTTCGCAGCAGTGTCACACGCGTCCCCCTTCCCAAATTCTCGCCCTCCCGTTCAGCTGGGCAGACACAATTCTTTCCTCACTGACTCTCTCCACGCCTGGCAGCGATGCTGCTGAAACCAAAGCCGGTCCAAAACACGCCCCATCCTTCTAAGGAGACAAAATCCCTGTGCAAACCTCACCCCCCGAGCCCCTCACAGCAAAGAGCAGGTTTAGTTCTTTGGACAGCTCTGCAACCTCCCCACCACCACCACAAGCCCAAATACACTGTATTCAGCTTTTAAAACAAGGGCCAGGGAAGGCTCTCCCCTCCACACGGCTCTGCAGCACAAAACCATCCACTTTTTATTAAGAGAAGAGCATTAATCTCAATTGTGGGCTATTGATCTGTGCATTTTATCACACTCTCTCACATTATCATCTATGACAAACTGGACTGTTTGAGTCATATTATCAATTTAGAAGGGGGGGGGAAGTGGGAGGTATATTTGATTTAATTCCTGAAACATCTTCAAGCTTCCTCTTATTTGAATTCTACTTTGAGCTTTAGGAAAAAAAAAAAAAGGATCTTTCAATAGCCATTAACAGAGATAAATTCTCTCTCTGTTCAGTAACTTTATAATTTAGTTCCTACACTAAAAATTAATAGAGCCCCAACTCCTAAGTATCTAAGGGACTGGTGCTGCCCACACAGACGCCTTTCTGCTCAAATGAACCCTTTCCCTGCAGTCCCTGTGTACCTTCCACTCAGGTTCATTTCAATCAGATTCATTTTCTATTAAATTTTAAAGAATAGGACACAGAATGAGAGAATTTCTATAGACCTGCAATTTTTCTAAAATGTCTCTTTCATTTACAAGGCTATGGGGAAAACCAACTCAATTTGCCAAATTTGCATAAATATTACGTAGATTTTCCAGGGCTAATCATAACCTTAATCCCCCATTCTGGTTTGTGTAATCAAACTTGAAGGGGTTTTATGTCTTAAAAAGTAGAGCACATGAAGCACATGTGGGTTTTTTTGATACAGGTTTGGGTTTGCCAGGCTTCTTGAAAACCTTTGTTTAATCAGAAATTTTCCTTCTAAACACACCATTTGAAACAAACAGTTAATGCTTATTTTATCATCCTGCAGAATCTAATTTTATATTTCTGTCCTTAACCTTGGGGGAAAATTCGTGTGGCAAGAACACAACCTCTATTTTTTTAATATATATAGATCATAAAATACCCTTAAAAGTTCTGCATTTGCCTTCCCCAAGAATCTCCCCTTAAAAACTTTCTGACACAGGAGGTTTAAGGATTCCAGAAACCCACATGAAGAAATTATTAAGCTGATTTCCCCCCTCAATCCAAGTGACACGTTGCCAGCAAGAGACACCCATAGATCTCCTATTTCTAATTACACCCCCAAAGTTCCTGTGTCTCCACAATGAAACCTGCACAGAGCAGTAGGTGAGCCCTTTAATTACAGGAGGCTGGTGAATGGGGCCCACGAGTGGGCTGAATTCTGCTTTTCCCTGGGTGGGGGATGCTCTGCAGCCGTGGCAGAGCTGCCACTCGCAGGCTGCTGCTGCTCTCTGCTGCTTCCCATCACCACAGAGAGCACAGGGGTGAGCCAGAGCTGGCCACGGCAGCAAAAGGAGTATTTATCATCAAGGAAAAGCAAAATGCTGGGGCAGAAGGGCAGGGAAATCTCACAGGAATATCAGGGAGTGCCGTGGAAAAATCCCACTGCAATGTGGTTCTGGGGGTAATCTGCAAGGCCCTCGAAAAGGAAGGAAAGGAGTTATTGTGTGTTTAATTCCCACTGCAAAGTTGCCTAACACGAGTCATTTTCCATCTTTCCACAAATATCAAATAATGAAGGTGTGAGTCCCTCTAGCAGAACTCCACCAAAAGGAGAGGGAGGAAGGAAAGAACTCACTGCTCTGGTCACAGTCTTGAACACTCCAGGATCTGGATGCAGGAGGTTTTCCTTGCTGTGAGGGAAGTGTTGCTCAGTGTCAGGAGTGGATGAGGCTGGTGCCAGGTCAGGAGTTCCAGTGCACAACCAGCAGCAGGACCCCAACCTGAATTCCTCTGCTCCTGCCCTCAGAGCCTTGGATAAAAGGACAGGAAGGATGCTGAGCACGGAGTCAGAAAGTCCTGCATTTTCACTAGAGCTCCTACTCAGCGTCTCTGGGAATTTAACCTCACTACTGGCACTTGCCCAGCTAGGACATAAGAATAAAATATATTTACTGTGGAACAGAGTGAAATCGTTAACATTCAGCTATTAAAATGTATTCCCAGTACGTGCTACATGGAATTCAGATACAGGGTATAGAACAGACTCCAGGAATCAGGCTCTCTATGCCAGCCCTTGGTTCACTAAATTCAATTTATCATCCCTGCTTCCTCCCTGGACCAGTTGCTAGGTAGGAATGAAAAATAACAAAGGACAAAGCTCTTCATTCCCCAGAAAAAATGGTACCTGATCATTGGTTTCGGAATAGACATTTTCCTGTCTTTTTGAAAATATATTAATCCATAACCCTGTGTTGATAAAAAAACACATCATGGTGAAATCCACCTTTTTTTTCCCCCTTCCCATGTCTTCCAGCAGCTCGGGAGTGCAGCAAACTGAATTCCCTCAGGCTCCTGAGAAAAGTAGGTCAGCAGTGGCCAGGCTTTCCAAACATGCTCTTCCCTCAAAGGCACCTCCTACAAAGAACCACCAAGTGCACCAGCCTAATCAATACAGGGAGAGATTAAGATTACTTAAAACTGGCATTAAAACTTGCACAAAATTGCCTTCCCATCATCCCTTCCAGTCACTTTGCAGTTTCTCTGGGATGTGGTGCAAAGGACTGTTTGTGAACCAAAGAGCAGGAAATAATTCATCTTATTTTCACTTCCCAGGGAGCAGGATCTGGCCTCAAATAGATTTTTTTAAAGCTCTGCCTTTCAGCAAACTCATCTTGGACTGAAGAAACCCCAAACAAAGGTAAACTTGATTTAGGCAGAGTTAGTAAGTGCTTAGTTCTTGCTTTAAATGATGAGGATACGTAGAAATTAAGCAGGTTACAGCACTGAATGCACAATGAGAAGGTACCTCAGCAGCTGGACTGAGCCAAACTGGCTGTGTGTGGTTAATGATGCTCCTGTCCCTCCTCAGCTGCAGGGCCTGCATAATTGTTTTCCTGTCAACCTATAAATTCTTGAGTAACAACAAAATTATTGTGATTTTTCTTACTAAATAATTCATATCTCACAAAGCACGTAGAGAAGCAGGCCCATGAATCACTAAGCATGTTACCATCACATCTAATGGCATTTCTTCTTGTAAAAACAAAGATAGGTTTGACTTTGTAGTATTTCATTATCTTGTTCCAAAATCAGGGGTTCTGTAAAAGTGTTCCACTCTGAAATCTACATTTTAAACTTGCAAGTTTCCTTGATCAAACTTTTGTGTCTGCAGGATTGCTTTTAATCATGTTTCTATTAGGATTATTAATACCACTGAAAGTAATGAATTGGTTTTCTAATGAACTGGAACAGGGCTCATAAACTGTGCTTAAAGTGAAGTCATTGGTTTTAAAATCCCTCTAAGTTGTGTGCATTTTGATTTTTAAAAGACTTAAATATGCAAAACCAACATTTTTTTTAAGAGAAATAAATCTTTTAAACAAACTTGGGATGTATCAGTGACAATTTTTATTCTGCATCCCCCTGGTGCAATGCTGGAATTGCCTCTCTTTCTTAGGTGTATTTAAACTGAAAAATACAGCCCAAAAGTGTAACATGACATCTATTTCCAGAAACAGGGAAAGAAGACAACTCTCAGATTTATTAACTTACTTTCCTGCAGTGAACATGAGTAAGGAGCTACAGCAAAAGCCAATTTAAATTAAATGGCCAAAGTAAATAATATATGAAGCAAATTCTCCTTTGATTCAGGCAAAGTTGCTCTAAAGCAGAGGCCTGAGGGCATTCAAACATTAAATTTTATTCAATAATAATGTACATCAGGGAGATCTGTAATTCTGGTTTGCAGAGATTGAGGTCAACACGCAAGGTAAGCTGAGGACAGATCCAACTGCTGCTCAAGCCCACGCAGGGTCAGGGGGCTCCAGTGGCCCTCAAGTCTGGAGAAGGGAGTTTTGAGATAAAAGAGAGTGCTAATCATAAACACTTGGGGATATCAATCCTTACTTGTTTTTTTTAATCCACTATTAATTTACAATGGGAAAAAAGTTAAGAACTTCATTTTGCAACTGAGACCACCTGAAGATTTAGCAACTATTACATCAACTAGTGATAAAAGAGTGATGTCATACCCAAAAATATTCAAGGGGAATGAGCTGCCTGGCCCATGTTTGCATTCCCAGCCACAAAACTCCTATAAAACAACCCAAGCCACCCTTGTGCTACCCCAGCTTGGAGGAGACACCACCAGAGAAGGGTATTTCTTGGGGTAACTCTCATCAGGCTGTTCCACAGTCTCCCGTGAAACATTTGTCAAACATACAAAAAGGTATAAAAGTGAAATATAGTAATTAAGGCCTGGGCTTTATCGATGGAGTGGCTGAAGTCATTTTTCACAGCAAACATAAGATTTAATAAGTATAAGTAGTTACAGCTCCTGCCTTGGCTGCAGTCATTAGCATGTAATTGAACCGGTAAAAAAGAGCAGGGAGACGTGTGCTGATTACCACCTTATCTTTGAAAGGCAATTAAGGGCCTCCATCATCACAACAAGATTTGATTGTGCAGCCTTTATTGGACATTGATCTTTCAGCAGAGCAGTTACATTTTCCATTAATTTACAGGAGCACAGTTTAACTGGGATACCTGAGCCCCCTGACCCGGGCCAGGTGGGACAGCGAGAGCTCCTGCAGGTTAAGATGCCCCCAACAGTCATTACTGTTTAAAGAGATGCTACAAGAAGGAGCCACCTGATCCTCTGGGTTTACACTAAGGTTTCATCTCTCTGGAGTAGTTAAGTGAGGTGAAACAAAGCTCTCTGCCTTTTGAACATCAGCTCTCCCTCGTTTAAACATCATTCTTGAATACAGCAGAGATAATTACAAGATGAGCTGTGCTTTATTCCAAATGCAAGAGCAAGCCTGGAAAGAGTCAGAAGGGTCAGTTTGGGCATCAGTAAATCCCCTCAAGTGCTACAGAAATTCTTGAGACAAGCTGCTGTGAATCCCCTTGGCCCCCAGTACTTCCATCCTGTGTTCAAGCCTAAACTTAAGGGATGAAAACAGACACTAAGAAGTAGGTATTTCCAGCAAAAAGAGAGTGAAAGTCAGATGAAGTGTCTCACCTTTGAAGAAAAGCAAGTAGGTTTATAGTCCTCCTTGAAAATCATTGTAACTCGAGTGTTATCCCTTATAAACAGCCTGTTTTCCCTCTGAAACACTGTGAGAGCTCCCACCCAAGCCTTAATGAAAGCAATAAATGATATTATATTTGCACTCTGCCCTCAGACATCTTCCAGTTCATCCTTTAGCACGATCAACTTCATAAGAGCAAGAGGTCTATTGATTTTCATGTAATACAAGAAAATATTACATTTGCTTAATTGTTACACAGTGAGATCATTGAACAAGAAATCAGGGCTCTATTTAGTGCTGTGAGCAGCACAGAATTGCAGGGATCAATAGGGTAGTTTGTCAGAGATGTTCTCTAAGGAGACTTGCCCATCACTGTATGGACAAGGAGGCGTGTTGCCTGCAGTTATTGAAAAACAGGTAAGCAAAGTCAGCAGTGCCCATTATCAGAAATCAAACAAGCTGCAGTGAGAGGAGGTGCAGCTCCAATGAAGAGCTGTATTTATAGTCTGGTAATTAAAAACCATTTTATCAACCCTGTGTTGAGCCCAAACCTTTACAGCCACGTATTGACGAGCTCCGTGGCAATGAATGAGCAGTATTTGACTCTAAACTTACGAGCTGCAGTTATTTCACAGGCAAAATCACTTCTAGAAAGATGCTAACAGCAATTTTTATTATTAATGAGGGTTCTGGTAATCCCATCTCTTCATCTTGGAGACACATTTAACTTGTGTCAAGAATATCCTCCCAAATTAAACAGTGCAAGCACTTCTCTGATTAAAGTGTTTAGTGTTGCTTTCAGCAAAGCCACATGGATTGCTTCATTAAGTGGGAAACACTTCCATTAGCTGCAATTGTGTTGAAAAGTATTTAAATGGAATTATACTGTCATCATAGCTTGGTAATAATTTCTTGAGGGACAGAAATTCCTCAAATCCCTCCAAAATCAGCACCTGCCCATTTGCCATTTGTTTTTCTACTAAGTGAAAACCAGAATGACCAAGTTACACACCCAGATATGGGATGTGGAACCAGCACCAATATCTGCTGGCACCAAAGCCAAGCATGGATCCTCTACAGGTATTTCTAATGTTTGAACTTAATTCCATATTTCCACTATCCCAACAGTTCCCCAAAAGCTTCTTCTCTGCCCAGGTTTCCAACTGAACCAAAGTCCTTCTGTCATTGTAGGGGCCTGGACAGCTGTGCTGTGTCACAGCTGGAGAAATCACTTATTCACATCAAAAAATGAGCTCAGTATTCTTCTCATTCTCCTGCATTAATTAAAAATACCACCAATTTGTAGGTTAACACAGGGGACTAAATCTTCTAGATCACTCAGGTTTTGTACTTACCTATAAAGCAAACAATTAAAAATAGTAACCCATATCTGGAGTCCAAGAATTGCAAAAGATAGAAGCATAAAATGTATTTTAGATGTTTTATTTAAATATCATTTGCAGAAATGGGATACAGCCATTTTGAACTTCTTTGGGTGGTATTTTTTCCCACAGGCAGGCTCTTCCAGGTGATTGTGAACAGTCAGTGCCAGAAATTCATTCAGATATAGTTTCAACTATGACAACTACTCCTTATGAACCTTTAGTGAGAGTGTAAACCTGAGCAGCTTCATCTTTCCACAGACACTCTGAAAATGGCAGTGTTTTCCCAGTTTCCTTCTACAGATAAATTCTCCAATTTGGTAAATATATCTCTTTAAATTATCAAAAGTTTATTCAGCACTACCAGTCACTGACTTCCAGAAATACCCTTAAAACACTAATTCTTCTCTCAAAGCTTCTACTTTTCCAACTTTACTGACCTTTGCAGAAATAAATCTCTCATGACCAAAAAGTCCAGGAAGCTTCTTGCACCAGCACATTAAGAATGAGAATGCACTGTAAGAAAATAACAGTTTCCTTCAGTTCTTTTTAGTCACAAGGAGCAGCTTTTTGCAGCAGGAACACAGAACCCACCAAAAAAGAGGTACTCGAGGGCCTGAGATCAGTACATGGCACCTTCATCTTCTTTGTTTAGAAAATAAATAGTAACTGGGCCATGGCTCGTGTGAACAGTCTCTGTGACACTGGCAAAGAACCAGGAGCCAATTCCATACAGTAAAGTTGGGATGCCTAAGAAAAGACAAAAACATGTTACACAGAAAGAGAGCGAGGCAGGCAAAATTAAACTGCAAATTAGTAATAAATGAGGACTCCAAAATGAAAGGAGAGGAAAAACAGCCCTGTAAAAGCTGCTTTGTAAATATTTTGCCTTTACTCAAAGGCAGCCCTCAGGACATGGATATTGGGCACACAAGAGCCAGGAAGCAGCTTAAAAAAAGCAGGAATATGCAGGAATTAATAGGAAAAGACAATGGGAGGATAATGGTGTGAAATAAGAGAAACATGGCTGTGTACACAGCCTGATTTCTACCAATTACACACACATATATATATATTTTTATATATATATATATATACACACTAAACACAAACTCCCTGGCCATCCACTCAGTTCTCAGTCAGTCTGTGAATCAGAGCAGACAGGATGGAGAACAGGCAGCAAGTTCAGAGATGAAGCTGCTCCTGGGGAAATCAGATCCAACCCCAGCAGAACTGCAAGGGGCAGAAAGGCTTTTATATAAAAAGTGATGTATTATTAACACTGCCAAGTTACCCACCTATTACAGACAATATTTTATTTATTAAAGAGGGGAAAATGGAGATGGGTTTAGGCCCTGAATGCAGGAAGGTTCAGAAACACCAAGTTTAACATGGTTAAAGTTACACAAGTGCTTAAGCAACATTCTGAGGGAAGGAAGATGACTTTTTAATTATATTTTCTCATCACTTAAATATGAAATATGCAGGGTAGTTGTGAGAAAGATAAAAAGTCTGACCAGATGGAAGGAAAAAAATCAAGTTGCTATTAAGAAATCAGTCTCTAGGATTGTACTTTTGCACTATGTCAGTATGGAAAGACCAGAAAATTAAGATTAGCAGACATCTTTTGGAAAAGAGTCACTGAAGACTTGTAAAGTGAAGATTTTTAAACATTAAATACAAACCCAACAAACTTATGAAATGCTGTGCCACTGTCACTGCCAGCATTTATAAGCATTGTATCCACAGCCAAAGTTTTGAATTAATATTTTTATAATACTGGTGAAGTGCTCGCAGAGCATTTTTAGTGTAAGAATTTTCATTCCAGCTGCACAAAACTTATTTATACCTATTTTTATAATACTGGTGAAGGGCTGGCAGAGCATTTTTAGTGTAAGGATCTATATTCCAGCAGCACACGAGGCTCAAAGCTGCCTGGTGGGAAGGCAGAGATGAGCCAGCAAACAGATGAGAGCACAGAACTTCACCTACAGCACCCCCAACACTTTCAGACCCCAAACGCTGCAAACCAAAGGCAGGAGCCTTTTAAACACCCAGCGTGTCGCTTCCACGAGTGGCCACAGAAACACGAGTCGGTCAAAGCCCTCCAGAGCAGGGGCTGAGAGCTCGGGAATTCCTGTGACCCAGCGGAGCCCCGGGACAAGGACAGGGACGAGGGGACGGGAAAGGACGGGGCGGGACAGACTGGGAGGGACAGGGAGAGGGGGACGGAGAGAGACAGGGAGAGGGGGACAGAGAGAGGGGAAAGGAGACAGAGAGGGGAAGGGGGACAGGGTAAGAGGGGGACAGAGAGAGGGGAAAGGAGACAGATAGGGAAAGGG